>CM055269.1:119047519-119274676 GCA_029237695.1 Conchocele bisecta
CACCGAAAAACGTACGATATCCTGGTAGCGCAACGTTCCATTCTTGCGTTCTCGCAGTCTCGACTTATACACGAGATCGTCAGAATGCGAAAACAGGAAGTCTTGCAATCTCGCGATCTCGTGTATAACATGAGCATGCGAGCATGTAACCTAGTCATAACAGGACACCGTACAAACCTGTAGCGTTCAAGTCATCAATCACACAACTAACTATTAACTGCCTTTCAACAGCAAAGTCGGATTCTGGAGCCTCGTTACTTCACAACGAAACAAATAAGAGAAGAAGAGTTACCGGACGCACATTTTAAGGCACAGCCACCGAAGAAGCTGGAGCATGTTGTATGTATTATGCAAAATGTACAACCTGTACCGTGTGTGCTATTTGACATCATTAATTATACATTGTGTTTCAAGTTGTATTGAAATGCTTTAGTAATGTCAGTGTTAGTATGGATTGAGAATGGCGACACATTTGCATAAAATACATACCGGTACCTGAAACCTGTAGCCTATTTCACCAACATTGCAAAGTATGCTTATCTAGCAAAGTATACTTTAAGGGAGAACTTTATTATACTGAATGTATTACATTATCACAGCCATTTTGACTGTGATCATGTAATACAATCAGTATAATAATTCTGCATACTTTTAATCATCAAATATATGCAGTCGTTAGTTCTATATTAAATAATGCATTTCGGGAAAAATATATGATTACTCTCTCAAAGTATACTTTGCTAGATAAGTATACGTTTCAATTTTGATGAAATCGGCTACAAGCGTGGTATACATTACGTATTTGCACTGTATTTGACAATTTGATAAGACATACGCGGAACGTGGAAATAAATAAATTGTTAAGAAGAATAAGAAGTAAGGGAAATATATATATTATCAACAAATAATTCTATTTCAACCTGAAATGTGTGATACAGTTTTATAAACATATAATGTATACATGTAAACGTATCATTTGATCTTCAATTCACATTTTACATATTTGCCAAACAATTTCTTAATGATGTATTCTTTTACAAAATGGATAACACTGTTGTGGTAGCCAAACGTGTTAGCCCATTTGTTATCAATAATATTAGATAATGTATCAAAATAGTCAATTTGAGAAAATGTCATGAAATTCCTTTCTGTGAGATATTCTCGCATACATTTAACGTGACCTATATACGCAATGTCTTACTCAACTTATAAAAGTCATATGTGTTCTTCAACAGAACGTCCATCCACTGTAGATCTATATAGATCTTCTGGTCTTAAAACCGCAACAAAAGAGAGATAACTAGTGCCTTACAACCTACTCCTTGGAGTTACTTCCCTTAGACCACCGCCAGATGGCACCCCTAGCTACCTAGTCAGACATGCGCAGACCGTCCGATAGCGATCTTGAACAAGCTGTGTGTCAAAGCCCATTCAAGCGGTGTGGGAGGTGGGCCTCCCTAATGTAATATGGAATTTCATTCGTAGAAATATATTTTACTTAAAAAATAATTTTCTACTTCATTCATTCCATATGACATCATTTGTCAGACTGGGGGGAGGTTAAAATAAACCTATTCAGTTGGGTTGGGTTTCAAACTCACCAGTACGGTAGTTCCGAGATGCTTCCAATTTTCATCAACAGTACATCTCAGCATTCCGAGGCACGGAGTAATATATATATATAGTCTCTCACACTAAGAATCACAGCTTGCATTACTTGCATGGCTAATTTGCGAATGAGACATAAAGTGAAACATGGCATGTGCCATTCTCTTTTCAGCAAAGCCGTATTCTAGACACAGCGTATCAAAGCCCACGTAAGGAGGTGGAAGAAGAGCCGTTTTACCAGACAGAGTTTGTGGCCAAACCGCCAAAATCACTACAACATGTGGTATGATGTTATGTTCTTAATTGTTGACACTATCGTATATTGCACCACGTGTACGCTTCATGGTTCTTCTGTTATATGGGCGACAATTTGATAACGCCAGTCTAAGAGTTATTTCAAAGTACTTTTTTTACCAGTGAAGATTCTCATCAGTTTGGTCAGATATTCGTTGGACAGGAACATAGTAAAATTATGAAACATAGCATGTGTATGAAAACACTGGTCGCAAATGAAACATACTGATGTTTTTTTGTCATCAGACCGTGGTGCCTAATTATTATAATTTCCAGCTATCGTATGTGTACTATGTTGCATTGTGAAGATGTCGACTGTGCTGTGTCTCCGTATTAGCCGAAACGATCAGATGTTCGTTTAGAGCCTAGGAACTTCAGTGTAACTGGATATGTTAATTTGGTGGCATATATGTACATATAGATGCGTTCAACATTGATGTACATTCCGTAATGATATGTTTTAATTTCGATGCAGGAAAGTCGAATATTAGAGCCGCACTATTTCCAACCAAAGGAAAACAAGTCGGAGGCATCAGAAGACGAATTTCACACCAACTTTATGGCCCGGATACCGAAGGGAATGGAACATGTGGTAGGCTATTTACAGTGACATTAGAAGGTGTTTCATATATTTTCACCAGTTGATGCATATGATGGTAGGTAGTTATGTCAAAGCTAATATGGGGAATTTAAACGCTGGTTGTTCATGTTAACCGTTGTCAAATATGACGCATGTAAATATAGGGTTAACTGTATTGTAATTTTGAAATTTGCGGCGTATATCAGAAAATGATAGGTCGGAAAATCTGTTTAATGGCGACGCGCTAGCGGAGCCATTAAACATGTTTTCCGACGTATCATTTTCTGATATGCGCCGCAAATGCGGTTAACCTATTTCTAATGCACTCCTTTACTACTGGCGTAGGAATACATATTGAAATAATTTGCGACCGTTCATCAACAATAATATACCTGTAATATATGACCATCAGCCAATCAGAGTGCGTGATATTTATAGAGTGCATTAGAATTGCTATATTATCATGTTGGATATCAATGAAGTGATGGATAAATATTAAAGTTACATTTTCTGCTTTTTGAAATTTGCCAAACTGTAAAATGATTATGTGCAATTTAGTAGAAAATATGTCATATAGTCATTGAAATTACACACGGGACATGTGTAGGGGAAATATTTTGTGGACTTTCGACATAAATATGTAGACTGAAACACACGGTCTGTACGTAGCGGACACCGGGAATAATTAAAAAGCGATACGCTCGTCATTACCATGACTATTATCAAAGTCAATCGAATACACATGGACACACAGTCCAAACAATATATGCCAGGCTTACCGAGACCAGTATACGATTTCATCACAATTGCAAAGTATACTTATCTAGCAAAGTATACTTTGAGGGAGTAATCATTTATTTTTCCCGAAAGGCATTATTTCATATAGACCTAACCACTGATATAGTTGATGATTAAAAGTAGGCAGAATTATTATACTGAATGTATTACATTATCACAGCCAAAATGCCTGTGATAATGTAATCAACTAAGTATAACAAAAATTAATAAATTTATCCTTAAATTGAATATTTCTCCCTCAAAGAATACTTTGCTAGATAAGTATACTTTCATATGTTGGTGAAATAGGCAACTGGTAATATATGTGGTAGTGGAGTTAATGTTGTTATTAGTTTTAGTCAGTATATCTGATAAACGTGGGTAGTCAGTTATAGTTACATGTATATACATCACTGTGGTTGCTAAGATTCCATGTTTAGTATACAATAGGATGATATGAACAATATCTTATACTTTTATGATAGATGTGTATCGGACACAAGCGAGATGGAACTGGTTTTATAGCAGTTTTCAGATATAGAGAATACCGGGCTGTTGTATTTTGATATCATGTTTATCAGGCAAGGTTAGGGAACGCGTAGGAATTCCGAGGCTTGCCGAGGAATTCATACCGTTTCCGAGCCGAGCCCGATAAACTTGATATCAAATTACAATAGCATGGTATATTTATCAGGTAACATTTCAAGCTTCAATTATGACGGTGTTTTCGTTGAAAAGAACGCGGATTTGTTTCAGTGACGTCATTCCACTGACATCATTCGGTAACGTCATGTGACGCCGTTCGACCAATGACATGTCAGTTTTCAATTAGTTATAACCCGGACATTCGTATCAGGTCAATTCGGCCAATACGAAGCTCGTTACGTGATAAAACCAGAGGATACAACCTTGAGTTAAGCAGTCGTAGTATATGGTGCATATACTTGTGCAATTGGACCACGTATTGTATAAAATCTATGTACATATGATATGATATTCATTTTGAAATGCTCTCCTTTTTAATTTAGCAAAGGTATTCAGAAATAAGTGGCTTGTAGGATGTGTGCAGATGTTAATACCCTATTAAAGGTTAAATCGACTCTGAATATTTACATACTTTATGTACTTTGTACGGTCCATCTATATGCAACTACATATGTTTGTACCGATATTCTATATACATGTTTTGTAGATTGTGGTGTATTTTGTATGTAATAGCACTATATTGTTTTAATATATATTGTGGCTGTATATTCATATTGTAGGTGTGTTATATATGATACCATGCAGGGGCGGATCCAGCATTTGGGGAGGGGGGGGGGGTTGTCTAGTTGAGCTACGGACGGTACGGGAGTAATTGCAAGAGTTGCCGTTCGCAACTAGGGGGTTATCCTATTTTCTCGTTCTTCGAAATGCACTTTCCTGTGTTTTACGGCATTTAAATTCAGACTCCAGTTGGTGGTGAAACTGTTATCTATGTAAACTCCGTGGCTGAACGGAGGGGGGGGGGGGGGGCGGGGGGGGGGGTGCGGGGGGGGGGGGGGGTTGCAAACCCGGAACCACCCTCCAGATCGGCCCCTGCCATGTCTCTGTAGCATTGAGTTCATATTGGTCAGTGTCGGATTTACGCTTCACATCGCAAAATACTTCCTTCTAAATCACCACAAATTTGTTTATTTTATTTACATTTTTGTATATTTTTTGAAGCGCATGTACATTGCGAATGATGTACGTAGAAATAAAAGAGTTACTTGATGTGTATGTGCGTGTATGCCACTCGTTCCGCAGTGCAACGATATTGCGCTCCTAAAGTCGGAACTCGTGCATATATCCACATACAGATCAAATAACCTATTAACATTGTATATTAAGGGAAATACCTTCCAAATGCATGCATGCATATATTCCACGAATAACACACCTTTCAGTTCCAGACAATATTATTTCTAGTATATTAGCAGCATATATGTATTACTCTTTTCATGTGATAACATATTACAATTACTGAGCCACCAGTGGACAAAAATACCTTAGGACATCTTCAATGAGAGAAACATTAACTTACTGTTTATTGGATTTACATGTATTGAGCATAGGCTGCATATGCAGCCTATGTTCAATAAATGTATATCCATGTTCCACGTTTTGCTGCCGACGAACTTTTGGCTATTAAACACATTAAATCTAAAAAATAAAAAAGTACTTTTTTATCAATAACAAAAAGACACCCTCCCCAAAAAAATGATTTGATGAAATTCAATCAAATATTGATTTTGTTGCGAAAAAACGGTTTTCCTATGGGAATTTAACATGGGGGCTAAAAATAGATTTTTTTAAAATATTTGTCTTTATTTGTGGACCGATTTTCAAAATCTAACTTTTTTTTTCTTAGTTACATCATTTTCAAGCTATAATTGACTCCGCAATAAAATGAATATTTGATGGAATTTCATCAAGTAATATTTTTTTTGGAGAGAGTTACTTTTTTGTTATTGATGAAAAAGTACTTACTTTTAAATATGTTTTAGATTTAATGTGTTTAATGGCCAAATGTTCGTCGGCAGCAAAACGTGGAACAGACAGTAGTTAGCATGCCCAGCCTGCACATGGTCTACATTGTTCGCAAATATACGCATGCATATATATTATATTATGTTATACATTTGTTTTGATAAAGTTCTTTGTCCACGGGTGGAATTATTCCAGTAACTAGTGTAGTAAGTAGTTTCCCGGGTGGTGGAATATATAGGTTGCTGGATTTTGATTTTATGCCGGGCTCGAATAGCGGGAGGCATACAATGTTTAGACAGTCCGTCAGTTTATTCGTCTGTTCATCGCACTTGCGTCCAAAAACTTATGCTGTCTTCTTTAATATGCATAACATAATTGTGTGTTGTTTGTTTTTTGTTTTGGACACTTGGTGAGTGTGAATATATGCCATACACTCATGACACCAATAACATGACGTATTATTTTATGACTGACAATTTCAACCAATGAGATTGTCCAGTTTCGGATCACATGATTGTGGACATATATGATATTTACGGACCTGAGGAAAGTCATATTCACTTCGGCCTTCGGCCTCGGTGAATACGACTTTCCTCAGGTCCGTAAATATCGTGTACATCTCTTCAAAAGACAATAATTGTATAGTGTCGTTGTAGCCCTCACAAAGTCTTTGAAACACTTATAAATGTCATGAATGTGACCGTAGAATTTGGGGTTAAACCGTTACGACCAAGCAGCACCATACGACATTAGTCCATTGTCTCTCTCTAGTTGCAGTCAGATACATAGAGGATATTCATATTTTTGCAACGAATATGACATATATGTTCATCTCGTGGTGTGAAATTTCTATATTTCACTCGTGCCTTATTAATATGACATATATGTTCATCTCGTGGTGTGCAATGTCCATATTTCAGTCGTGCCTAATAAGTCCATATTTCACTCGTGCCTTATTAATATGACATATATGTTCATCTCGTGGTGTGAAATGTCCATATTTCACTCGTGCCTAATAAGGCACGAGTGAAATATGGACATTTCACACCACGAGATGAACATAGATGTCATATTCGTTGCAAAAATATGAATATTCTATTTATTATATACCGCTCCACGGAAATTAGCAGTTTTTTAGACTGTATACGGTAATGAATGTGTATTTGCAGCCTATTTGCAGTCCGGTACTGCAGGTGCGCGTTATGAATATAGATAGCGGAAGTAGTCGTATGTTTATTTCATCGATGAGAACATATGACTTTTATTTACATCGTATCACTATGTATTTCATGGGTAGGTATATAATAAAATTTGATATCATTTATTATCGTGTTTATTAGAAACTAATAACAATGCTTCTCAGCATGCTCATGGAAATGTTTACCTTATAGCTGTTAAACATGTGCAACATGATAATATTTGCAATTTTAGTACATTATCGGAGATAAGTGAGGCAGTGGCTGGAGACATTGGGCTTATGTGATTTATTACTAGTGTAGTTCCTGATCAAATAGCACATTCCTCTAGCATGATAACAATATATATTGATACATTGCTTCTTGAAAGCATAACGCGTGTTTCATTGGTGGAATGCGGATTCACATTTTGATCTGGATCTACACTGGTGAAAAACCGAATATCCTCATGTTTCCAGTCACAGCCTCAATTAATAGATTATGTGGTTTACAGAGTAACCAGGACCCCGTTTCACTAAACTTCCTACGACTAAAATGTTCGTAAGTGCAAAATTATGATAGTCTGTAAATTTCACATTAACACTGTTTTCTTGTAAATAATTGTTGGATTTACATTTATTGAGCATAGGCTGCATATGCAGCCTATGCTCAATAAATGTAAATCCATCAATTCAAATTTTCAGACGATTCTAAATTTGCGCTTACGAACATTTTAATCGTAACAAGTTTAGTGAAACGGCCCCCAGGACCCCGTTTCACTAAACTTCGTACGACTAACGTGTTCGTATGCGCAACACTCTGATAGTTTCTGTAAAATTCACATTAACACTGTTTTCTTGTAAACAATTATTGGAAATAATGTTGCGTGATACCTATACTTCTCCTTATGGTTGAACATGTATACTATGTTTACCTTTCAGCAATCCCGAATATTTGAAGAAAAGTATTTCAAGAAGAAAGTCGAGTCAACCGCCACAGAAGAGCCAGTTATTGATAGAAAGGCTACCGATTTTAAAACCAAACAGCCTAAAGAACTACAGCATGTGGTAATATTTACTATTATACTAACTGTTAACAAGTACATCTAACATACAATTATTGTCTTTCAATGAGGTTTACACGAAATTTACTGACCTGAGGAAAATCTTTTTTTCGCAATAAAGTCAATCCATCAAATAATTTGTTTTTGGGAGGGTGACTTTTTTGTTATTGATGAAAAAGTACTTACTTTTAAATATTTTTTAGATTTAATGTGTTTAATGGCCAAATGTTCGTCGGCAGCAAAACGTGGAACAGACAGTAACTGAATAACAGTTCTCAATATCACGTGGTTTAGCATGCTCCTGTTGTCACCGTAGACTCCATGTAAAACTATCTATCCCGTCAACACAGTGCGTATGTGCCGTGAAACACGGTGCCGTGAAGCATTTTTGATATCCAGTCAATACTATTTTTGCATTTTACAGTCATTTGTATGTGTCGACGGGATAAATAGAATAGTAGGTTAGTGCCGTGAATGGGAAAAAATATCTGGCGCGGCACGGAAACGGGATGTGCTCGGCATCCCGTTTCCTGAGCCTTGCCAGATATTTTTTTCCCATTCACGGCACTAACCTACTATTCTGTATCTATTTTACTTATTTCTGAACCAAAGTATATTTTGTGACCACTCATTTGAACCGTCTCGGCGAGACGGATCAAATGAGTAGTCACAACATATACTTCTGATAAAGAAATTATTGGGCCTTGCCGGATATTTTTTTCCCATTCAATACCTACTATTCTCTATTTACCTGCAGTGGAAGCAAATTATGTGTGTTGTCCTTTAACAGCACTGCGATATTATACTGACGTGCATATCAATGGATTATATAATAGTACTTATTGTTTACCCTAGTTCCTTGACAAATGAAAGAACGGTATTTCGTCTCAATTCATCGCATATTGCGTCGGTTTCGCCAATATGTTTCAAATTAATCATTAAATGTTCAACGCTATATTTAGAACTGATTGTATGCCTTGTTGTCATCAGTTCACGAGATGCAAAGCTCACTTCATGCCACACCGCCAATCACATACTAGTATAGCGATTCCAAGGTGCATGCTCACGTGGTTATAACAACAACAACAGTGGCTGAAAGTGTTGAAATCTTGCCTACTCCAAAGTAAGTATTATTTGATATTTTCCTTAATATGAAACGGATCTTGATGAAATATGGCGCAGCAAACGCGTCTTAATGAGCTGCATTTGGTCGTCCATTGAGTTCGGCACAGACTTATGTCGTTTTTGCGAAGAATCGATTTTCGTGTCTACTGACACGGAAATCGATTCTTCGCAAAAACGACAGAAGTTTGGGCCAAATTACAGATACAACCAAATGCAGCTTAACAAGACGCGTTTGATGCGCCATATTTCATCAAAATCCGTTACGTAATATTAAGGACAATATAAAATAATACGTTCTTTGAATCGGATGGATTCTGGAAGGTTCAGTACTTGCTGTTGTTGTTAGTACCACGTGATCATACACCTTGGGCATCACGGGACCGTTGAAAATAGCCAAAATTGACTGCTTTTCTTAGGGCTGCGGGTGACGTATAACAATCATCGCCTCTCACAATCAGTTAAGGAGGCTCTTGCAACAAATATTGAAAAATACTCGCAAATGAAGTACAAATCGCGCGCCACAATAAAAATTCAGTAACCGCATCAGATGTGTTCAATTAATTTTTTACAATGTTACCCCAACCACCTATTTTTGGCCAGAAATTTCAACACGACTGAATTTGTCGGAATTGTTTTCATGAAAACATGAGACACAGATAGATACTTTGTTATGTCTTATTCTATCACTTGTAACACCTCACCGTTTCCTGAAAATGATTTAAAAATGGGGTCATAACCACCTCAAATTTTCGCTACAAATGCCCGAAAAATGCCTTAAATTCTGTCGCGAAACCGTATCAGCGAGACAGCATAGCATGCGCCTTTTTACAAGAATTCAAAATCAACCGGAGCTAACATTCAGTTTCGTAGAATTATGAAGCCTCCCACAGTCAAGAAACATTCATAAACCTATTTTTCTAGACACTGGTGTAACTTGCAGGGTCGGTAGTGAAGTATATAGAAAATCGTCCACCCCCTTTTTAAAGCTAGCCGCCCACTGTCCCGTGAGACCTTGGATTCGAAATCACTGTTAGGGGCGGAGCTTCGCGACTGGTCTGGGTAAACGATAAGTACGTTATAGTTCACAAATTAAAAATAATTACTGTTTTGTAGTCGGGCTATATATTGAAGATGTTGTTCGCACAGTTTGAATTGGTTTTGACACAGGGCCGATTTTCATGTTAATCGACTATACCCCTTTGGACTGGTAACTTCTGCTATTGCAGAAAAGCCGCGTGTTCGACCCGAGGTACAATGTGGGTAAACTACCGCCCCCGTACGAGATGCCTCATGAATTGACGATGCAACATAAAGGCCCTTTGGTGTTTATTAAACTCAGGGAGACTAAGGGCGAAGTCTTCAGGTAAGCTTGAGGACATGCTAATAAAGTGTGAGGCTGTGACTGGAGAAATGGGGCTTATGGGTTTTGCGACCAGAGTAGATCCAGATCAGACTGTGCATCCGCACAGTCTGATCAGGATATGCACTGTTCGCCATTCCATCAATGAAACACGGTCATGATTCTAGCAAGAAATGTTGATCGTTATCAGACTACGGGAGTGTGCTGTTTGCTCATGAGCTATACTGCTCTCTAGTACCATAAACACCCATTCCTCCAGTCACGGCGACCTATACCTCTGAACAGACGGGGTTGATATGAGACACGCCAGGTGATTTTGTACCTTCGAACACCTGCGTAATTTCATTAAATACGTTTACAAAATGTAGAATAATATTTCATAAATAATGTCAAAAGTTGACAACATTTTCAGAGTACATTCCGCAACTTTTGACGCCATTTACGGAAAATAATGTAAATTTTATAAACGTATTTAATAAAATTACGCAGATGTCCGAAGGTACACAATCACATGGCGTGTCTCAATTATTTAAGCACTGTAACTGGCGTACATATAGAACGATGACCTTCCGGGTCAACACGTGTTTGTTTTCCAACATATTCGTTTAACAAAGCAAACAAGATTGCGGTATCTTGCAATACATTATGTGTAATGTATTCATAAACTGTTTATTCAGCAAATATACGATCGTGCAACACAATGAACAAGTTAATATACCATTCACTTCATACCCCACGGGGTCTTAAATATGCAAATTCTGTGTTTTAAATATATAGACAATGGAACCTCTCTAAACCGGACACCGCGAAAACACCTGTGATCTTATTTTTGACACCGCGAAAACACCTGTGATCTTATTTTTGATGAGTTTATTTGTCATTTATCTCAGGTGATTATGTCTGTTCGTGATCGCATAGCACACGGCTATGACTCCGAATAAACAAATGCCCGATTTACAGTGTAACCTCTCTAAGCCGGACACCCTGGGGACCTCCCAGGGTGTCCGGTTTAGAGAGGTTTCACTGTATTAAGTACCATCTTAACTCGTCTATAAATTATGCAAATGTTAATAAGTCAAGTAGCTAGCATATGGTACTGGTCTTGTATACGTGTAATATAAATTTACGATGGAACGTCTTTAAACCGGACACCCTGGGAGGCCTGTGTGTCCGGTTTAGAGATGTTCCACTGTAAATCAGACATATGACTATGCCAAGACACGCATGGGTGTGTACTGCGAACATGAACGGGAGAGGACCTCTATAAGATAGCAATTTTTCGTTCCAATACTCTTTACACTGCGTTTATACCTCAAACTGATGTAAATTATTATTTAATAAAATATGTTTATACCAACATGAACGGGCATTATCATCAGGGATAGATGACACTGAAACCCACAGAACTAAGGATACAGAGACTACGGGGCGCCATGCAGGACAGGTTAATTATGTGTACAAAATTGAGTTTTGTAACACTAAAAATCACAAAATTCAATTCTGTGTCACAAAATTCAATTCTGTGTCACAAAATTAAATTCTGTCAATTCTGTGTCACAAAATTGAATTCTGTGTCACAAAATTGAATTCTGTGTCACAAAATTCAATTTTGTGAAGACAGAATTCATTTTTGTCCACAAAAATTAGTTGCGTATGTCATCTCTACGTTGATTGGTTGAGATCGGTCTTAGTCCATTTTACTAGATGGTGGAGTACACTTGCAGGTTTAAATATTTCAATGCGACAATATAACCCAATATATCAATATTATACTTCTTTATGGACAGTTATTTTGGTTATATTATGATTACAAATGAGTGGTCACACCATATAAGCATATATACTTTGAAGGAGAAATAAGAAAAATATTCAGAATTTTCCCTCAATTATGTAAACAGGGTCAAACATAAAGTAGCCGGGACATAGCTAGACCTGAGAGCATGCCCATATATAGAGAATACCAGGCTAGTGTATTTTGATATCAAGTTTATCAGGCAAGGCTAGGAAACGCGTAGGAATTCCGAGGCTTGCCGAAGAATTCCTACCGTTTCCGAGCCGAGCCTGATAAACTTGATATTAAAATACACTAGCCTGGTATTCTATTTATCAGGTAACGTTTTATGCTCGAAAATGACATTAGATGACGTCGTATTCTAATAGTAGATCTAACCTTGTGAAACAAATGGTATTGGATCTGTGTCTACTAGTTGCGAAGTTACGTGTTCGCAACTATGTGTCTACATGCATTATTTACAGTATACACCATCTTAGTACATGTATCCATGGTATCTACACAAATACTACAAATGGTTTCCTCAAATGGCCCAATACACACATTCTGTTTATAAACACAGACAGCAGTCAGAACACAGGCCACAGCGCGTGTATTATTGATTTAACTGGGGCAAATGTACCTTGCGATACACACTAAATGACGTCAGTACTCGCGGGAGATCTACATGTACATGAATTATGTGTACAATTATAACGCAAATGAGTTTAAATACGAATGGGTTTGTCAACGTTTGACTGTTTGGAGATAGTTGAAGCAAAATGGCAGAATGAGAAATGAATCATCGGCAGAATGAGAAATAAATCATCGACATTGAATGTGTAGATCGGCGACCGTGACCCATTTCTCCAGTGCAGTTTCTGACCAATGGTAGTCCTTCTTACATGCGTGTGCAATGCAGAATTGAACAGAATTGAATTTTGTGACACAGAATTGAATTCTGTGGCACAGAATTGAATTTTGTGACACAGAATTGAATTTTGAAGAATTGAATTTTGTGACACAGAATTGAATTCTGTGACACAAAAGTGAATTTTGTGACACAGAATTGAATTTTGTGGCACAAAAATGAATTTTGTTGACAAAATTGAGCCATGTCCCACTTGGCGCCCCGTAGAGACGGCCTGCGTGTCGGGTTTAGAGCAGGTTCTAAAATCAGACATGTCTATCCTGCCATCAAAGGAAATGTCAGTTAAAATTGTGGATTTAATTATAGACAATCCAACCATTAATAATATTAGGCCATGCCATTGTTTTTTTCTCTGGTAAGCGTCCACCCGGATCGCCAAAACCTACTTACATATCCAGTAAAAACAAACAAGGCCTTGAACAAAATCGAATGTAAAGTTATGTTAAAAACTTCCTCAACCCTTTACAGGAAATTTTTAACATAAACTTAAATTGGTGCTAAATAAGAAAACATTCTTATTAAGCGTATTATGTGTACATTCATGAACGGATTTAAAACTTGGACAAATTCCCAACTCAATTTTGATATTACTTCACCAGCAAACAGTGTAAAGTAGCTTACACAGTGTGTTTGTTTTTTCATAGAACCACTCTCAAAACGCGGACGTTTAACAGGAGAAGAACTATGCATGGCCTTATTCTAAGAGATTGCCTCTGTGTCTCGGATGGTTCATCCGAAGACACACTTCACATAAACGGCCGATATGTATCAATGAATATTGTATGAATACAGTCAAAACATGTCCCTGGTCATTTGTGGGCTAACTACCGCATTTGTGCGACAGCTTTCGATGTCGTAATCATCCAGTCGAGGAAATTCCATGCTAAAGTTTACTTGACCTATTTACATCATCTGTCTGGAAAACACGCCAGTAGTGAGGGAATTCCTTTCACCGATTCAGCGTTACCACTGATTTGACTACCGCTTTGCTGAATATACAACACAATGACACACTCGCTTGAAACTCTTTTCAAAAGCTTTATTCTGAGATTTAGTACCTGTAGACCTGTTTTAGTGATTTGATAATAAACGGGGAACAGTCATTGTCTTGTGAAATCAATGAACTCGTTTAATAGATATTTGCCGTGAGCAAACATAAAACACAACGGCGGGCATTTACCAGCCAAACAATTTATGTGTAGGAAGTATTAGATGCCATCGAGTCTGCCAAATAGGACAGTGTCGTTATTATCGACATCATCAATAATGTTCCCTCCCCGTGTGTTTTTCCATGCATTAACCCTTTCAACCCTGGACTGTGATATGCTAATGTTCCGACCAATCCAATGGTCACAAAATGATTTTCAGATTCGTCCATTTATGAAAAGGGGGTGTTTTGTTCTAAGAAATATGAAAATTACTTGCAAAAAGTGCAGATCCTGATGAGACGGCTCGTTATGAGCCGGCTCATCTGGATCTGCACTGTTTACATAAACCGATATAGCGGGCTTTCGGGTTCAAAGGGCTAAACAAATGCTATGTGTGGCTTTTTGGACCTTTTGATGAGTACTATCCCTATCGAGTACCATTACATCTCCGATTCCCGTATCTTTAAATACCTATTTGAAATCAGAATGATTATTGTAATTGAATTGTAATTGAAGGGGCCAGTGGAAGAAGGGGGTTAAGGGACGTAGCCCCCTTCTTCCACTTACCCCATCAATCTAAATCAGCGTATGTTTAATTGAAATATAAAGGATTGTAATTGAAATCAGACTACTGAAATTGAAATCAGAATTGTTAATTTAAAATAAAGAATATATATTTGCTGTCTAATTCCCCATGTATGGTGTAAATACATTGATGTTTGTGTGCAGTGTACATTGTTTCAACAGGCCAACCAGTGACAGCTACTTACACAAGGCGGCACACGACAAGGACAGGAACCATCCCGCCTATGGTCATGGGACCAGGAAAGACGGGATTCCGGATCACGATGATGGGAAGGTTCGTATAAAACAATGGCCCGGCTTCGGGATTACAATGTACCTCCTGCTATAGCATCGCAGTTTGTGTTTTTTGGAGTATTTTGTTAGGGTATAAACGTTTAAAGATCAAAATATACTGGTTGAAGACCGGAAGGCTCGCATTTGAAATTTCGAATCGATGCAAAATTTCAACTGTTCTAGGGTTTATTTATGTCTGACATCTTGCCATGTGTTCGGATGTTGCTACTTGCGGTGAATGAAAATGCACAGAATTGTGTACATAATTTGCGGGTGATGTATGGTATTACTGGACGTAAAACACGGTTCATTGAAGCAACGAATCTCCGTTACAGCAGCCGTCAGCCGACGAGAAGGGTAAGCGGAAGGACGAACCGCCAAAGAAGAACCCCGCCAGGCGGCCCCGTCTTATACGCAAGCCGAAACCGGAGAAAATTAGCAAGTCCTTTTTCGACTCTTGGAGCGAAATTCCGGACGAGTCGTCCGTCGCTAGCAGCAATACGTACTATAGGCAAAGACGAAATGACCCGGATATGTGGGCGAATATGGACTCCGGTCGAGGTCACTATGAGAACTTCGCGAGATAGTTATTATATTTAGTTATAATATATTATATAAGTTTATGAAATGGTATGTCCAGTCTGCTCATGACTCTCCATGACAAACAGTCTAATTTTAGAGTAACCCGATTGTTCTGTCGCATCGGCTATAGAAACATAATTTAACTTTACACTCAACTTAATTCCATAAAATCGCTATTCCTCGTTGGAAGTTCCTAGTTCCTAACGATGAATTATCGAAAATAGTGTTTTGTTTAAAGTGGACTAAACTATGAAACTGCGTAATAGCGAGATAGGTGCAGGGCTTCAGATAAGGAATTAGTAATTGGGTATTTTCACTCCATCATATCTGAAGCAATTGGGTATTTCAATATTTTAATTGGGTAAAATAGAATCACACTACTGTTTTAGTCATCAACAGACAGCAATTATTGAATACATGTAGTTACTTCGAAATGAAAACATGTCTTGGTATTTCATTAGAATTGTCTCTTGGAGACAATTCTAATGACATACCAAGGTGTGTTTTCATGGGGAACAAAATGCTATATTTGTGGTCTGGTTATTGTTTTCTGTAGCATGATAAAGGTACCACAAATTTGTTATTGCTTTTTGATACTCGCTACTTCTGATTTCAATTGGGTTTTTGGCAATTTTAATTGGGTATTTCCGCAAATACGCAGCTTATCTGGAGCTCTATAGGTGGAGGAAATACGTGGTTGCTGATTTGCCTATACGATATCAGTGCTCAACAAGATTTAGTCTTTGCGACATTGCGCCTGCTTTGCAGAATTAATTTCGCTTCTCTACACATATGTATATATACCTCGCCGCAATCAGGGTCTTGTACATATTCACGCAATGTTCAGTCAAATGTCCATGTGTGTTTACGTATTTCGTACGGTGCTGGGGCCCGTTCCACTAAACTTCGTACGACTAAAATGTTCGTAATGCACAATTATGATAGTCCGTAAATTTCAGATTAACAATGTTTTATTGGATTTACATTTATTGAGCATAGGCTGCATATGCAGCCTATGCTCAATACATGTAAATCCATCCATTGAATTTCCAGACGATCCTAAATTCGCACTTACGAACATTTTAGTCGTACAAAGTTCAGTGAAATGGCCCCCTGATAACTAGATTAACGCATTTCCGAAATAAACTCACGTGTTGGGGTCAGTGGAATAAGTGCTATAAGTTCATAAGGGAGTTATACCCCTTCTTACACTGACGCCTACACTTGCATACTGCATTTTCTAGATTGATTTTGATGAATGTTACTATCATTTATGTGTGGCATGTTAAACTCTGCCCAATGTATACGAACAGCTTTAGGCATTGAATGGGTCGCCATTGAATGGGTTCACATGAAACATTCAATTACGTGTGCAGGGGCCCGTTTCACTAAACTTCGTACGACTAAAAGGTTCGTAAGTGCAAAATTATGATAGACTGTAAATTTCACATTAACAATGTTTTCTTGTAAACAATTACTAGATTTACCTTTATTGAGCATACGCTGCATAGCATATGCTCAATAAATGTAAATCCATGAATTGAAATTTCCAGACGATCCTAGATTTGCACTTGTAGGTGCCACTCTCCATGTGTTTACATGTATGTACATGTACAAGGTCATACAGTATAACAGTCAGTAAAATGTGAAACATGTATTTATTAAATTGGATGAAAAAGGAAATGTGACTGTGTCTGGAGAATTTGGCCCTATGAGTTTTGCGACCAGTGTAGAGCCAGATCAGCCTGTGGACTCGGGATCTGCACTGTTCATCATTACGTCAATGATAGGCCCGCAATATATATCGTTATTGTCACATCTTTATCACACATTTACGATTTTGGTTTCTGCCTTAGCACAGCACATGTATGGACACGAGGAGGCGATAACACAGTTAGATAACGTTCGTCCGCATGTACGATCGATAATCCACTCGCTAAAGCTCGCGGATTATCTCCTCGTACATGCGAACTCGTGATGTAGCAGTGGCTTAGTCTATTGGATGTGCCAGTGGATTAGGACTGGTCACAAAACACATAAGCCCTGTTTCTCGAGTCACAGCCACAATTGTATGTATGTATGTATGTTTCAAGTAACCGGCTGCATAGTCATATCATCTAAATCCGTCCGTTTGTTAGGAAGATTTTAATGAAAATACACTGTAAACATGACGTCACAGATTACGTCACGTCGGCTGTTCGGGTTCGGAAACCACGTGATCCCACACCTTCATAATGTGCATGCAGCAACTGTAGATCCTGATCCTTTCACACAATCGACACCGCGTGTATCGTATTATTTTGCAGAAGTCCGTATTATTATAGGAATGAATGGCCTTTTTGTGGAATTTATCGGGGTATAAACTTTGAAAAGTCGCGGGAATACTGGACGAAGGCCGGAAGGCCTCGTCCAGTATTCCCGCGACTTTTCCAAGTTTATATCCCCGATAAATTAAAAAAAAAAGGCCATTCATTCCTTATAATTCCAGCATTTGAAATAAATTCATCAAGAACATGTGTTTATTTTCCGTTTTCTTAAGAATTATTTTAACTGCGCCTCACGGTTACGGAAAGTAGATCGGCGTGGGAGTTTACTGGGATATAAATTTTGGACAGAGACTTGCTACGAGCCAATCAAATTGTGTAAATATTTTTGTGCTGGAATTATTGCTAATTGTGTGAATGGCGAAAACGGTACACCGTACACTATGACCTAGTTGCGGGAAGTAACTCTGCAGAATACTCCCGTATCGTCCGTACCCGACTATACGGGCGCATTCCGCAGAGTTACTTCTCACAACTAACTATGACCAGGCTGTGTGGTTATGTTGATATATAAAGCCGTCTTATAAATCGGTTAACGAACTTAGAAAATCGCGATTAGCTTCCCTTGGAACAACTTCATCTTTGTCGTTGCGTAAATAGACACTTGTTAGAATTGGTGAAAATTGGTAAAATGTGTCTATTTACGGCTAAGCAACGTAACGTCAAACCGACATATTTTTCAGTTATAAAGCCAAGGATTTCAGGGAAATTGTTCTAACGGAAGTTACTCGTGATTTTCCAAGTTCGGTAACTTATTTATAAATCTGGTCTACGCTAATCACCCGGATCGGTGTGTCGCCCACGGCCTCGTGATCATGAATTGGGAGTTTTTAGTGAGACAGTAACGTGCTAAAATTGCGCATCTTATGATACAAGTATGAAACTTATGAATACATATTAAGATGGATGCACTCTGGGACGAGCTATGAAATGTATGGTCCCTGATGCACTGAACCTTCCTTTTGAAATGTTGGATCTCTCGGGTTTAACTCTATAGTCTGTTTCACGAAAGCTGCCCAAATTTTACGACCATATAAACAATTAAAAAACAATATTTATTTTGATAATATTAAATTAAAGGAAAATTTAACAATGAGCCTTCTTTTTATTTCGTGAAATTTTGTCAAATATTGATTTTATTGCGCAAAAACAATTTCCCCATGTTAAATCCCCATAGACATCTTCACGGAGTGAAGATGTCTATGGGGATTTAATATGGGGAAATTTTTTTGAATTTCAGAAATACTGGACCGATTTTTAAAATTTAACTTTTGTTTTCTTAGTTACATCATATCCAAGCTATCTAGTCAGGTTTCGGAGTCAATTTCCAATTTTTTTCGTTTTTTGACTCCTCCCACACTCCCTTACCTCTTTTTTCCCCATGTTAAATTCCCATAGATATATCAATTTTTCGTAATAAAATCAATATTTGACCAAATTTCACGAAATAAAAAGAAGGCTCATTCTTAAATTTTCCTTTAATTTAATATTAGCGAAAAAAAGATTGTTTTTGAATTGTCTATATAGCCGTAAAATTTGGGCAGCTTTCGTGAAACAGACAGTAGTAACTTCTGGTGTGGCCCTCTGGTACGTTTTTATCTTTGGCTATGTTGTTACCTGGGAGTTTAATTGGGTTATTCCCATTATAAAAGTAGTAAGATTATTACTGATCATACTGCTTTTGGGAGGGGGCCAAGTGATTCTGGTGTGGCGAGGACCTGGCATCAGATCAGGATAATTCTGATTTCACGGCTGAATATATAGTTTTTGTTATTGTAAATTTTTGGATTTCCCCCCATTTGTACATGTACTTGAACATGTACATGCACTGTACAGGTAATATATGGGATTTAGTACTAAACCCACTGACCCGGTCTTAAATGACCTTACCTGTTGATAGGCCGTTAAACCCCACAAACAAACAAACAAACACAGTTCCCAACTCCAGTTGGACACTGTTTGTTCCAGTGATGTTTGAGATGACGTCGTATTCTATGGACAGAACGCGGACTTGTTTACGTTGCGTCATTACACTGACGTCATTCGGTAACGTCACGTGATGTCATCTGACCAATAGAACGTCAGTTTTCACTTCGTTGTCACCCGGATGTTTATATCAGGGCAATGGCTGATACAACAATATGTTATCAGTCAGTACGTATTCGGTCAATGCAGGGCAGGTTACCTGATAAAAAACTATCATGTTTAAGTTACATATGAATCATATAGTGTTGCATGAACCATGACATGTATTTATCATTGTAATTTTTAATGTATTTTAATAGTATAATGTTATTTCCTGGTGCCACCACGTTATAATTGGTACACCAGTCCGAATGACGTATCGCAACTCACGTTTCTAAACATTTTCAGTAAAACAGAATTATATTTTAGATTCATTTTTCAGAGAGTACATTTAAAATTTCAATCAAAACCGGACTTTTGCCTTTCCGAGCAATGTAGACCAAAATGTCCGCCGGTTATATAGATAGCCCGAATGTTCTGACGCCTGTGCAGGACAGACGCCAGCATATTCGGGTTAGACAATGGAATACGGCCATGTATTACATATACGATCTTATAATATATTTTGATTTAATTCCTCGTGTCTTATGAAATCTGTCAACACGTTTAATAAATATCATATTAAATATTTACTTTATTACGACACATTTAACATGGGGCAAAAAGGACGTAAAGAGAGACAATGAGGGTCGAAAAACGAAACTTTTTAGAAATTGACTCACAAAACCTGGTTGTATAGCTTGGAAATGATGTAACTAAGAAAACAAAAGTTCGATTTTGAAAATCGGTCAACAATTAAAAACTTTAAAAAGAAAAGCTATTTAGCCCCATGTTAAATTCCCATAGGAATTTTTTTTTTTCGAAATAAAATCAATTCAATATTTTATGGAATTTCTTCAAATAATGTTGTTGGGGAGGGTGACTTTTTGTTATTGATGAAAAAACCTGATATGAAAGTTCACACTATCAAGGTTCATGATCACGTGGTTATAACAACAACAACAACAGTGGCTGAAAGTGTTGAAATCTTGCCCACTTCAAAGTAAGTATTATTTGATATTTTCCTTAATATGAAACGGATTTTGATGAAATATGGCGCAGCAAATGCGTCTTCATGAGCTGCATTTGGTCGTCCCAAGACGCGTTCATCAAAATTCGTTACGTAATAAGGACACTATAAAAGAATACGTACTTTGAATCGGATGGATTCTGGAAGTTTCAGTACTTGTTGTTGTTGTTAGTACCACGTGATCATACACCTTGACTATTGCCTGTTGCCCATGAAAGTCACCGATGAGATGGCATACAGTAGTTTGCATGTCCACCTCGCCAAACAAATTGTGTTAGATTCGTATTATAAGACAAAACTATGTTTAATAAACAACATATTTTCTTATTAATGCTCTATGTGTTGTGATTTATAGTATCCCAGGATCGACGGGTGGAGGACGGGGAGGGACTGGCTTCTATCTACATCTGTTCTGAATATCTCTGGAGCTTCTGGAGCATTACTATTATTAAAAGTAATAAAAACAGTTAATTACTCCGCCTTTCCAAAATACGTTGTCAAAGTCATACAAAGTAATTCTTATAATAGAATGGTTCGTCCGCCCGTACGAGGAGATAATCCGCGTGCTTCATTGAACGCACATGCGGACAACCGTGCTATCCCACCCTTATACCGTACCAGTAGCCTATTTCACCAAAATTCCTAAGTATGCTTATCTACCAAAGTATACTTTGAGGGAGAAATTTTCAATTTAAGGATAAATTTATTAATTTTTATTATACGGAATTTATTACATTATCACAGCCATTTTGGCTGTGATAGTGTAATAAATTCAGTATAATAAGTCTGCATACTTTCAATCATCAAATATATGCAGTCGTTAGTTCTATATGAAATAATGCATTTCGGGAAAAATAAACGACTTCTCCCTCAAAGTACACAGCAATGTTGGCGAAATCGGCTACAGGTCTGGTTTTCCTAATAACGGCTACAGGTCTGGTTTTCCTAATAACGGCTACAGGTCTGGTTTTCCTAATAACGGCTACAGGTCTGGTTTTCCTAATAACGGCTACAGGTCTGGTGGTAATAACTTTTCTGGTTTTCCTAATAACGGCTACATGTCTGGTTTTCCTAATAACGGCTACAGGTCTGGTTTTCCTAATAACGGCTACAGGTCTGGTTTTCCTAATGACCTGGGGACAGAACTCTGGAATGTGTGTGAAGATAGATAAAGAACAATGTCTCGCTACCTCATGTGTATTATAATACTATCACAGGTGAAAGACTCGGACCTGTGACGCAAAAAAAGAAATGCCCATTGCAAAAAAAATCCTTTTCCCCCACCCATATCATAGAAGATAGTACTGTATGAGACCAAGTTGGTGGGGTAATAGATTTTATTTGTAATGGGCATTTGTTTTTACTATCTGTGTGACTTGTAAGTGGTCCTGCGTGAAAGCCAGACAATTCGGGCCACTGTTCTTCTGTGACAATGACTGTATATTGTTGTAACAATCGACGACACATACGCCTCCTAGAAACAAAATTGCTACCCCGCTCCATACCTTCTCGCGAGGGTAGCAATTTAACAGCATCTCTTTAATGATTTTTGCAATCGGTTATCCGGCGTGTTTGATATGTTAGCGATATAAAATCAATACATTATTAATAAAGAACATACACATGCAGAAATTGGTTATTTTACAGTGTAAATTTGTTTATCTGATATTTACATATATATCTTGTAAATTTGAAAGCTTCATCTCGTTATGGTGAATGTCGTACAACAACAAGAGAAAGGATGGCTTCCATGGGAAAATGATTTCCCTGTTCTATTATTTTTGTCAACTTACTAGTTCTACATCAAAGACTATTTGTTTAAAGGCATAACATATACAGTTTACTAAATCTTGGCCTACATGCAACATGTTTGGGTATCCACTTCGGTTGCTCACATTTTTGAATGGGTCAAATTGTAGCCGTAGACAACATATCGGAGGCGAATTATTGTAGCCATTACGCCTCCCAGCTAGCACCGTCTTTTGAAAATGAAACTCATTCAATATGGCACACAGTCAATGACAATAAAATAGACATAGGGCTATGACCAAACTGTTCCCGCTACTCTATACCATGATAACATAACAATACAAATGTCAAATTAATAACAAATAAAAGTAAACAACGATATAGAGAAATGGCATGTTGGTCTAACAATACAACAGGAAAATGTGCACAACTGTCGAAATGACAATCGTCCTCAACGACGATCAAGTTATGATCTGTGATATAATAACTGAACCAGACTGGTGTGGGCATACCATTACAAGACAACTTAACACGATTATCAGGAGACATGATAGCCTACATTGCAAATACGGTGTTATCACACCTGTGTGTTATTTTGTACCAATGACGGTGTCAATAGTATCACAGTCTTAGCAGCTGCTTAAGGAGACGTTCTATACCTGATCATCATTTGATTCAAAGATAATTGTTTATAAATGTGATGGAATATATGTATACCATATATGTGAACACTGCCTCGTTACTGTATCCAATACGGCACATGGAGTGGCCAATTCGGTCATCTTTGTGTGTTCCAGTCATCAGCCATCAGCCAGTTTCACTTATTATGTCGTTTGACAAGAAACTGACTATGCGAAGTAGAACATAATGATAAAATGTAACTAATCATACACAGAAAAGCCAGAACAATGGACTGCTATCAATTATATATTACACCAAACTGTAAAATATGTCAGTTTTCTGGAGAGTGTTGTGTCTATTTTGTTTACAACATGAAACACCATTGCAAATAGCCTCATACACAGAAAATGGCACAGTGTGTAGTTAAATATAGCACAGTACAGTGTCTAGGAAAAGTGTACACGTCAGCCATAGCGTATGCACATTTTGAAAATGTTGACAAAAGTACACCAATCTGTGACTTGAAGTACAACTTGGTGTAATATAATTGATAGCAGGCCGTTGTCATGGCCTTTCTATGTATGATTAGCTACATTATATCATATGTTCTACTTCGCATTGTCAGTTTCTTGTCAAACGCTAGAAGAAATGAAACTGGCTGACGGCTGTAACACACAAAGATGGCCGACTTGACCACGCTATGGGCCGTACAGGATGCAGTAACGAGGCAGTGTTCACATATCGATGGTCTAGTAACATAAGGTCGTAACTGCTATGCTAAAGCATAGCACTTACGACCTTATGTTACTAGACCATCGATATGTTATACACATATTTCATCACATATACGAAGCACTTAATTATCTTTGAATCAGAGGATAATCAGTAGCCGATTTAACCAGCATTGCAAAGTATACTTATCTACCAAAGTATACTTTGAGGGAGAAATTTTCAATTTAAGGATAAATTTATTAATTTTTATTATACTGAATATATTACATTATCACAGCCATTTTGGCTGTGATAATGTAATACATTCAGTAAAATAATTTTGCATACTTTTAATCATCAAATATGTGCAGTGGTTAGTTCTATATGAAATAATGCATTTTGGGAAAAATAAATGATTACTCCCTGAAAGTATACTTTGCTAGATAAGTATACTTTGCAATTTTGATGAATTCGGCTACTGGTATTGAGCGGGTCCTTACGGATACACTTCATAGAACGTACTATTGTTTTCAAAGATACAGTTAAACCTCTCTAAACTGGACCCACTATGGAGGACTTAGAGAGGTTTCACCGTAAATCAGGCATTTGATCATTCTGAGCCATAGTTGTGTGTTATGCGATCACGAACAGACATTATCACTGAGATAAATGACCAAGAAACTCATCAAAAATAAGATGGCACGTGTTTTCATAGAAGTTCATTAATTTGGTTTCAAAATACAATGAAACTTCTCTAAACCGGGCACCCTTGGAGGTTTCCAGGGTGTCCGACCTAGATAGTTTCACTTTAAATCAGTCATTTGACCATTCTGAGCTATAGATGGTGTGTGCTGTGCGATCACGTACATACATTATCACCTAAGATAAATGACCAAGAAACTCATCAGAAATGAGATCACGGGTGTTTTCTTGGTGTCCGATTTAGAGAGGTTCCACTTTATCTGCTTCCTAATAATGGAGATGGGGCACATGTTTATTTACTATATGTGGGCTGATTTGTGACTAATGAGCACTCCTGTGATCCTAATGACGGTATATATTGCTTGTTAGAAACATGACGGGTGTTTCATTGATGGCATGGCGAACAGTGCATATCCTGATCAGACTGTGCGGATGCACAGGCTGATCTGGATCTACACTGGTCGCAAATTATTCTGTAGCCTGACAACGATATATATTACTTGTTAGAAACATGACGGGTGTTTCATTGATGTAATGTCGAACAGTGCAGATCCTGATCAGACTGTGCGAATGCACAGGCTGATCTGGATCTACACTGGTCGCAAAATATTCTGTAGCCTGACAACGATATATATTACTTGTTGGAACCATGACGGGTGTTTCATTGATGGAATGGCGAACAGTGCAGATCCTGATCAGACTGTGTGGATGCACAGGCTGATCTGGATCTACACTGGTCGCAAAATATTAGTAGCCTGACAACGATATATATTACTTGTTGGAACCATGAAGGGTGTTTCATTGATGGAATGGCGAACAGTGCATATCCTGATCAGACTGCGGATGCACAGGCTGATCTGGATCTGCACTGGTCGCAAATTATTCTGTAGCCTGACAACGATATATATTACTTGTTAGAAACGTGACGGGTGTTTCATTGATGGAATGGCGAACAGTGCAGATCCTGATCAGACTGTGTGGATGCACATGCTGGTCTGGATCAATGCTGGTAGCAATAACACATAAACCCCATTTCCTCAATCACAGCCATATATGAAGGGAATGCTTAATACTCGACCGGTCGGAACCTCATGTAGATAAAGGTTTCGTGGACAAAATACAAATAACCGGGTTTGGAAGGTCTGCGAGAAAATTCCTATCCTTAAATATGAGATAACTAACTAAATACAAACGATATAAATAACAGGTAACACATGAAGTGTGGCGTCTGTGTAGTATCGTGTTTGGGGTCATAAAAACGTTACAATAGTTCCAACTTAATGAGTCGTTCGAAAATTACTACCCGATCTAGATTGACAAACGTTTGTATTTACCCAAGCGTCTGATCCCAATATAATGTCAAAAATATACATTACAAAACTTCCTGTTGGTTTGTTTCAACGCAGATTAAGAGATTAAAGGGGAATTTGTGTGACTGACGGTAGAACATAAATTGACAGGATCAAAACGTCGTTGGAAATTGCGTTAGTGAGAAAGCATGTCGGACAAGCAACAAAACGCAGGTAACTCGAATTACATAATTCTATTAGCCAGTCGGGACCACGAATGTTTCGGACCACGAATGTTTCGGACCATATGGTCTAGACGCCAGTTTTCGGGGTAGTCACAGGTTTTGTAATTTATTGACATGTGTGCAGCCGCGATGTGCTTTATGTCGGGGTATTAAAATAAGCATGACTTGATGTACATTAAGTCCTTTAAAAATGTCACCAAATCCAGTGTTTGGAGTAAATACTGGTAATTTTTGCCATTTAGGTAATTTTGTTCATTTTGTTCATGTATCTACCCTGATTTCTGTGTCGGCCATTAATCTGCTCTTTAATATTGTTAAAATCGTATTTTTTCCACTCGCCCAGCTGGGCAAGTACAAATAAAAAGTACTTGCCCGGATCAAAAAGTTACTTGCCCATTTATTTTTTTTTAATAAAATGTTATTTGTAATGTTGCATCTTATTTAAAAAAAAGAAGCTTTTACATATATATGATCATTACCAAAACGGATCAGACATATTCACTATTACCGTATTCATTCTAATAAACGCGCCCGGGCTCTTATTAGAATCATCGGTAAGTCACAGGTCGGGGGTGGGCGATTAATAGAGGCAATGGTTTTTGGTCCGAGTAAAAAATGTCAAAAAGTGAAGAAAACGATTGGATTTATAAACCTTACAGACGTTCTATGTACTCACGGTGTAGTCTTAGCAATTACTACCATATCGGACGTTTGTATTCGGATAATATGGATGTTTGGACTGGTCCATTTCTCATTAGAATAATTACTTTAGGATCAGTAAGTATTCGGACATACCCCAAATCCGTAAATTTCTCAAAATAGCTCAACAATAACAAAGGGACATCACTCTTCGCATAACATATACTATCTGGTCAAATCGTCCCCAGACCAAAATCGTCCCCATACCAAATCGTATTTTTTTATATTTTTTTTTGATAATCAAGCAAGCCCATCATCACATCTGGTTCCCGGTTTTGCTGTACAATATTGTGCGTTAAACCGTGACCGGGTACCGATGGCTGTCAGAATCTGCGCGGTAACGAGAGACCACATGGCACTGTGATGATGTAATTTGATTCATACCGGTAGTACTGGCCAGACAAATGGTGTTGTGTGTAGCTACTTTTGTTCTACACAATGACTGCGTGTACATGCATGTTATTACATTGTATCTGTAAAAGCAATGATCAAAGGATATCACGTGTATAGAACAAGTTATCCACCAGGAACAGAACTGGATTGTATATTAGAACCAGATAACGACTATAGTGACTCTGCAATAATTGTTAAACAAGGCGAAACTGTTGTGGGATATATTCCTGAAGGACTGTGTCAGCCATTGACAACATTATTTAATAACGGAGATATCACCCAGGTGATCGCAGTTACTTCTGGGGAATTGCGACCCTCCTCTATCGGGACATTTGCAAGGGGAGGTGGCCTTGAAATTCCATGTTCCTACAGAATATTTGGACGCAAAGAACGAAAGGCACATTTCCGCGCGTTACTAAAAAGGGAAATACGGAAAATTACAGTTTGACAGGTATGTCCATTTTTCTTTCCAGAGGAGGCCATGGGCGTTTATTAGAGGTCCCAATTTTTGTAAAATCGGGGAGAAAATGTTCATTTTTTTGCCCAAAAATGGGGGGTGGGCGTTTATTAGAGTATGGGCGTTTATTAGAATGAATACGGTATTTTAATTATTAAATGAACATAAACAAATAAATATTTTTTATCGGGAGATAAACTTCGTCGAGTTTTTTCTTCAACAACGTTTTTAGCAGCGAATTTGCTCAGAGGCTTGCACACTTCTTATTTTCTATAAGCGTTGAGTGACATAGATTTTGTTTGATTTATAGTGGCTATGTTGGATTGCGCGCAGCTGCCTTAATTATTAAATTCAATGGTTTCGGACCCGGCGCCGACTGTTTCGTCCCAAGCCGTTATATTCGGCGTCTGTATACGAGACGATATATGTGGCCACTTATACACTAGTCTATACTCGCAGTCATATTATTTGTTAGCCTGGCCGCGTACAGCCGACAAATAATCCGTGAATTAATTTGCCCGATATGGACCGTGTTCAAAATCGCTAGTGATTCTACCCGTAACCGTGTACATAGACACTGCTTGAATCTTACTTCCGGCAAATTGACTTAAACTGTAAACAACAAATGGTCGCTGAATTAATACCATTTGTTGGCCGTTATCGATGGAATTAATTGGCAATTTCTGCAGAAAAAAAATATCCTGACCAAATCTTTCACTCACCAAACTGGGCGAGTGCCTGTAGAAAGTACTCGACTGCCATGGCGAGCTGGGCAAGTAAAATTTCAACCCCTGCGTATACAATAGAAAAGTTTCAAGTCCTACAAATGACTGTAAAATGCAAAAATTGTATTGACTGGATATTAAAAATGTTTCACGGCACCGTGTTTCACGGCACATACGCACTGTGTTGACGGGATAAAAATTGTTATACAGTGCGTGTCATTAGGTACATGAATATCCGCCCAATCTGACCAGAGCCTATACGCCGGTCGTTCATCACTGCATCCAGTACTAATGCGTCGTAGTCGGCGATTATATACGTGTTGATACATGGTTGTTGTATATAGTAAATCAGGAAATACAACGTTTGCCATTTAGTCCGGAAATGTATGCATGAACATGAGAGTAATGGTAGGTTTCAATATAATAATTATTGTTCTCCATTTAGTCCGTGGATTTGACTATGATTTATTAATGTATATACTTATTTCAGATTATTCATATACATGTATATATTGTTGGCCATTTGAAATGTGGATCTCTGTGATTGATACATGCATACCGCAACCATTGATCCATGTAGCATAATAAAGGGGTTTGAATAAATGTTGTTTATATCTGAAGTAACCTAATATACCTGAAGTAGCCTAATATACATAAAGTGCCGATTTTGCCTTTATTTTTTCACCTTTGACCCCGAATCGCGGCCTCTGATTGGTCATTCTCAACAGCAAATTCAAGATGGCGGCGGATTTTAAAATAAAAATCGCTGTCGATTCAGCCGAATTTTGTCCATTTTTACAGCATATGTGATATAACCAAGGACACGTACATGTCCGTCATGATTTTAATGCTTATTATGACAACTGTGGAGTCTAAAGCCAGCTAATATTGAAGCTCATCGTAAATAAATCGAAGATTTAATCAGACACAATGCCGAATCTACCTAGCGTGGACGGCGCTATTTTGCTTTGAATGACGTCGCTAAGATTTGTGACGTATGGGGAGGGAATGACGTCAAAAACATGACGTCATGCACGTTCAACAATTAAGTTCAATATGCGGTATAAATTAAATATATGATTAATGCCGTCGAATATAAAATATATTCGGTTTCACCGCGACAAGCTCGCCCCAATAAAGCTGTCTAAGGCTGAACCGAATATATTTTATATTCGACGGCACTAACCAAATATTTAATTTATACCGCATATTGAACTTATATTATAATTGTATAACCTGGCAGGATGTAAACTTTTCGGTAGTCGGCCTGTTAGTCTTATAATGCACTTACATGATTGTTTAGTTGATCATGATGTACACGCCGGTCGTTCGTTGGTACTACTGTGCCTGTGACTGAAGAAATGGAGCGTATGGGATATGTGACCAGTGTAGCTCCTGATCGAACAGTGCACTGCTCACCGCTGTAGCCTGAATCTACCACTTCTCTTGATCACATAGCAGACTCCTGTAGCCTATAATGATCTATATTGCTTGTTAGAAGCATGACCTGTGTTTCATTGATGGAATGGCGAACAGTGCAGATCCTGATCAGACCCTGCGGATGCATAGGCTGATCTGGATTTACACTGTTCGTAAAACCCATAAGCCCCGTTTCCACAGTCATAGCCACATATATGCTATTCACAGAGTACATTAGTGTATAATGTTGTTTTTCCCAAAGAAAAAACAACAAGTAGAATTGAGATAACGGATTAAGGTGGCACGAAAAAATGTACACCTTTCAATCTGCGACCAGTTTCTGTACGGGTTGACCAAAGCCCACACTGTATGTGAGCCACACATCATTAATGATGGGATCCAAATCGATGGGATGCGTCAAAGATGGGTGCAACCGCAGTCATGATACACAGCATGTGACATTTGGTATATGAATATCCGCCAGTCTCACCGGGCCAGAGCCTACATGCCTGTCGTTCGTTGGTACTACTGTGCCGGATGAAATATGCCCAGAGTATACTACACAATGCATACGTTGAGCCCGTGAATACATGTATATATGTGGTTGACACATGATTGTTATAGTAAATCGGGAATGACAATGTTTGCCATATAGTCCGGTTATCTATGCATGAAAATGAGGGTATTAGTATGTCTGAATAATCATTGTTCTCCATTTAGTCCACATATTTAACTATGATTTGTGTACATAATTATTTCAGATTATCTGGTCTGTTGGTCTATACATGTTCATTATTGCTTTAGTTGATCAAGATATACACTGTGTAAACTCTGATCAACCTGTACATATGTACACTGACAGTTTGGTTGTTCCAATACAAGTATATTTGTCTTCCAGTGGCAATCAATGCCACCGACAGGTTTATGATACCGGCCTAATAAAACTTAATCTCCCCTGGTTGTGTGTGTCTGTTTATTTGAACTGATATAAACAAACGAGACAGTGAAGTTAACCTGCAACATTGACTGCAATAATCTGAAATGAACGCAACTAAACATACTTTAGTCATGTACATGACTAAAGTATGTTTAGTTGCGTTCATTTCAGATTATTGCTGTACATATACAACATGTAGTATACATCAATGATTTATCATAGTATTTATGTCTCTGTATACACGGCATATTTATCCGGTCAACACAATGCGTATGTGCCGTGAAACACGGTGCCGTGAAATTTGATATCCTGTCAATACGACCTAATCACTGCGTATGAATATGTGCGGTGGCTGGGGTTATTTTTATTGCATTTTAAAGCTATTTGTAGGTGTTGACGTGTTAAATAGAATAATAGGTTAGTGCCGTGAATGGGAAAAAATATCTGGCGCGGCACGGAACCGGGATGTGCTCGGCTCTATTTTCTGTATCTCCCAAGTAGCTGGAAGAAACGTGGATCAGGTTATATTCTGGCATATCCGGATAGAATATAGAGAATACCAGGCTAGTGTCTTTTGATATCAAGTTTATCAGGCAAGGCTATGAAACGCGTAGGAATTCCGAGGCTTGCCAAGGAATTCCTACCGTTGTCGAGCCGAGTCTGATAAACTTGATATCAAAAGACACTACCCTGGTATTCTGTTTATCAGGTAACTTTTTATGCTCGAAAATGACCACATATGACGTCGTTATCTGTGGACAGAAAAGCAAACTTGTTTACATTGCGTCATTACACTGACGTCATTCGGTAACGTCATGTGATGTCATCCGACCAATGGAACGTCAATATTCACTTCATTATAACCTGGATGTTTGTATCAGGTTAATGCCTGATACAACAATATGTTATCAGTCAGTACGTATTTGGTCAATACAGGGCAGGTTACCTGATAAATATCAGTGATATGTAATCTGGGCTCCAGATAAGGAATTAGTAATTGAGTATTGTCACTCCATCAATTCTGAAGCAATTGGGTATTTCAAAATTTTAATTGGGTAAAATAAAATTATTGAATAGTTTGCTTCGAGACGAAAACATTTCTTGGTATTTCATTAGAATTGGAGACAATTCTAATGTAATACCAAGAAGTGTTTTCATGGAAAATAAGAAAAATATTCTATATTTGTGGTCTGTTTATTGTTTTCTGCAGCATGATAATGGTACCACAAAATTTGTATTGCTTTTTGATACTTGCTACTTCTGATTTCAATTGGGTTTTTGGCAATTTTAATTGTGTATTTAAGCAAATACGCAGCTTATCTGGAGCCCTGTGCAATGTCTGTTGATGTAAGCCGATGCATACTTTGGTAGTCTGTAGTCACGTATGAGGGTGTATTTTTGGCATATTTGTGGGGCACTTTAGTATAATACAGTCGGGTCAGCGGGTAAGTGCACACATGAACGAACACGACAGGTTGGAACCAACCTGTCGTGTTCGTTCGTGTGTGCACTTACACGCTGACCCCACTGTATACAAGTATCACAAAAAGTGAGAAATATAATTTAGACCAGGGTCTACCAGGGATTCCGCTGGGGAAAATCAAAAAAATCGCCACTTCAAAAAAAAAAATAATAAAAAAAAAATAAAAAAAATATATTAAACCAATAGGATAAAAATAAACAATTGGCGATAAAAAATTACAATTTTCGAAAAAAAAATTCTTATTTTTTTTTCGAAAATTGTAATTTTTTATCGCCAATTGTTTATTTTTTGCCAATTGCGAAAGTGGTGATCGCCAGCGGAATCACTGGTCTACACTGATATATGAAATAGGTTATACAAATTTAATTAATGAGAATCATACAGTGAAATGTTTGAGGGTGTATTTGTGGCATATCTATATGTTTTAAACTATATTTGTGCATATTTCCCATATGTGTTGATAATTCTTACAGGATCTGACAATGACACAATTTGCATTAATTGAACATGGGGTCAATGTAACTATTGTTTTCACTACATATGTCAACTATATGCTGTATTTTGTGCCAATATATGGTTTACACTACTATCTGACACTATATGGGCTGTATTTGTAATATAGGGCCAGTAGTATACTTATATGTATTTAGACTGTATTTGGGTGTTTCGTGTGACCCATTGGATTGAGCTGACAAGTTATCTCAAGTTATCTCATATATTATGTTTTATAAAAAAACACTAGTTGATGAACTTGTTATTACCCCGAAAACTAGACCCACCATCATACCGGTACATTTTATTATCTACCGTAGATATGATTCAGGATATTGTTGTTGTTGTTAGGTAATTGGAATTCTGTCAATATGAGTGATTTATTATTTTATTTGACCTGATCAGAAATATTATATAAACTCATGATGAGTTTATATAATATTTCTGATCAGGTCAAATAAAATAATAAATCACTCGTATGTCTCATGTAATAGAGTGTGTGTGTACATGTAATAGCAAATTTCTTAGTTCACTCACCACGATGTAGGAAGTAAACAAAGAACTCTTCAAACGCAAATTTGGAAATGCCACTCCGTCACAACTGTTATGTAATGTAATTGAATTAGAATTATGTACTCAGAACAACCTGAGGTCCTATGTTAGTTGTGGGCAGTAACTGCAAAACTTCTGAACAGTCAGGCTATGCTACAGACAGTACGAAAGTTATGCAGAGTTAATTCCCGCAACTAGTCCTGTGATTGAATGATGTTTTTCTAGCACTCTGTGCACATGATCATGTTACTGTCAAATGCCTCGGCGGGCGATACACTGCTTCCATGACCTGATAGGAATATTGAATTTACATTTCATTGGCCGAACGGCGTCGCATGACATTACCAAATGATGTCAGTAGAATGAAGTCACGGAACAAAGTCTGCATTCTTGTCGACGGAAATCACATAATAATTGCTCATTCTGTAGCCTAAAATATTACCTGATAAATAGTATACTATGCTAGTGTCTTTTGATATAGAGTTTGTCAGGCTCGGGTCTGAAACGGTAGGAATTCCTCAGCGAGCCTAGAAATTCCTATGCGTTTCCTGTATAACATAGAAACTTGCCTGGTGTCCTCTATTATATTTTGTTTCTACCTCTTCTTTCAGAATCTGATAAAACAGAGATGTCTGAAGGAGGTGGTGACAATGGCGCAACTGTGGTAATGTTTTAACCTTTACACCGCTTTCTTAAAAAGATTTTGTGCTGTTTATTTTATATTTTCCATTTTTATCATCAAAAACATGTCTTTAGAATAATTTACAACATGCTTTGACAGCACTTCAGAATCATTTCCTTTGGAAATGATTCTCCTTTGGAAATGATTCTGAAGTGCTGTCAAACCATGTTTTTATTGAGAAATACAGCAAGATATAAAAGCAACAGCAGATGACAATTGTTGTGTAAACACAAGTCAATTACAACATGTAAACATACATAAACTTACCATAAAATGTCATTTATATGTACCTAGTCACGCGCATGTATCACTATGAATCAATATGCATCGATAAATGAATATGTCTGAGAAAATAACGGTTTTAAGGATATAAGGGGAAGAACAGAGTCAATAAGAAGAGTGGAGAGAGATAGGAGAGAGAGAGAGAGAGAGAGAGAGAGAGAGAAGGAGAGAGAGTTGAATGTTTGAGTTGAGCAACATCACAATGAATAACATATGTAAGCTTTTTTCAACTTCGGATCTGCATATCTATGAAAAAGTATTAAATTAAAACTGTATCAGTAGTCGGTGAAAAATCAAAACCACAAAACAAACAACGATATTACTCTAATTGAATGCCATCCCATTTTCGTTCATGAAAAGTAACTTTATTTTTACTATTTCAATCTCAATGTCTTGTTTTTCTTAAATATATTTTAAAATCAGAGTATTTCGGTTCCATATTTCTTAACTTGCAAGAATATATGAAATATTTTCCTAATATAATGCAAAAGTTTAAACATATATACTTTTGTTCATACTGTCCAAAACCTATTAAATGCCAATGGAGATTACAGTTAATATCGTGGTCGTTTAAGAAGGTTTATAACTGTGATAAAAAAGTGTTGACTTTTATTGCATTCTCAATAACAGATGTTTATTGGTTTCCTGAGCCAAGGTAAACAGAAATAAACATTTGGTTTCATGTCTTCTCATTGGTCAGTGTGACTAAGGAAGTGGCATAACAGTCTGCCGCTCATTTTAATCATCTTTCCAATGTTGTACATTATGCTGGTTTGTACATTTACAGTATATATGTGGCTGTGACTGGAGAAATGGGGCTTATGGGTTTTGCGAACAGTGTAGATCCAGATCAGCCTGTGCATCTGCACAGTCTGATCAGGATCTGCACTGTTCGCCATTCCATCAATGAAACACCCGTCATGCTTCTAACAAACAATATAGATAATTATAGGCTACATGAGTGTGCTACTTGATCAATAGCTACACTGGTCAAAAATCCCATAAGCCCCATTTCTCCAGTCACATCCACATATGTCTGTGACTGGAGACATGGGGTGTATGGTATCTGGTGCCAGTTTAGCTCCTATTCTGCTAGTACACCTGCAGGCTGATCATAATTTATCATCTGTGTTAGAAGCATAATTAGATAGCATAGTCTCGTCGAGATGGTTCAGATGAGTGGCAACACCACATACATTCGAGAAGAAATAATGAAAACTGCAAAGAAAATTGTCAAAATGTTAATTACTGTAATTGTATATTGTATACCAGACGGACAGTAAACAACCTTCCGGCCTTCGTCCAGTATTCCCGCGACTTTTCCAAGTTTATACCCGGATAAATTCCACAAAAAGGCCATTCATTGCTAGAATGTACCATATTTATTCTAATAGCAGTCCCGCTTCTCTATACAGAGCTCCTGATAAGATGCGTATTGGCGTATTTTAAGCAATTATTTGAGCTGAATACGCATTGATTATCAAAAGTGGGAGTACCGTACACAATACGCACAGCATTGTGAAAATACGCATTGATTTTCAAATTGAGTAGAGAAAATACTGTCATAAAGTTGAAAAACAATAAGCGACTGTTTAAATTTGTTATATTTTTTTTATCATTTGTTCCCTATTTAGTAATGAAGAAAATCAATAATCCATTTGTAAAAGTAAAATATGCAATGATTTTGAAATCAGGGGGTGTAGTATGCTGTAGACACAAAGCTTATCTGGAGCTCTGATATATATTTAGTCAAATTGTTTCATTTTCATGTAGTCATCTTAAAATTTCTGGGGTTTTATTCAGTTATACAGCCAAAACTAAATCAGAAAAATGCCTTGCCCCCTGGGGCATTTATTAGAATGAATATGGTATGTTGCATGTTTAAGATTACCCCAACATGAATTTGAAAATATGAAAATACAGAGCTCCAGATAAGCTGCGTATTTGCTTAAATACCCAATTAAAATTACCCAAAACCCAATTGAAATCAAAAGTAGCTAGTATCAAAAAGCATTTGCTTAAATACCCAATTAAAATTACCCAAAACCCAATTGAAATCAAAAGTAGCTAGTATCAAAAAGCAATAAGCAATAACAATTTTGCGGTACCTTTATCATGCTGCATAAAACAATAAACATACCACAAATACAGCATATCTATTTCTTTCCATGAAAACACATCTTGGTATTTCATTAGAATTGTCTCCAAGGAGACAATTCTAATGAAATACCAAAACATGTTTTCATTTCGAAGCAAATTTCAATACTTGCTGTCTGTTGTTGTGTAAACAGTAGTGTGATTTTATTTTACCCAATTAATATTTTGAAATACCCAATTGCTTCAGAAGTGATGGAGTAAAAATACTCAATTACTAATTCCTTATCTGGAGCCCTGAAATATACAAATTACATTGTTGTATGCAGTTATGGACACAGTTACACACAGAACACACAGAACACACAGAACACCACAATACCGACATTTAAACATACATTGTATCTAGATATTTTGTCCGCAATTTGTTTCATTTCTCATGAACAGTATATGGTGTGATCAACATCGAGACGGTTCAAATAGTGGGCGCAACATATGCATTTTGGGAGAAAGGTGAAGAGTATGTTATGTCTTTCAGCAACAAAACTTTTTCAGTAACCCCTTCGAAATCTCCTGCTGACAAAGTTTTCCTTAATATTTTGGCTTTTTTATTTTCCATTTATTTTTCCAAATACATGTATTATTATATTTTTCTGTCCTTTAGAAAAACCTTTTAAAGTCGCCCCAACTTACACCGACAAAGTTTTATTCTATACTTTGACTTTTGTTTCTCATTTTATTCAGATCAAGGTATTGTAGCCTAAAGCTAGTATCTCACTGGGCTGTGACTGTTGGCTACAAATTGCGAACGGCATTCGCGAGGGAGTTTCCAAAATGTCTTGAAACGTTCACAGGGGTCCTCAATTTCCTCGCGTGAGTCGCAGGGCCTCGCTCTCGTGTCGCTGGAATTTTGAACATGTTCTCTCAAAATAGTCACAGAGTCGTCGCGGGTGTCTCGAACCCGTCTCAAATTGTTCTCAATTTAGTTTCCGTGAGTCAGAAAGTGCGAGAAATGTGAGACAACTTTGTGAGGGGTTGGCGATCTATGAAACTAAATTGTGATTGATTAAAGACAAAAATGAAAATCTGTTCGCTTGACGTCTGATGACAAAATGATTGAAAAGATTTCTCAATTGTAACTCATAACTGTCACGTGACGTTCGCGTGAATGTCATGCGATGCTCGCGCGACGTGTACATGTATGTTAAAATTGTCGCTAATTCGCGTATTTTCTCGCAATTTTGTGTCTCCAACTAGTCGCGAGCTGTCGCAGCCCAGTGAGATACTACCTTTAGTGTTACTTGTGTTTGGTCCATCTGTCGCTGCATCGGTTAACTACAAGCTGATGACCACTCTGTATATTGTAGGGGGCAGCTGCGGAGAAGCCAAATTTGCTGGAATCAACAACATCAAATGTGTCAACACGTAAGCTCTTGACTGGAAAAATGGGGCTTATGGCTTTCTGGCATTTATGGATATGTGGACTTCTGATCTTCTATTACACCCTGAAGCCTGATGGGGATCAAACGTATCAATTATAAGCTATTCGCTATTGACTGAATAGTGAACATTACTGTTATACACATTCTCTGATCTGGGGTTGCACTGGTCACATAACCCAATAGACTAACATGCCATGTCTCTCCATTTTTAACTTTTATTTTTCATGAACCCTTACACTGCTATCTTATTTTTGTTGTTGTCTGCTGTTTGTTTTCTATTTTCCATTTTTATCATCAAAAACATGCTTTAACAGCACTTTAGCATAATTTACAACATGCTTTGACAGCACTTCAGAATCATTTGGCTAGATAGCTTCAAAATGATCTAACTAAGAAAACAAATGTTAAATTATGAAAATCCATCCACTATTTCGGAAATTATAAAACTTTCCGCATGTTAAATCCTCATATACATCTTCACTCTGTATGGGGATTAAACATGTGGGAAAAAAATGGCAATAAAATTATTAAAATCCGATGATATTGGACCAAATTTCATGAAATGAAAAGAAGGCTCACTCTTAAATGTTGATAAAATTTAATATTACTAAAAAAATATTGTTATTGCATTGTTTAATATCCGTAATATTTGGGCAGGTTTCGTGAAACAGACAGTAGCCTCGTATTCACTTTATGTGACTGTTACTGAAGAAATTGGGTTTATGGGATTTGTGATCAGTGTGGATCCTTATCAAATAGCACTCTCATGTAGCCTGATACCGTTCTATATTGTTTTTACAAGCGTGGCTGGTGGTTCATTGATAGAATGGCGAACAGTGAAGACTGATGTGCGGATGCACAGGCTGATCTAGATCTACACTGGTTGCAAGACCCATTAGTACGCTTTCTCCAGTCACCCATATCTACCCAAGTATCATGTTTAGGAGGCTCAGCTTGCAAATGGTAGGAATTTCTTGGCAAGCCTCCGAATTCCTAAATAGCTTTGTCTGATCATTATACCGGCATACAAAGTATGTTTAGGGGTATGTAGTTTTCGTCATTGCATCCATCCGTCCCATTTGTGTCAAAGTTTTGGGTACCCATTATCTCTGAAACGGTAAGTCGGATTGACTTCAAACTTCATATACTTCCTTATCATCATCCATATTTTCATTCCATACCACCCCCATTCGCGGGATTCTGTTTGTTTAACAACATATGATTGGTATTGGTTACAACAGTATTTCCCGAAAGTACTCATAGGTACTGTGTTAAGGATTTAACTGTCCATTTGCCTAACATATGTTTAACAGTCTGGTCCCAGTTGTTCAAAACACCAGTTAGCTTAACGGACTGTTAAATCCTTAACGGACTGTTAAATCCTTAACTGAATGGTTAAAATCTCTGTTAAACAGAGATTTTAACCATTCAGTTAAGGATTTAACAGTCCGTTAAGCTAACGGATGTTTTGAACAACCGGGCCCTGTTTAGCTAACATAGGTTTTGAACAATTGTGCCCTGATATTCACTTTGTTTAGCAACAGATGATTGGCTACAACAGTATTTTGCGAAGGCACTCGGCATCTCCAATAAACCACCGCCGGAGAAAGTCCTGGATGACATTTCACTAGAGGGCGTGGCTCGCTACATTAAGAGTGACAGGTGTCTGAAGATCTGTACCATGACTGGCGCTGGTATCTCTACATGTAAATATAAACTTACGGAAATAAGGGCCATTGATTGCTGAATGGAGATAATACCCTTCTCAAGCAATCAGTTGATTGAGACTTTATTTTGTTATATCTACAATATCCCAATACTAGTGAATTACATTACATTAGCTCCACATGACGTCGCTTGATGTTGTTGATTGGTTACGATGTGTTTGACGTCATTAATCTCCGCAACATTGTCAATAATTGACTGACCGGCTGTTCCATGAAATGCAACAAAATGACATAAAACAAGATGATTCATAATTCAAACCAAATGGTTTTCATACCACAGTAAATGAAAAAGCCCATGGTGTTCTTACTTAACAACTATATACGTACAATGACACCATGGTGCAATTCTGTTATATGATCACTACATGAAATGCTTTGCGATTATGAACAGACATTACCATCATCAGGGTTAGTGACAACTTTATCCCGTCAACACAGTACGTATGTGCCGTGAAACATTTTTGATATCCTGTCAATACGTCCTAATCACTGCGTATGAATATTTGCGATGACTGGGGTTATATTTTTGTTTGCATTTTAAAGACATTTGTAGGTGTTGACGGGATAAATAGAATAGTAGGTTAGTGCCGTGGATGGGAAAAATATCTGGCGCGGCACGGGAACGGGATGTGCTCGGCAGAGCCTCGCCCATCCCGTTTCCTAAGTCTTGCCAGATATTTTTTCCCATTCACGGCACTAACCTACTATTCTCTATATACTCATCAATTGTTTTCGGTGTGGCCAGTTTACTATGGGTATGTTCTCTTTTTAGCTGCGGGAATTCCAGATTTCCGTTCCCCTGGCAGCGGTCTATATGACAACCTACAGAAGTATAATCTACCAGACCCAATGGCGGTGTTCAGTCTGGATTATTTTCTCGTAAGTTATTTTTTAAGGCCTCGTCCAGTATTCCCGCGACTTTTCCATGTTTATATCCCCGATAAATTCCACAAAAAGGCCAATCATTCCTTATAATTCCAGCATTTGAAATAAATTCATCAAGAAAATATGTTTATTTTCCGTTTTCTTAAGAATTATTTTAACTGCGCCTCACGGTTACGGAAAGTAGTTCGGCGTGGGAGTTTACTGGGATATAAATTTTGGACAGAGACTTGCTACGGGCCAATCAAATGTTAGGAATTGTGTAAATATTTTTGTGCTGGAATTATTTTAGCTTGTCTGTTTTTGAAACTATTATCACCACTCCAGCGTTGTCTGCGTCCATGATCCACCTGCCCATCCATGTCCTTGACCTAACATTTCTGCTTGAATTACTTGGTTTACCTTTACATTCAAGTAATTTTTGTTGTGCTTGCTTTAGCAGAAGGCGCGACTATAGTCGCCGCTTTTTTCATCGTCGTAGTCGTCACCGTCGTCGTCCACGTCAACAATGACAAAAAGTTTGTACACGTTTCTTCATCATGATATACGTACCTTTAATATTACTTGACGGATTGTTTCAATATTTAGAAACTTGATACATGTGAGCATTTGGAACACACACCTGCCACCATTAACATGACCTTGACCTTTTGTACCTTCACATTTTTGCGGAAACAGCCATATTTTTTGCGTTAAAAAACACAACCAACCCATAAATTATCAGCCCATCCATGCCGTTGACCTATTTTTGTGTGCTTGAATTAATTTATAGCAATTTTATGCTCTTAAAGCTTACCTTTACATTTAGCTCATTTTCGCAACAACCCATTGCTCTATGTTTTCATTCACTGTTCATGTGCTGTATATTGCTGTTCATTTCGGTTATAAAATTTCAGAGGAGCGTTGCATCGTTTTGCGGTGCTCTTGTTATTACATGCCTCACATAGATTTTCATATTTTCACGACCAAATTTAGAAAGTGATATCGTAACGAGTGATGATATGGTTGAACAATTATATAATTATCTGTTTATTATTCAAAATAGCCTTGTTACCCAATCCATTGTCATCTACCTTGAATCAGTTGGGTGTATTCTATGACAATTGTGTGGTGGTCTGTTGGGAGCATACTATCTGTAATTTAACGATCAGGATTAGTCCTTATCGGAATCCCCACTGGAGACCTGTAGCCTATTTCACCAACATTGCAAAGTATACTCTGAGGGAGTAATCATTTATTTTTCCTGAAATGCATTATTTCATATAAAACTAACAACTGCATATATTTGATGATTAAAAGTATGCAGAATTATTATACTGAATTTATTACATTATCACAGCCAAAATGGCTGTGATAATGTAATAAATTCAGTATAATAAAATTTAATAAATTTATCATCAAATTGAAAATTTCTCTCTGAAAGTATACTTTGCTAGAAAAGTATACTTTGCAATGTTGGTGAAATAGGCCACAGATCTCCAGTGGGGATTCCACAGGATTAGTCCTTATCGGAATCCCAACTGGAGACCTGGGTTGGCCCTCGGGTATGTCTTTGGCATTCTTGCATGTGAGAGGTGAATCTGGTTATACCCCTTTTACGAGGAATAATGTTTGATGATCATATTACTTTTCGGGGAAGGGGCCAAGTGACTTTGGTGTGGTATGGACCTGACACCATGTCAGGTTATTCTAATTTCAGGGCTGAATATATTTTTTCTCGATGTAAATATTCCGTTCTGATTTTAGGATATCCCCCTAATGCAGCAGGTTAAATACGGTATCGAACACATTGACCGAGCCTTAAATAACCTTAGCTGTTGATAGGCCATTAAACACCAATAAATTGTTTAATTTTCAGGAAAAGCCTGAACCATTCTTTGATCTTGCCAAGGAATTGTTGCCAGGCGCCTACAAGGTATGTGGTCCCCTTTCACAGTATTTTGGTTGATAGATCAGGCACAATGCACTAATATATTCCTACTACTGTCTGTTTCACGAAAGCTGCCCAAATTTTGCGGCCATATAAACAATTCAAACACAATATTTTTTTTGATAATATTACATTATAGCAAAATTTAAGAATGAGCCTACTTTCTATTTCGTGAAATTTGGTCCAATATTGATTTTATTGCGAAAAAACAATTTCCCCATGTTAAATCCCCATAGACATCTTCTTTTCACTACATGTTAAATCCCCACTCTGTGAAGATGTCTATGGGGATTTAACATGGGGAAAATTTTTAGAATTTCAATAATCCTGGACCAATTTTCAAAATGTTATTTTGTTTTCTTAGTTAGATCATTTCCAAGCTATCTAGTCAGGTTTCGGAGTCAATTTCCAAACATTTTCGTATTTTTTGCTCCTCCCACACTCTTTTTCCCCCATGTTAGATTCCCATAGAGAAATCAATTTTTCGTAATAAAATCAATATTTGACCAAATTTCACGAAATAAAAAAAGGCTCATTCTTAAATTTTGATAAAATTTAACATTATCCAAAAAAATAATTGTTTTTGCATTGTCTATATAGCCGTAAAATTTGGGCAGCTTTCGTGAAACAGACAGTAGTATTTATTCTATAATTTTGAGGAATGCGCTGTGACCTAGGGGATATGGCATTGTACTTCAATACCGGAGGTTGCGAGTTCAATCCTACTATAGGCGTGAAAAATACTTACATAGTATTTCCATCCCACTCGTCTGTCGGATGAGGCTTTAAACTGTTGTCCTGTCTCTATATGACTTTAGCTGTTGCTGGGATGTTAAACCCATTCACTTTCAATTTTAAATAACTGTGGCTGTGGCTGTAGAAATGGGTCTAATGACCATTGTGACCAGTGCAGTTCCAGACCAGCCTGCGCATCTGCGCAGTCTGATATCCGGGTCTGCACTGTTCACCTCCATTCAGTCACTCCTGTCATGCTTCTGACATACAGCATAATGTCCATATCTAGGTGAATGAATGTGATGGCAGGCCAGGTACTAGACTGACAACAAATGCCATAAGCCCCATTTCTCCACATCTAACATTCTATGTTACTATTAATTTATTCTTCATCTAAATTTCTTGGCCCTAAATGATACTCTTTCAGGGATTCCGCTGGAGAAAATAAAAAATTTGTTTTCCAAAATTGTATTTTTTTATCGCCAATTGTTTTGTTTTATCGCTATTTTGTGCGGCTGGGCCGTTAAGCACCATTCTGTTCCATTCCCATTTCTTCAGTCACAGCCACAATTGATGTTGGGGCCAGGAAAACTATGTTTGTGGCAGTGGTAGGAGAAATGGGATATTATAGGATTTTCTTATGCACTCTATAAATAGTATCACGCAATCTGATTTATCATTGTTGATGAACGGTCGCAAATTATTTCAATATGTATTCCTACGCCAGTAGTAAAGGAGTGCATTAGAAATAGGTTAACCGCATTGTAATTTTCAAATTTGCGGCGTATATCAGAAAATGATAGGTCGGAAAACATGTTTGATGGCTCCGCTGGCGTGTTGCCATTAAACAGATTTTCCGACCTATCATTTTCTGATATACGCCGCAAATTTCAAAATTACAATGCAGTTAACCTTATATTACAATGCAGTTAACCCTATATTACAATACAGTTAACCCTATGTTTAACCTTTGTAGTTCCTGATCTGCCTCAAAACATATATTACATGATTTGTCCTTCATGGACCGAATGGTGAACACAGTAGATGCTGATCAGACTGCCTGAATGGTTGTCTTATCCACATCTATACTGGTTGAACTTGTAACTGGAATAAACCCCTTTCTCTAGTCACAGTCTCGTATGTCAGGTGTCTTGCTATGTATTTATCAAATAGCATAATAACCCTACATATTCAGACACCATTTCTTTGGGAAACACTATAGGAATGAATGGTCTTCTTATGGAATTTATCGGGCTATAAACTTGGAAAAGTCGCGGAAATACTGGACGAAGGCCGGAAGGCCTCGTCCAGTATTCCCGCGACTTTTCCAAGATTATATCCCCGATAAATTCCACGAAAAGGCCATTCATTCCTTATAATTCCAGCATTTGAAATAAATTCATCAAGAAAATGTGTTTATTTTCCGTTTTCTTAAGAATTATTTTAACTGCGCCTGACGGTTATGGAAAGTAGTTCGGCATGGGAGTTTACTGGGATATAAATTTTGGACAGAGACTTGCTACGGGCCAATCAAATTGTGTAAATATTTTTGTGCTGGAATTATTCCACTATGATCAATCTTAAGGTGTATGATCACGTGGTACTAACAACAACAACAAGTACCGATTCAAAGTACGTATTCTTTTATAGTGTCCTTATTACGTAACAGATTTTGATGAAATATTGCGCATCAAACGCGTCTTGTTAAGCTGCATTTGGTGGTCTCTGTATTTTCTCCCAAACTTCTGTCGTTTTTGCAAAGAATCGATTCTGTATTTTCTCCCAAATTTCTGTCGTTTTTGCAAATAATCGATTCTTCGCAAAAACTACATAAATTAGTGCCAAACTCACTAGACCACCAAATGCAGCTCATGAAGACGCGTTTGCTGCGCTATATTTCATCAAAATCCGTTGCATATGAAGGAAAATATCAAAGACTACTTACTTTGGAGTGGGCGACATTGTTGTTGTTGTAACCACGTGATCATGCATCTTGAATCTGCTAAACATTGTTTCCAAACTTTACCAGCATGCTCCTTTTTCAGCCGACGCCTTGTCACTACTTCATCAAAATGCTGAATGATAAAGGGAAACTCATGACGCATTTCACCCAGGTATGTAAATATTTTGTTGGCTTAGACAAAATCTCGCTAATACCTCGCCTACCTGTTCTATTTGAGAAATATTAATTCATTTCATTTTGTCCAACTACGCCTCCCAAATTCTAATTTAATATCAGGCAGAGTGTATTTAATCAATGGGCATGTTACCTGACACAAATCCCGTGACAGAAGATGATGCAGTAAATACCTTGACATATGATTGTACAGTAAATACCTTGACACATGATTGTACAGCAAATACCTTGACACATGATGGTACAGTAAATACCTTGACACATGATGGTACAGTAAATACCTTGACACATGATTGTACAGTAAATACCTTGACACATGATGGTACAGTCAATACCTTGACACATGATGGTACAGTAAATACCTTGACAAATGAGTGTACATTAAATACCTTGACACATGATTGTACAGTAAATACCTTGACACATGATGGTACAGTAAATACCTTGACAAATGAGTGTACAGTAAATACCTTGACACATGATTGTACAGCAAATACCTTGACACTAGATGGTAAGTAAATACCTTGACAAATGAGTGTACAGTAAATACCTTGACAAATGAGTGTACATTAAATACCTTGACACATGATTGTACAGTAAATACTTGACATGATGTACATTAAATACATGACCAGATTACACAAATTGTGACATTAAAACTTGACACATGATGGTACACCATATTAAAAACATTGACCATGATGGTACAGTAAATCCTTGACAAATGAGTGTACATTAAATACATGACACCATGATGTACAGTAAATACCTTGACACATGATGGTACATAAATACTTGACCATGATGGACAGTAAATACCTTACAAACATGAGTACAGTATTATGACACAAATGATGTGTACAGTATACTGACAAATGAGTGTACATATCATTGACACATGATTGGTAACAGTAAATACCTTGACACATGATGATTGTACATAAATACCTTGACATGATGTACACATTGAGGTACCAGTGGGACAGACATGAGTGTACAAATAAATACATTGACACATGATTGGTACAGTACATACTTGACATGACATGATGGTACAGTAAATACCTTGACATGAGGTACAGTAAATAGATTGACACATGATGGACAGTAAATACCTGACAAATGTAACATTAAATACATTGACACTGATGGAACAGTTAAACAAATGATGTACATTAAATACCTTCACACATGATGGTACAGTAAAATACCTTGACACATGATGGTACTTAGTAAATAGATTGAACATGAGTGTACAGTAACAGTAAACTTGACATGATACAGTAAATACCTTGACAAATGATACAGTAAAATACCTTGACACCATGAGGTACAGTAAATACCTTGACACCGATTGTACAGTAAATCCTTGATGAGTTGGTCATGATACAGTATACCTTTGACACATGATGGTACTAAAAGATTGGACAATGAGTGTACAGTAAATACCTTGACAAATGATTTTCAGTAATTACCTTGACACTGATGGTACAGTAAATCCTTGACATGATTTTACATAAATATTGACATGATTACATCAAATACCTTGACAAATGATTGTACAGTAAATACATTGACACATGATTGTACATAAAATACCTTGACACTAGATGGTACAGTAAATACCTTGACAAATGAGTGTACAGTAAATACATTGACACATGATGGTACAGTAAATACCTTGACACATGATGGTACAGTAAATACCTTGACAAATGAGTGTACAGTAAATACATTGACACATGATGGTACAGTAAATACCTTGACAAATGAGTGTACAGTAAATACATTGACACATGATTGTACAGCAAATACCTTGACACTAGATGGTACAGTAAATACCTTGACAAATGAGTGTACAGTAAATACATTGACAAATGAGTGTACATTAAATACCTTGACACATGATTGTACAGCAAATACCTTGACACTAGATGGTACAGTAAATACCTTGACAAATGAGTGTACAGTAAATACCTTGACAAATAAGTGTACATTAAATACCTTGACACATGATGGTTCAGTAAATACCTTGACAAATGAGTGTACATTAAATACCTTGACACATGATGGTACAGCAAATACCTTGACACTAGATGGTACAGTAAATACCTTGACACATGATTGTACAGTAAATACCTTGACACATGATGGTACAGCAAATACCTTGACACATGATGGTACAGTAACCTTGACAAATGAGTGTACAGTAAATACCTTGACACATGATTGTACAGTAAATACTTTGACACTAGATGGTACAGTAAATACATTGACAAATGATTGTACAGTAAATACCTTGACACATGATGGTACAGTAAATACCTTGACACATGATGGTACAGTACAGCAAATACCTTGACACATGATGGTACAGTAAATACCTTGACAAATGAGTGTACAGTAAATACCTTGACACATGATGGTACAGCAAATACCTTGACACTAGATGGTACAGTAAATACCTTGACACATGATTGTACAGTAAATACCTTGACACTAGATGGTACAGTAAATAGATTGAGTCATGATGGTACAGCAAATACCTTGACACATGAGTGTACAGTAAATACCTTGACAAATGAGTGTACAGTAAATACCTTGACAAATGAGTGTACAGTAAATACCTTGACACATGATTGTACAGTAAATACCTTGACACATGAGTGTACAGTAAATACCTTGACAAATGAGTGTGCAGTAAATACCTTACCTTGCCACATGATGGTACAGTAAATACCTTGACAAATGAGTGTACAGTAAATACCTTGATAAATGAGTGTACAATAAATACCTTGACACATGATGGTACAGTAAATACCTTGACACATGAGTGTACATTAAATACCTTGACAAATGAGTGTACAGTAAATACCTTGACACATGAGTGTACAGTAAATACCTTGACACATGAGTGTACAGTAAATACCTTGATAAATGATGGTACAGTAAATAGATTGAAACTAATTGGACCGTCCGTCTGTCCGTCCGTCCGTCCCGTCCGTCCCGTCTGTCCGTCCGTCCGTCCGTCCGTCCGGGCACACATTAGGGTACTTATGTGGCTAGCCCCACAGGGTTATGGACTTGGTAAAGGATAGGGTTGGTTACAATTAGCCACCTAAAAAATCCTTTTATGTGGCTAAAAATCGTTTTATGTGGCTAATATTTAACATGTGATAAGCCACATAAGTATAGTACTGTAAGAACGTCCGTCCGTCCGTCTGTCCGGGCAAACATCAGGGGTTTTGGAGCTTAGGGTAAGGGTTAGTAACATAAGGATTCCTTTGAAGTTCTTTGAACTTATTCCGTTAGCCCATAAAACCTTTTGAAGTTTAGGGGCTAGTCCTTTGATCTTTTATATAGCAAATAGCCCATAAACCCAAAATGTTGGTACGTCCGTCCGCGCTGACGGTACTATACTTATGTGGCTAGCCCCACAGGGTTATGAACTTAGTAAAGGATAGGGTTGGTTACAATTAGCCACCTAAAAATCCTAAAAAACATGTGATAAGCCACATAAGTATAGTACCGTAAGAACGTCCGTCCGTCTGTCCATCCGTCCGTCCGTCCGTCACACTTTTCGGTTAACCACTTTGTCACAGTTTCTCAAATATGCTGCAGGTGGCATCCGCGTTTGACAGACGCATTTCTTGTTATATGTTAATTTCATGACCAATTCAATCGTCAGAAAATGATTTTCTGACCAGCCAATTTATGAAAAGGGGGTGTTTTTGTTCTGAAATATGTGAACCTACTGAGCAGATCCTGTTGAGACGGCTTATCACGAGCCGGCTCATCTGGATCTACACTATTTGCCAATACCACTATACAGGCCTGTGGTGTTGAAAGGGTTAATGTATAGTACATGCTTCACAGAATGTTGACACACTGGAGCGGGTGGCGGGCCTGCCAGATGACAAGGTCATAGAAGCCCATGGGTCATTCCACACGTCACACTGCCTCAAATGTAAGAAGGAATATTCCCTGGAGTGGATGAAAGGTACTGTACATTGTATATTTGACCTTGATGTCGGGATTATAGAGGTTGTACAGTGTACAACCTCTATAATCCCGACATCAAGGTCAAATGTGGCTGTGACTGGAGAGATGGGGCTTTAATATGGGATATGTGACCAGTGTATGTAGCCCCGGATCAAATATCACACTCCTGTTGCCTGATTACAATCTATGTTGATTTCTAGTGTTAGGAGTATGGTGGGTGTTGCATTGATTGACTGGCAACATTTACATTAACATGTACAACAATACAACATCAGACATTGGGTGACCAGATTAGTTCAGTAGCTACAGTGTCGGACTGCGGTGCGGGAGAACCCGGGTTCGTATCCCACCGCTTGGTGTATCCATGGGCAAGACAACTTCATGCTACAGAGCTCCAGTTAAGGTGCGTAATTTGACCAACTTGGGGAGAAATTTTGTTATTTATTCATCAAAAATGACAAGTTGGGAGTGCTTTAGAATCGTCTCATTGAGACGATTCTAAAGCACTCCCAACTTCCCATTTTTGATGGAGAAATAAGAAATTTACCTCCAAATTACGCACCTTAACTGGAGCTCTGATGCTAGCCTAGTCCTATCAGATGGGGACTTAAGTAGTCGGTCCCGTCATGCAAGGTCATCGAGCCAGTGCCGTCGTTAAATCAAAGCATTTACATTTACATCAGACATTACATACGACATATAACATAACATATAACCGGTGACATAAGGATGTCTGATGCCAGGTCTCAATCGTCTTTATTCATTCTATAAACCACTTGTGTGTATCCCATGTTTTATCTGCATAAGTTAACAACATGATCCGACGTGCAATTCCATATCTGACCCTATGTACAGTCTACAGTCGTTACCTCAAACTCTATTATGTCAAACTACTGATAAAAGTCAAGTTCTTGGTCCCAAGTACATATTTTCCAATATGATAACTTTTGTTAAATTTTCATTAACTCCAAGTATTTTCCTCAGTCCCTGGACTTTGAGTTAATGAGTGTAGACTGTGTGTTGGTTGAATGTCTATTGTTACGTAACCGCCGTTGTTTGACACCATTCACAGCCGTATTGAAATGTACAGCATGTGCTGTTTGACCATAGCTGTAGACAATGCACATACCGGGGTCAAGCCAACACCTACGTAAAGCATTTGTCTTTTGGCGTTACTAGAACGTCATTAGACCAGTTCACAATGGTCGCACTGAAATTTTGAAATTGATGCATCTGCATCACACGATGTGTACTGCGGCCCCGGAGTATGTATGAGTAAAGCAGCTGTTTGAATTGACGAGATTTTCAATGTACCGAAAATACTGAATAAATGCTCAAATGCACGATATTTCCGATGGAAATGTAGCAATAACATTCGACCATGTCCAGCCATGGGTAAACGTTTGCCGTGGTACGTGGGAACTGTTTGAACAGTTGGAATTCAAACAGTTCCCTCGTGCCATGGCAAATGTCTACAGGGCTCCAGATAAGAAATTAGTAGTTGAGTATTGTCACTCCATCATTTCTGAAGCAATTGGGTATTTCAAAATTTTAATTGTGTAAAATAGAATCACACTACTGTTTACACATCAGCAGACAGCACTTATTGAATAGTTTGCTTCTAAATGAAAACACATCTTGGTATTTCATTAGAATTGTCTCCACACATTTTTCATTGCTTTTTGATACTCACTACTTCTGATTTCAATTGGGTTTTTGGCAATTTTAATTGGGTATTTACTCAAATAAGCAGCTTATATGGAGCTCTGCGTCTACCCACGGCTGGACATTGTCGAACCTTCTATTAACAGAGAAGATCCTATCTGATGTGATCCCGAGATGTACAGAGCCTGGGTGTGACAGTCTAATCAAGCCAGGTAAGCTTTATACATCTATAACAATCGGAGTTCATCCTTACCGGAATTCCGACTGGAGACCAAGTTTGGCCCTCACATAAGTCTTTGGCATTTTGTATGTGACAGTTGAATCTGGTTATACCCCTTATGTGAGTATTACGATATTCGTAATCCTATTTTAAGGGAAGGGGCCAAGTGACTTTGGTGTGGTATGGACCTGGCACCAGGTCAGATTATTCTAATTTCAGGGCTGAATATATTTGTTCTCGATGTAAATATTCTGTTCTGATTTTGGGATTTTCCCCCCAATGCAGCAGGTTAAAATGGGATTGAACCCGTTTGCCCGGCCTTACATGACCTTAGCTGTTGATAGGACGTTAAACACTAACAAACAAACAAACTATGACGTGTTATCATTTATATAGTCATTTATTACATTTACCTTTAACCCTTACACCGCTATCTTATTGTTTTTGTCGTCTGCTGTTTATTTTATATTTTCCATTTTTATCATCAAAAACATGCTTTGGCAGGATTTTAGAATCATTTACAACATGCTTTGACAGCACTTCAGAATAATTTCCATTGGAAATGATTCTGAAGTGCTGTCAAACCATGTTTTTATTGAGAAATAAGGCAAGATATAAAAAGCAATAGCAGACGACAATTGTTGTGAGTAGCGGTCTAAGGGTTAATATAACTACTGATAGTATGACTTTTTCGTCAGTTATATGCGATGCTTTTTGTGCTTGCAGAACTATTGACTATTTAGGAGTCTTGCGTGTTAATTTTGTGACTAATCCATTTATCCGAAGAGGGATATTATGGTTAAAAATGACTCGATAAGTTTGCAGAATCAAGAAGACAGATATCCAAGATCACTGTCTCGAACCTGCCGAGTTTAGTTTACTTCAGAGAAAGTATCCACAAACAGTGCAGTAGCCTATTTCACCAACATTGAAAATAGCCTATTTCACCAACATTGAAAATAGCCTATTTCACCAACATTGAAAATAGCCTATTTCACCAACATTGAAAATAGCCTATTTCACCAACATTGAAAATAGCCTATTTCACCAACATTGAAAATAGCCTATTTCACAACATTGAAAATAGCCTATTTCACCAACATTGAAAATAGCCTATTTCACCAACATTGAAAATAGCCTATTTCACCAACATTGAAAATAGCCTATTTCACCAACATTGAAAATAGCCTATTTCACCAACATTGAAAATAGCCTATTTCACCAACATTGAAAATAGCCTATTTCACCAACATTGAAAATAGCCTATTTCACCAACATTGAAAATAGCCGATTTCACCAACATTGAAAATAGCCTATTTCACCAACATTGAAAATAGCCTATTTCACCAACATTGAAAATAGCCTATTTCACCAACATTGAAAATAGCCTATTTCACCAACATTGAAAATAGCCTATTTCACCAACATTGCAAAGTATACTTATCTACCAAAGTATACTTTGAGGGAGAAATTTTCAATTTTAGGATAAATTTATTAATTTTTATTATACTGAATTTATTACATTATCACAGCCATTTTGGCTGTGATAATGTAATAAATTCAGTATAATAATTATGCATACTTTTAATCATCAAATATATGCAGTCGTTAGTTCTATATGAAATAATGCATTTCGGGAAAAATAAATGATTACTCCCTCAAAGTATACTTTGCTAGAAAAGTATACATGCCGTGAATGCCTCTTTAAAACCAGAACCGCACTTCACATAAGCGAAGTGCGGTTCCAAAATAGCGAATTGCCATCACCCCCCTGTGGCGACGCTTGCTGATTTGACCGAGGTTACCAGGCGTATTGTATCAAGATCAAAGGCACAACTGATAACAGTCTGCTGCAATTAGAGAGTGGAAATTATGTCTGTTTTTACAAAAACTGCATCATTTTCATCGGAGAAACAAACGACTATCATATATGTCTTTATCAGAAAAAAATAAATAATGCCATTTTTTTAAATTTGTAAATCGTCCAGAAATGAGAATTGTAAAGTATTTATGTCATCCGACATCGGGTCAGTTTCAGCAGTTCCACACACAGTCAACACACGCGTATGAATATACTCAATCACACATGCAATAAAGGGTGGGCATTTTTAAATATGAAGCAATGTGTTTTTTATCACAAAAAAAATCATCATTTCTTTTGTATATTTTATTAATTTGTTGAGACACTCTATCAACATGTATATTCGGATAATATTTAAACTGCAAACACACTCGGGAAGCGGGACTATTTTATGTTCCGCACTGCCATTCCACACATGTGTGAATCGGCTGTTGCATGCATATTTCATGGTTTTGGAACATGTGTTAATTCTGAAAATGACCGCGACGAGATAAACGCAGAAGAAACAAAGTAAAAATGGCCAAACATATAAAACTTGCGATCGGAAGTGATGCTACTTCGATGTCTGAATAACAAACATCATACATGCAGACCCTGATCAGACTGATGCGCAGGCTGATCTGGGGTTTACGCTAGTCGCTAGTGGAACATTTAATCAATAAATTTAATATATATTGAAGAGTCACCAATATGCACCAGGTCAGGATATCCGAATTTCAGGGCTGAATAGTTTCTGTAAGTATTGAGCTCTGATTTTGAGAAATCCCCTCATTATGTACAGGTTGCATACAGAATATTCCAACCCGTTGGTCCGGCCTTAAATGACCCGGCCTTGAATGACCTTACATGTTGATAGGCCGTTCAACACCAATAATCAATCAATCTAAACTAGATTGGGTATTGCGCAATACAATACAAAAAGTATTGTTTACTGACAAAGCAGTGGGACAAGTTTAGCTGCCACTCTCTGATAACTATTTTTCCTGTTTATCCGTGAACATATCCACACGCATTTGAACCGTCTCAAATAGTGGTCACAAAGTATACATCTGTGGAGAAATAATACAAATATCAGCATTTTCCCCCATGAACTGCTCAACATCAGACTAAAGTGTCATATAAACAGGAGACGGTCAAGTACCTTTATGTGGTACTTATAATATCTGACTATGGCTCTTCAATGTTCAAATTATTTAAGTTCATTCATACATAAGGGTATTTATCTCTCGAAAATATGCTGATTGGTTTGACAGTGTAGATCAAGATGAGACGGCTCATTATGATCAGCCAGTTCATCTGGATCTACTTTATTGAAAGCATGACAATTCATGAATTTTGGAACCATTAACTATGTAAATCTTGGGGAGTATGATTACTGCTTCCTGGTAAAATGTACATGTACATGTATACAGAGATTATCACTAAATGGAGTCTGTGTTATGTGTAAACATGTGTGTAAATACCTCTTGACCAGCTGGTCATCTGGAAACAAAAAAAAGTAGTCCGGCAAATTGGTTCTGGGGAAATAAAGATGACCACTGGTCACTGCCCAGTGGTTTTATCGGGTGTTATCTCTTAATGGCCTTTTTTATAGCATTGCACAGTGGGTGGTCACTATGGCTAAACACTGTTTGTATCCAGCAATTTTGTTTTAAAGGAAAGTTCATGTCATGACTTTTGCACTGTTGATGAAATCGGCTACAGATCATGATGAGATTGCTCATTACGAGCCAGCTCATCTGGATCTAAATTTACATAGTTTACGCACCTTGGTATTGTGGTTTATCAGGGATTCCGCAAGGGAAAAAAAAAAAATCGCCACTTCAAAAAAATAAAACAATTGGCGATAAAAAATTACAACTTTCAAGAGAAAAAAAATCAAAAAAAAAAAAAGAAGATTTTTTGGATTTTTTTTCGAAAATTGTAAATTGTTATCGCCAATTGTTTATTTTTATCGCCAATTGCGAAAGTGGCGATCGCCAGCGGAATCCCTGGTTTATAGTAGGTGTGAAATGGTTAACACATACTAGATAAATCTATGAAGATACTAGATAAATCTATGATTCAAATCGTCCGACCATGCTTTACTGTTGTTGAAGTAATTTCAGACTGTAGACAATTTATATCTGGTTCCATACCTGTAAATACATGTATAGCACATTTATTACATAACATTGTAATAACACACTGTAATAAAAATCATAATACGCGTACACTAGTGTAATAAATATGCAAATGAGGTCGGTACAGAAAACACGCTCAGTGGTCATTACAGCTTCAATATATTGTGATGTGCTTATGCAATACATATAATCTAACATTTGTGTTGATTTAATATGACATTTATTAACTTGTTGAATGAGTTCATAAGAAACTTGGCATAGCCTTGTTTCTTATGAAATGAGTACACTTGTTTAATAAATATATTAACCTTTTGAACCCGAAATCCCGCTATAGCGGTTTATGCAAAAAGTGCAGATCCAGATGAGCCGGCTCGTAACGAGCCGTCTCATCAGGATCTGCACTTTTTGAAAGTAATTTTAATATTTCTTAGAACGAAAACACCCCATTTTCATAAATGAACGAATCTGAAAATCATTTTGGGACCATTGGATTGGTCGGAACATTAGCATATCACAGTCCATTCCAGTTTCTCAGGGTTGAAAGGGTTAAACGATCACTCGTGTAAGATCCTCTATGTATGTACTAGTATATTGTTCCGGAGCTTCACGTAGGCCATAAAATTAAGTACTTTGGTTCTCAGAGATGGGGAGTGAGGAAGTGGGAGGGTGAATCTTTTTTTCAGAGACGAACATCTCAAACAATAAATATAAAATGACTACATGTATAACCACTTTAGTCATGAACAATCACAAGATTGAAATTTGAAAATTCGACAAACATAGTATTGAGAAGAAATATTTATATTTATTAACTTTTTGCGTTGATCGACATTCTGTCGTAATGTTATGTTGACATTACACTGATATTGATGCAAAATGTCGTAAAAACTATACATGCGACTGTTGATGTAAGCCTTTGTTGGAAGCTGGCAAAACTATTTAACATCATTTTAATCACTTTCACTTTGAAATTTTATGAGGTTGGACCTGTCAGGAATAAACAGCATTTTTAGAGATTTTGTCTGGGATAGAGACTATTACAAATCTAACGAGCATAAAATTTTGACCTTCATCCAAGGGTTTTCGACTTTTAAATGTGTGCATACCATGGTAACTGTTTTTTCCTATAGTAACTATGTTATATTGGCACATTTGATTTCCACAATCCATCTTCAAACATATTAACTCTTTGCATGCTGGGAAACTTTTGGGCTATAAATAGTTCAAAACTAGCGGACAAAAATTCATCATATTTTCTTTTATTTCTCCTTGTAAATATCATGAATATGTCTTGGAATTTCATTAGAATTGAGTCCTCCGGACTCAATTCTAATGAAATTCCAAGACATATTTACAGAGAGAAATAAGTCCTAATTTGTTTGGCGGATATTTTCGCCGCTAGCATGCAAAGAGTTAAGTACATTGAATTTTAAAATCAAGGAGAGTTTCCTTAAACAAATAGCGTATCTGGAGCTCTGATTGTTCAATGATTATGTTGCTCTTATATATGCCCAATGTGTTTGTGCATATAGTATATATGCTATAGCTATACAATGTATAGGCAATCTAAGAAAGTTCCTATTGCTGATATGTATGCATACATATTTCCAGCACAAAAATATTTACACAATTCCCTAACATTTGATTGGCCCGTAGCAAGTCTCTGTCCAAAATTTATATCCCAGTAAACTCCCACGCCGAACTACTTTCCGTAACCGTGAGGCGCAGTTAAAATAATTCTTAAGAAAACGGAAAATAAACACATTTTCTTGATGAATTTATTTCAAATGCTGGAATTATAAGGAATAAATGGCCTTTTTGTGGAATTTATCGGGGATATAAACTTGGAAAAGTCGCGGGAATACTGGACGAGCCTTCCGGCCTTCGTCCAGTATTCCCGCGACTTTTCCAAGTTTATACCCCGATAAATTCCACAAAAAGGCCATTCATTCCTATAATATCAGCAAAAGTAACTATCTTAGTTTGCCATCAGTGATAGGGATTAGCTTTGGCTCAGGGGTAGACTACTATATTATTATTAATATTATTGAAGCATGTGACTTCAAAAGCTACCCTAGGCCATGGAAACAATTTCATTATATTTCCATCCCACTGGTCTGTCATATGAGACTTTGTCAGCTGTGGTCCCGTCCGTATATGATACATGACAGGGATGTTCATTCATTTCATTTTGCCATCAGTGTTGCCCCAGATCAACAATGATTGCTATGGAGTTGTCATTAACATTAATATTATGTTGTATTATTTAGTCATGTGATATACATGTAAAACACATATCTGAACCACAGGCGATCAGACATGTAGAAAAAAAAATGCAGTCTGTCTGTAGTGAAAGTTATATAATCGATTATATAACTCACTATACATTGTTTTAAAGTCACTATTTTTATTAAATTTTCAACCACATGGTCTTTATCAAAATAGTGTGAAAATGAGTGACTTTAAACAATGTGTATTAAATGTGCTTCTCTTAGGAGGTTATTGGAAATTATTATAACTCACTATAGACTGACTGCATTTTTATTTTTGTCTACATGTCTAAAAAAGTATAATGCACTATCCTATCAACATGTGATCTGAACCCTGTTCATATGGCAGGCTAGTAACACATGACACGTCATGTTTTGCATTGAGTTTATTTTGAGAAAATGCCGGGGATATATATGTTGATCTGGGACCACACTGGTTTCTTACAAATTTAAGTATATTTTCACTAAAACATCGCTTGTATGCTTGTAATTTGCTTTGTTGTAACACATGTGCATTCTTGTTTGTTGTAGATATTGTATTTTTCGGGGAAGCATTGCCAAAAACGTTTTTTGACCATGCCGAGGTGTGTACCATATTCCATTTTATCACATTGTGTTTACGACTGACAGTCTCTTTTTTTGTTACATATAACATACATTCATTTCACCCTTAATCCTTAGATATGTTTATAGTCATGGACTCGGTGTATAAAAAGACGTATAAACTTGATATCAACAGACGCTCGGCTGGTATTTTATTTATATTTAATTTATGAGGTAACACTTTATGCCAGCCGAAGGTCAAATATAGAATAATTTTCATTGAAAAGAACTTCAAAGCTGTGAAATGCGTGTGACCGAATTTGAATTTGAATGCTTAGGTATGCTGAGTAATTCCTACCATTTCCAAGTCGAGAATGATTAACTTGGTGGCAGTAGGCACTGGCCTGATATTCTATTTTTTCAGGTAATGCGCTTTGTATTGTAAAAGAGTATTATACCCCACATACATGTATTTTAACTTCAATGCATATTTTACATTTACAAATGTATTATTTATTTTCTTCCTTGTTAAATAGGGAAGAAATCATACAAAATAAAACAAATTTAAAAATTCACTTATTTGAACTGCAAAAAGCAAATACTTTTATGCTTAACTAAGTACATTTTCAACTTTATTACACTAATTTCACTACTCAATTTGAAAATCAATGCATATTTTCACATTGCTGTGAGTATTTTGTACTCCACTGTCGATCACCAATGCATTTCTTCTGTAATAAGTGCGTACAATACGACAATACGCACCTTATCTGTAGCTCTGTATACTGACGTCATTCAGAACCCCATGTGTCATTGTTCGACCAATGAAACACTGCTTTTCAATTTGTTGTAACTCGTATGTTCCTATGCCTGATACGACACTATGTTATCAGTCGGTATGTAACATTATGTTACACGTGCGTGACACTATGTTATCAGTCAGTATTTATCGGGCCAGTACAAAGCATGTTACCTGATAAAATGGCAATGCCTGATACGACACTGTGTTATCAGTTAGTATGTGACACTATGTTGTAAATCAGTATGTATTGGGCCAGTACGAAGATTGTTACCTGATAAAATGGCATTAACCCTTTGAACCCGAAATCCCGCTATAGTGGTTTATGCAAAAAGTGCAGATCCAGATGAGCCGGCTCGTAATGAGCCGAGCCGTCTCATCAGGATCTGCACTTTTTGAAAGTAATTTTAATATTTTTGAGAACAAAAACACCCCCTTTTCATAAATGGACGAATCGTAAAATCATTTTGTGACCATTGGATTGGTCAGAACATTAGCATATCACTGTCCATTCCAGTTCCTGGGTTGAAAGGGTTAATATATGACTAGTTGTGTAATCTTTGTTGCAGGACTTTGGGGAATGTGATCTGCTGCTGATTATGGGAACATCCCTAGTGGTTCAGCCATTTGCTTCTATGACCAGTCGGTAAGCCTTAGTTGTGGCAGTTTAGTTGGCGGCAGTGACTGCAAAACTCCCGGAACCATTTTTGTCGAGCCCACTTGCGGAAAGCGAGACATAGTGATCACAATGACGTGTGTCCGTCCGTCCGTCCGTCCGTCGTCCGTCCGAAATATGTGTTAAAGTTTTTAAATACCTTATATCTCTGCAGTCCTAAGTCACATTGACTTGAAACTTCATTTGCTTATTAGTCATCATCCGTATATTCATTCTGTGTCCCACTCATGTGGCCCCTGTGCCCCTATGTCAAGGTCAAATGACTTAGAAGTTTGCGTTAAAGTTTCTGTCAAAATTTGCGTTAAAATTTTCACATACCTACTATCTCTGTAACCGTAAGTCAGATTTGCTTGAAACTTTGTATGCTTATTGGGCATCAAACTTCAAATAAATACACTCAGACCATCAAATGCCTCGGCGGGCTTGACATGCGGGCCGCGGCCATCTGGTCTGTATATGACTTTGATGTTGAACACATGTAAACCCGCATAAATTAAGTAAATAAAATGTAAACATTAAAAGTAATTGAAATTTATTGACCAATGATTTGCATATATTGAAATACTTCATTTCACGAACACGTTAGTCGACTAAGCAATTCTACTTTGCTTAGCCTCCTCGTTAGTCGGCTAAACTTTCGGTTAGTCTACTAAGCAAAATAGCAGACGACTGAATTCCAAGATGGCGGCGCCCACGATTGTTTTGAATGTGGCTTACAAAATCGTTTGTGAAATGCAAACATGTCAAAAGGTTTAGCAGACTATGGTTAGTCGACTAAGCTTAGTTTAGTCTGCTAACAGTTTAGTCGACTACGGAGGTTCGTGAAATAGGCTGCAGGTATTTATTAAACAAAATTTACATAGCCTGATTTCTATGAAATCATTGAAAGCCATTACAATCGATTGTAATTTTTATTCCAAATTCCATCTGTAATTTAATTCACTGTTTTGATGTATTGTATTATGGAACGGTGGCCTGCATTATTTTATAAATGTATACTAATAAATGTATTGTATTGTATTTCTTATGAAATCATTGAACACGTTTGATAAATATCAAATTATACCAAGATCAATGTTGGGCTATATTTGTTGCATATGACAACATCAAACATTGAAACTTTGCCAATAGTGCATTGTGTTTTGTAGTGGTCTGGAAATTTAAATTGATGGATTTAAATTTATTGTATATGCAGCCTATGTACAATAAATGTAAATAAAATAATTGTTTACAAGAAAATATTGCTAATGCGAAATTTACAGACTATCATAATTTTGCACTTACGAACATTTTAGGCGTACAAAGTGTAGTGAAACGGCCCCTGATTTGCATATTTAGTATGGTAGTGCATTTATGTCTCGCCCGCGAAAGTGGAAAGCGAGACATATGTTTTGCTTTTCCGGCGTTGGCGGCGGCGGCGTCGGCGGCGTCGGCATCATCATTCAATGTTAAGTTTTCGTGTTACGTTTCGTGTTACAGTCATTGCTTCAACACTTTATCAGCTACAGTCATCAAACTTTATACATACCTTTACTATGATATGTAGATGAATATATGACTATTCTCGGGGCCCCAGGGTGAAGGTCAAGGCCCCAGGATCAAGGTCAAGGCGGAACAAAGCGAGATTTTTGATTCCGTGGAATTCTTGTGATGTTTAATACATAGATGATCTCAATCACGGTTCCATTTGATATGTTGTTTCTGAAATGTGTCAGGCACAGTTTTGGCACCAAGCCTATTGCGAGTTGCATAAAACGGCTGACAGGTTTGATAACTATCATATCAAATGGAAACGAGTACGAGAGTCTATTCATCACATGACTTCATATTGTACAGAGCAGAAAACGTTAGAGATGTTCAATATGTTTTGTTTCAGTGAACAGATGCCATTCCAAACTACCAATAAAAATATAGTATACTGTAAGTTATAGGTTCTAGTTCTTTGTGGACACTTCTTATTACCAAAATGGGAACATATTCTAACTTTTTGTATTAATTGTTAAGAGTTACTGACATTGGAAATGTCATGTGGAACGTCTTCTTTTTATTCATTTGGCATGAAATTTATTCCAGGTGTTATGGTATGTGTTTCATATCATGTATATGAAATTTATATGAGATTGGTGACAACACAGTTTAACAAGATTTTCATATGGCAGACTGCACGAACAAGTACAGTTTGAGCAATACATATAGAGAATGGTGTCTCGGTGTAAAAGATACATTGATGGTCTAGTAACATAAGGTCGTAACTGCTATGCTTTAGCATAGCAGTTACGACCTTATGTTACTAGACCATCGACATGACAACTGCCATATTATATTGCAGAGTTAAAGATTGGTGTCCGCGGCTGTATATCAATCTGGAGAAAACTGGATCGGTAGGTTGATACTACCTTCTATCATTTCAAAAGAGCGCAGTGTAGACCAGACGCAACAATGCAATCAAATCATGGCTTACACTGTTTTATGTTGCCTTAAAATAAAATGCTATATTCATGTCTGGTTACACGAGTGACGGATAGCTGTTAAGCTGCCAGACTTTGATGCCAATCAAAATATTGATAATCTCAACTTGAATTAATTTCACTGGTCATAAGTAGCCATGCCACGTGCGCGCATATGGCATGAGTCCATACAGTAATAATCTGTAGATCATTTGCAATTCGAAATTTCAATGGTGAAATGCAAAATATTGCAAAGAAATTGCGCACCCCCCTTAACCCTTTCACTCTTAACCCGCATGCCTGTATAGTGGTATTGGCAAACAGTGTAGATCCAGATGAGCCGGCTCGTAACGAGCCGTCTCATCAGGATCTGCACTTTTTGCCATTAATTTTCATAATTTTGAGAACAAAAACACCCCATGTTCACAAATGGACTGGTCTGAAAATCATTTTGTCATGATTTAGATTGGTTGCAAAATTAACAAATAACTAGAAAAAGTCGATGGCGCGCCATCGCAATATACCCACTTTCCCCAAATGCTAAGTCCGAAAGGGGGAGGTAATCCATGATGGAGGGTCGGATAAAAAATTGGAATTCACTTTGCGCATCAGCACATCAAAACGAAGCTACGAACCAAATATCAGACGCGTAGGTATTAAGGTGAAAAAGTTTTTCGACCTACGAGGAAAAATAGTGAAATTCTAAGTCCGAAAGGGGGAGATAATCCATGATGGAAGGTCGGATCAAAAATCCGAATTCACTTTGCGCATCATAACGAAGCTACATATCAAATATCAGAAATGTAGGTATTAAGGTGAGAAAGTTTTTCGACTTACAATGAAAAATAGGGAAATTCTGAGTCCGAAAGGGGGAGATAATCCATGATGGAGGGTCGGATCAAAAATCCAAATTCACTTTGCGCATCTGCACATGATAACGAAGCTACATAGCAAATATCAGGCGCGTAGGTATAAAGGTGAAAAAGTTTTTCGAGTTACAAGGAAAAAGTGGGAAATTCTGAGTACGAAAGGGGGAGATAATCCATGATGGAGGGTCGGATCAAAAATCCGAATTCACTTTACGCATGTGCACATGATAACGAAGCTACATAGCAAATATCAGGCACGTAGGTATGAAGGTGAAAAAGTTTTTCGAGATACAAGGAAAAAATGGCAAATTCTGAGTCTGAAAGAGGGAGATAATCGATGATGGAGGGTTGGATCAAAAATCCGAATTCACTTTGCGCATCTGCACATGATAACGAAGGTACATACCAAATATCAGGCGCGTAGGCATGAAGGTGAAAAAGTTTTTCGAGTTACAAGGAAAAAATGGGAAATTCTGAGTCCGAAAGGGGGAGATAATCCATGATGGAGGGTCGGATCAAAAATCCGAATTCACTTTACGCATGTGCACATGATAACGAAGCTACATAGCAAATATCAGGCGCGTAGGTATGAAGGTGAAAAAGTTTTTCGAGATACAAGGAAAAAATGGCAAATTCTGAGTCTGAAAGGGGGAGATAATCGATGATGGAGGGTTGGATCAAAAATCCGAATTCACTTTGCGCATCTGCACATGATAACGAAGGTACATACCAAATATCAGGCGCGTAGGCATGAAGGTGAAAAAGTTTTTCGAGTTACAAGGAAAAAATGGGAAATGGGAAATTCTGAGTCCGAAAGGGGGAGATAATCCATGATGGAGGGTCGGATGAAAAATCCGAATTCACTTTGCGCATCTGCACATGATAACGAAGCTACATACCAAATATCAGGCGCGTAGGTATGAAGGTGAAAAAGTTTTTCCAGTTACAAGAAACGTGACAGACGTACGGACGGACGGACACTCGTGACGAAAACAATATACGTACCCATTTTTTCCCAAAAAAGTGGGTATAAAAATCCATTCCAGTTACTTAGGGGTGAACGGGTTAATCTGCCGAGGTCTGTCCATGGATATGCAAACACAATGTTTAGCCCTTCGCGCCGTCGATAACGCACCCCTCTAAAATAATTCCTGCGTATGGGCCTGTACATTGTCACGTCTTTCCGCCACAACATGATTATTGTGTTTTAGGGTGGCCATCCGTTAACTACATTGATGTTTGGAGGCGGCTTTGCTTTTGACTCGGAAGATAACATAAGGTAACCTCAGTTTTCAAAAGCTAAGTAACAATATAACAATATATTGTTTGCCTTAGATTCTCAAACAATGAAGGTACTGCGTTTTGCATATTTCAGTCCGAAAATATTTCTGTTTTGCAATGATTTCATCTATTAAACTCATCATTAAATGTGCACACTGTTAACACCTCAATATTGGTGCTTAGATACCGATATATAATTGATTCAAGTATTATTTTCATGCATGTTGATTATTTCCCTCAATGTATGTAAATCCAATGAAGACAACTGTGTTTTTCCTTAGTGTTTTATACACCCGTTTGAAAAAATATTGTGTTGTGTATCCACTTCCTGAATGGTTCCAAACTGCATGAGAAACAATATAGCCACATATCTCACAGGTGTGTAGGATGATCTAGCACTACAGATTTCACACATTCGTCATGTAAGTGGGAGATTTTCATAAGTGCAATTTGCCGTTGGGAAAGTTTTTGATATCTTCTGCCTTGCAATATGTTATCATTTTCCGAAATTGATTTCAATTTGCAAGATATTCAATATCACCGTCACACAAAATGGAATTATGCATAAATTATATGTTATGACGTTTGTTTTTAGGATTGAACTTACGATTCCGGGGCCCGTTTGTAGAACCCCCTATTGTTCACCCTCCCCTATTGTTACCCCTCGGTAAGTTCGTCCATTCAGTTCTTGTGTGTGTCCGACAACAAAAGTTGCCGACCAAAACAGATGACGAAATATTGTATCGGAGGTTTGGAGTTCGATATTGAGCACATTCACATGCCGATATCACCATTGTATGCCGATACCACCATTCTGGTCATTTATAAAAAGATCATTAGATGAGTTTTAAGACGGGTAACAATAGGGGAGGGTAACAATAAGGAAGGACTGCAGAATTTGTAAAAAACCCTATTGTTCACCCTCCCCTATTGTTCCCCCTCGGTAAGTTCGTCCATTCAGTTCTTGAGAATGTCTCACAACAAAAGTTGCCCACCAAAACAGATGACGAAATATTGTATCGGAGGTTTGGAGTTCGATATTGAGCACATTCACATGCCGATATCACCATTGTATGCCGATACCACCATTCTGGTCGTCTATAAAACATGATTTTTATGACAATATGGGTAACAATAGGGGAGGGTGAACAATAGGGGGTTCTGCAAATTATACAGTCCTCCCTTATTGTTCCCCTCCTCTATTGTTACCCGTCGTAAAACTCATTCTTTTATAAACGACCAGAATGGTGATATCGACATACAGTGGTGATATCGGATTGTGCATGTGCTTGATATCGAGCTCCAAGCCTGTGATACAATATTTCGTCATCTGTTTTGGTCGGCAACTTTTGTTGTCGGACACACACAAGAACTGAATGGACGAACTTACCGAGGGGTAACAATAGGGGAGGGTGAACGATAGGTTCTACACCCATTTCACTAAACTTCATACGACTAAAATGTTCGTAAGTGCAAATTTAGGATCGTCTGTAACTTTCAATTTATGGATTGACATTTATTGAGCATCGGCTGCATATGCAGCCGATGCTCAATAAATGTAAATCCAATAATTGTGTTCAAGAAAACATTGTTAATGTGAAAATTACAGACTATCATAATTTTGCACTTACAAACATTTTAGTCATACAAAGTTTAGTGAAATGCGCCCTTCCCCACCCCCCCCACCCCCCCGAAATGCAAGGGTGGAAATAGGCAGACAGTCTCTGACATGTATATGCACACCAGCATACTGTATTACTGTATTGGATATGCGGTGAATTATTTACAGAGATGTATTCTGGGAAGGGACGTGTGACGATGGAAGCTATGCTTTAGCAGACCTACTTGGTTGGGGAGTAAGTATTTCAGTTTTCCCGTTTATACCATACAGGCGAAGAGTAACATGTGATTCTGAACTACATGCATGTGTATTACTATGACAATTTAAGTCACACTGGGTTATTTAACACATTACCCTAGGTTTCATGTTTTCTGGCAGTTGTGTTTGTTATACTGTCATACTCATTTAGCTTTGTGTAATGATGATCCAGAAAGAGAATACTAGATTAATTTATTTTCATATCAAGTTTATCAGGCAATGCTAGGACACATGTACAAATTCCGACGCTGATGGGCTATTTCTTGGTTTCCCAGTTGAGTCTGATACATTTCATAAAAAAAACTATGGTGGTATTAAAATGATCAGGTTACACCACCGTCTTCGCAAATCTCGACAATACTTGTCTTTTTTTTGTTTTAAAATTGAATAGTGTGGTTGAAATGAAGCTGCTTGATTGGCTGAGCCTCAGCTGTGTTACAGCTCAAGCTCAGAAAATCAAACTGCTTGGCTGCCCGTTGGCATTACCAATATATGTTCAGAAACGTTGACATCTGGTCAAGATTACCGCAGGCGGTTGTGTACGTTTCATGCTGCGGGATGGGCGAATTTAATCTGGGTTTAGTTTAAAAGAAAGTCTTACTGACATCATTCGGTAATGTTGGTTAATGTTCAACCAAGCAATGAAGCAACAGGTAAAGTACTTTTGAAATCCTCTGTGACCCGGATATACTTATTTAGCCGTTGCAAAAATACAACAATTTGTTACCAGTCAGTATGTATTAGACAAATGCATAGCTTGTTACTTGATAAATCATACTTGTTAGAAACATGTCAGTTATAATATAAGTCGGGATATGTACATTGAAAATAAAGGTGCATTTAAAATACAGGGAGTTTGAAACGGCATGAAAGAAAACTAGGGTTTGGAAAACTTGAGAAAGTCCCTGCATAAATCTGAGTAGAGGTTTTAATAATCTTTAGTATCCGTTCACATTTTGATATTGCTAGTAGAACTATGATGTATAATTTTCAGGATGAGTTACGAAAGATGGTAAAAACAGAGCATGCACGACTTGACAAAGAAACAGCGGCACAAGCAAGTAAAAATAAGAATTCATCCAAAGCATCGTCAAAGAAATCGCCAACAGCATCGGGACCATCAAAGGTTATGCCAGTAAAGAAAGATGACAAGAATGATGTGAAAGATAAAAATAAGCAAAGCTCTGCCAGTACAGCGAAACCAAAGGCAAACAAACCAAAGTCGACAAATTCTCAAGAAAGTAAAAAGAAATCTGGCTTGTAAGTGGTTATATCATGTTGTACCAATCTTCTATTGACAATCTTTGAATGTTCAGCCCCCTGGCTGAGAACATTAAAGATCTTACAGCATCTGCAACTATTGATTTATACATATTTTATTTCTACATCATTTACAAATATGGCATACATACAGGGCTCCAGATAAGGAATTAGTAATTGAGTATTGTTACTCCATCATTTCTGAAGCAATTGGGTATTTCAAAATTTTAATTGGGTAAAATTAAATCACACTACTGTTTACACATCAACAGACAGCAATTATTGAATAGTTTGTTTCGAAATGAAAACATATCTTGGCATTTCATTAGAATTGTCTCCTTGGAGACAATTCTAATGAAATACCAAGATGTGTTATCATGGAAAAATAAGAAAAATATGCTATATTGGTGTTCTGTTTTCTGCAGCATGATAAAGGTACCACAATTGTTCTCATTGCTTTTTGATACTCACTACTTCTGATTTCAATTGGGTTTTTGACAATTTTAATTGAGTATTTGCGCAAATACGCAGCTTATCTGGAGCTCTGCTACATAGTAGCATATACAGTATTATCACAAGGGATTGGATTGAAAGCAAGCTGATATAAATCCACTCCCTAACATGTGACTAAATGTCACAGGCTGCCGAAATCAGAACATAACAAACACAACTGGTTCTGTTGTTAACATAATAACGCACTTTATTATTATGTTATGTTCCCAGTATACTTTGTGGAAGTAATCATTTAGTTTTCCGGAAATGCATTGTTTCATATAGAACTAACGACTGAATATATTTGATGATTAAAAGTATGCAGAATTATTATACTGAATTTATTACATTATGTTCAAATCATAAAATTTATATTTGGAACAAACACCACGTACTATTTTATTCACACATATTCCATCGCTACTAGGCCCCGTGCAGGCACCGGGGCGGGATCAACTGATCCTGAGAATAGTGCTGCAGTAGCCATTGCTTGTCGTAAAAGGCGACTAAACTGGCTTAACGATTGGGTTCATACTTTCCGGAACCCACTATACCGGATTTGGCCTTCATGTACATTTTTGGCTTTCTTGTATATGAGAGTTGAATCAGGCTATGCCCCATATATAAAAGTAAGATTAGCGCTAATCCTATTACTTTTAGGGAATGGGATAAATGATGCTGGTGTGGCGAGGGCCTGGCACCAGATCAGGTTGTTCTAATTTCAGGACTGAATATATATTTTGATTGTAAATATTGAGTTCTGAAGTTGGGATTTACCCCCCTCGGACAGGTGGATACGGGACACGACCCCGTTGACCCGTCTGCGTGTAGACTCCCTGAGGCTTGTACCTCTATGTCAGAAAAGCGGACGTTAAACCCTATTCACTCACTCACTCACTCCATCGCTACTAGGTCAGTTTGTTTATAGTGGCCACCAGTCCGGAGATTATATGGGCCACTTTAAATACATTATTTATGATGAGCTGTGTATTTGGGTGATACATGATGTTGTTTGAACATGAAAGGTGATGGTTATGATGATGATATGAACCGCTGCCACCGACGACCACTGGTTACATGCCGGGACTGGTGCGTTATGTTTTGAGCTAAACAGACCTGGGGGCCGTTTCACTAAATCTTGTACCACTAAAATGTTCGTAAGTGCAAAATTATGATAGACTGTAAATTTCAAATTAACATTATTTTCTTGCAAACAATCATTGGATTTACATTTATTTAGCATAGGCTGAAGCCTATATAAATCCATCAATTGAAATTCCCAGACTATCCTAAATTTACACTTACGAACATTTTAGTCATACGAAGTTTAGTGAAACGGGCCCCTAATGTCTGCCACTGATAAACACCATGTCTTTAGTCACGACTTATGCTGATACATGTAGGCCTGTTGTTGTCTCATCCTCGTTAGTGGAGATTGAGACATTTTGGTCACAATTCCGGCATAGGCAAGGTGATGTAGGCATCACCATGTTTTGACTATGTCCAGCTGTTGTATATCTCCTAATCCAGTTGGATAATTATCCAACTTCATTAATAGCTTCCTGACATTGATGGCTACATGTATCGGCCCAGTGACGTCGGATGTCCTTGATCTTCATGACCTTGACACTTCGTGGGTGTGCCACTCAACGGTGATCACCTTGTGTTTTAAATAGTTGGTCACACTCTTAATTTACATGTGTAGCTTGACTCTTGAACCATGATTGCTAGTAAACCAACCACACGTCTTTGATCGTGTCGATTATATGTGACTGTTTGCAACCAGTGTAGATCCTGATCAGACTGCGGATGCACAGGCTGATCTGGATCTACACTGGTTGCAAAGACTGGTTTTAAGACAAGTGTGGATCTACTGTCTGTTCCACGTTTTGCTGCCGACAAACTTTTGGCTATTAAACACTTTTTCATCAATAACAAATTATTTGATGAATTTCCATCAAATATTGATTTTATTGCGAAAGAACGATATTCCTATGGGAATTTAACATGGGGAGTCAATTTCCAAAATTTTCGTTTTTTGGTCCTGAAGGATCAAGAAACGAAATATTTTGGAAATTGAATCCGAAACCTGGCGAGATAGCTTGAAAATGATGTAAATAAGAAAACAAGTTAGATTTTGAAAATCCGTCCACGAATAAAAAAATATTTAAAAAAAATCTATTTTTAGCCCCATGTTAAATTCCGATAGGAAAATCTTTTTTTCGCAATAAAATCAATATTTGATGGAATTTCATCAAATACATATTTTTGGGGAGGGTGACTTTTTTGTTAGTGATAAAAAAGTACTTACTTTTAACTATTTTTTAGATTTAATGTGTTTAATAGCCAAATGTTCGTCGGCAGCAAAACATGGAACAGACAGTAGATCAGACTGATCACTATCATCAATTAAGCAGCAATATAGATCGTTACCAGGCTACAGGAGTGTGCTATTTGATAAGGAGCTACATTTGTGACAAATCCCATAAGCCCCATTTCTCCAGTCACAGCCACATACTTGCAATGATGTCCATTGATCAAGTCTGCCCATGGATGTGAAGTGTATACACTTGTGTCATTGAGAACAATGTATTGGTGAGCCTGACGTAATGGCCAGTCATCTTGTTATTAATGTATTTATCCGTTGGTGTTAGAATGATTACATAATGAATTTTGAAATATATTGAAGTGGGATCATATGATTTAGAACAGGGCCTCTATATGTTACCGAGGCCGTGTTGAGAAAACATATTTATCAGGTTAACATTTCCATACTATATGTATGTACCAATATTTATGTTGGCGCAATCTGTTTCAACTGACATGCCTGTAAATTATGTTTAATCTCTTTTAAGATGCTCGCTGGTCTAGAATTAACAAGCTGTATTGACGAACCCCGAAACCTCGCTTAACCCTGATACCTCTACTAACCCTACTCTACAGCAACGTCAATGGTAGTATTATGTCACAGAAACAACCCAAAAAGATTGTGGTAATGACGTATTAACCACAAATCGCTTATTCACTCAGTAGAGGAAGAACGTGATAGTGATGATGGTGCGTGACATTATTCCTACTTCAATGAAAGGCGAAATGCATAGTTCCTAATCAGCAGGCTGATCTGGCCCCTTGGTTGGTTGGTGTAATGCAAGATGTGCGATCTGCCTAGGTAGGCAGATCGCACATGTTGCATTACACCAACCAACCAATCAGATTCTTCAATTTAAACGCCCATTCTGTAACATTCGCTGTGTATGCAGTAATTTCAGCATCCCCAGGGGCGGATCTGGAGGGGGTTCCGATGTTGCAGATCGGCAGATCGCACATGTTGCATTACACCAACCAACCAATCAGATTCTTCAATTTAAACGCCCATTCTGTAACATTCGCTGTGTATGCAGTAATTTCAGCATCCCCAGGGGCGGATCTGGAGGGGGTTCCGATGTTGCAACCCCCCCCCCCCCCCCCCCCCCCACGGTCAGCCACGGAGTTTACATAGATCACAGTTTACCACCAGTTGGAGTCTGAATGTAAATGCCGTAAAACACGGGAAAGTGTATTTTCTGGACATCTAGATTTCAAAATTTGTCCTGTGGGGCATGCCCCCCGGACCCCCCTAGCATACTCGCTTCACTCCGTGGAGCTCGAAAATAGGACAACCCCCGCGTTCCCCAAATGCTGGATCCGCCCCTGATCCCAATCATATTAGTGTAACAATGTGACAGAGGGGCCATGGATGTGTTATCACTGGTACTGTAATAATGTGTGAAACAATCATTGCAGAGCAAGTATTCATTATTAGTCTGTGAATGTTCATGTTGATGCTACTCATTATACCCCTGGCTCACGAGGTATACTAAATGGTATATGGTTTAGCCTTTATGTCCGGCCGTTGGTTCTGTCCGTCCGTCCCTAACACACAAACTTAACATTTCGAAATTTGCATTTGTTTTTATGTCTGTACAGGCGGTGTTCGGAGGTATCCATGAGCCCCTGCGAGCTTACTCTAGTTTAACGTCACAATTAAGAAGGTCCAAATTTTGCCAAACTACATATAAATATATACGATACTTAATGGAAAAATATATCTATTTTTAAATTTATTGAAAACTTATCTTTATGTAAGGTATGCATGCGGTATTGCATGGCATTGTCTCCTGCATGTGCTGATAGTGAGTTTGATTGATTTCTAATATCAGGGATTACACATAACATATCTCACCCCTAATCGTTGATATCCGAAAGTAAAAACACAGCAAAAGAAACCATATGAGCCATTTACCTGAGGTGATAATGTCGGCTCGTGGTCGCATAGCACACAACTGGCTCAGAATGATCAAATGTCTGATTTACGGTGAAACCTCTCTAAGCCGGACACCCTGGGGACCTCCCAGGGTGTCCGGTTTAGAGAGATTTCACTGTACACCCATACTCTGACAAGGTGACATAAAATTGTGATCATGAGATGACCAACACTGGTGTAAACATGTGGATTAGGAATACACCACCGTGTAGTTATGTAGGGATGGTCAACCCATAATACACTTGACTGACTGGTATGTACAGTCATGTATTATATTTTAGCAAAAAAGTCTCGACATACAACTATTGCTTTAATGCATTGTTGCCGAACGGTCAAATGGTCGAACGGTCAAAAGGTCGTTCTTTTATTAGAGATTTCAAAATTCTTCTTCACATGAGCCCATGGTGGCAAAACTTCACAGTTATGGTCCATGGGTGAAGCCTTTTCAGATTTGTTAAAATGGAGGTCATCGCTAATCCAAGATGGCCGCCATCTAAAAATAGCATAAATTCTTAAAAAATCTTCTTCTCATTAACCGCTAGACGGATTATAGACGAAACTTGGTAGGAATGATAGATGTACAATGCTCTTTCAAAGTTGTTAAAATGGTGACCCCGGGGTCAAAAATGGGCGTGGCCCGTGGGGTCAAATTGGGATCAAATTTTATTTTTGACCGAATATGGTCATGTCATATATATCAAATTGAAGGTATCAATGAGGCGATCACTCTGGTGTATTTTTTTGTCGAAATCGGATGGTTATGTCATCCAAGATGGCCGCCGAAATGTCAAAAGGTCGTTCTGTTGTTAGATACTTCAAAATTCTTCTTCACATGAACCGCTTGGCCCATGGTAGCCAAACTTAAAAGTTATGGTCCATGGGTGAAGCCTTTCAGATTTGTTAAAATGGAGGTCATCGCTAATCCAAGATGGCTGCCGTCTAAAAATAGCATAAATTCTTAAAAAATCTTCTCATGAACCGCTAGCCGGATTTCAACGAAACTTGGTAGGAATGATCTATGTACAATGCTCTTTCAAAGTTGTTAAAATGGTGACACTGGGGTCAAAAATGGGCGGGCCCGTAGGGTCAAATTGGGGTCAAATTTTATTTTTGACCGAATATGGCCATGCCATATATCAAATCGAAGGTATCAGCGAGGCGATCGCTCTGGTGAATTTTCTGCCGAAATCGGATAATTACGTCATCCATGATGGCCACCAAAAGGTCCATTTATTCGAGATTTTGTATGTCTTTTTCTCAGGCACCACATGGCCGATGCTGGCCAAACTTCATAGTAAGTTAAGATTCTTTGGTGAAGCATTTTCAGATTTGGTAAAATGAGAGTCATCGTTTAATCCAAGATGACCGCCATCTAAAAATAGCACAAAGTTTTTAAAACACATATGAACTCGATGTCACATGTCCTCTGGTGTTCATGGAGTCAGGTGAGCGAATTAGGGCCATCATGGCCCTCTTTTTATTGTAAATATTCAGTTCTGATTTTGGGATTTTCCCCCATTTGTACATGTACTTGAACATGTACATGTACTTGTACAGGTAATATATGGGATTTAGTACTAAACCAATTTACCCGGCCTTACATGACCTTAGCTGTTGATAGGCCGTTAAACCCCAAGAAACAAACAAACACGACATACAAACATGGGCTATTTTCCGACACACATGCTGATCTGTAGCCTATTTCACCAACATTGCAAAGTATACTTATCTAGCAAAGTATACTTTGAGTGAGAAATTTACAATTTTTGAATAAAGGTATTAATTTTTATTACACTGAATGTATTACATTATCACAGCCATTTTGGCTGTGATAATGTAATACATTCAGTATAATAATTCTGCATACTTTTAATCATCAAATATATGCAGTCGTTAGTTCTATATGAGATAATGCATTTCGGGACAAATAAATGATTACTCCCTCAAAGTATACTTTGCTAGATAAGTATACTTTGCAATTTTGATGAAATCGGCTACTGGTTGTTTACAGATCACAAACATGAGGAGCCCATTTCTTTCAAAGGTTTAACCATATTCGTCTATTTGACCATTGTATTATGTTATATGTTATGTAGTTATGTGATACATTGTAAACAGGTCATGATGTGTGATTTGAGCTAGCATTAAATATTTAGAGCTAGCTCCAAATGATTTACAGTTTTGCGAGATTTTCAAATGATTTGGAGCTAACTCTAAATATGTAATGTTAGCTCTAATTAGTTAGAGCTAGCATTACTTAATTGAGTTTATGCAGATTTGGCGTTCCATACATTTATCCCACTTCTAACCATATGAAGGAAGGATGGGTTGTGGACTGGTGGTAGGGATTTGGACATTCAATACCGGAGTTCCATCCCCACCTAGTCGAAAGCCGTTCCTGAAGACCCATGTATGTACATGTACATCTTCTATTTGAGAGAAATTGAGTGTTGATTTCAGTATTATACACTTATGTTTTAAAATTTCCACTAGGTGGAACTTTGAAAGTTGGAGACAAACTTGTGGCGGCCATTTTGAAAATGGCCAGTTGCTAACCAACTAAGAAGAAATGCCGATGTGATTTTAATATGGCAAGATTTCCTCATTAACTTACTACGCTGAATTAAATGTTGTTGTCTGCTGGAAATGTTTTATTTTCAATATTTCTAGATAAAACCTGTTTTGGCAGCGCATGAGAATGTCTCCACTGGAGACGATTCTCATGTGCTGTCAAAACGTTTTTTTTTGTGTTCAGAATTAGGGCACAAATTAAAAACAGCAGACGACAATTTTCGTCTCCCATGTAGTGAGGGTTAATACCATAACAATTACGGTGCCTTGAAACAATTGTGATATCCTGTCAATACGACCTAATCACTGCGTACGAATATGTGCGGTGACTGGGGTTATATTTTTGCATTTTAAAGCCATTAGTAGGTGTTGGCGGGATAAATAGAATAGTAGGTTAGGGCCGTGAATGGGAAAAATATCTGGCGCGGCTCGGAAACGGGATGTGCTCGGCAGAGCCTCGCCCATCCCGTTTCCTAAGCCTTGCCAGATATTTTTTCCCATTCACGGCACTAACCTACTATTCTCTATATGTTGAATGATACTTCAATAACCACGAACCCACTCATCCAACGTTTCGGCCTAAGACCTTTATCCATTTTTGATTAGAAAGCATGTCGTCCGCATCCATAGCACAAAGGTCAAGGTCACACTTAGACATCACACGTCAAACACAGAGAAGAAGGATCTCTAACTTGGTTGTGCATGGATGGATTTTAAAATAATTTCACAGAAATGTTCCACAAAATGCAGTGTGTCACGCACCATACACAGCTCCCTGGTTTGAAGATCAAGGTCACCGCGAGGCTTTCGTGGGGCAGGCCATATTTCTAATTATAGTACACCACCATAATAAATATTGTATTGACTTCATTGTACATCACAAAATATAAAGAGAATAAATAGTTTCCGTTAATATGTTAAGGTTAATAAGGTTATCGCCGCTGATATCAAGAGTGGCAATTACAAGTATAGTACTGCCAATTAACAGGTTCGATAATCCAGTAATGGTAAATTAATGTTTATTATACCCCCCCACCCCTCGCAAAGAAGTTGTGGGGGTATACTGGAGTCAGCTTGTCCGTCCGTCCGTCCGTCTTTCCGTCTTTCCGTCCGTCACAAAACTTAACAATTGTAAATTTCCTTTTAACTTCTCTTCCTCTTTGCGGAAATCTTTCATATTTTACCCGCCCCTTCTCTGACACTCATACATCATTCTGCAACAAACCTACGACCCCCATTTATGCCAGGGGTCAAGGTCACTGACTTAGAAACTTAGAAAAAAACGAAAACTTAACGATTGTAAATTTCCTTTTAACTTCTCTTTCCCTTTGCGGAAATCTTTCATATTTTACCCACCCCTTCTCTGACACTCATACATCATTCTGCAACAAACCTACGACCCCCATTTATGCCAGGGCTCAAGGTCACGGACTTATAAACTTAAAAAAAACTAAAACTTAACAAATGTAAATTTCCTTATAACTTCTCTTTCCCTTTGCGGAATGCAGTGATATTTTACCCGGCCCTTCTCTGACACTCTTACACCATCGCACTCTCCATATGTGCTGACATAGTCTTTTATCTGAAAATGATAGTATGCGAGCTGGAATTCATTCTAGGTCAGTGCTGACGCGGGGGGGGGGGGGGGGTATTCCATAAGCCCCCGCTTACTGACAAATCTAGTTTTGTCAGAAAAATGTATCTAAATAATGGACGAACAAAATATGTCTCCCTCGTATATTACAACCTGGGATGTAGGAGTCCAGGTTTAACCCGGCTAAAATTATCTTACATGTAGCTGTTGACAGGTCGTTTCACACCCTTAACTATATATTCACAAACCATATCGTATTCAAATCAATTCTGCAAAAACCAGGAACCAACATATCGGTAAACCGATATGGTTCCTGGTTTTTGCAGAATTGATTTTAATCAACTGTTCATTACATATCGTATTAGATTCAGATGAGACGACTCCTAATGAGCCATCTCATCAAGACCACACTATTGATACCCCCGGAATACGAAGTATGTCGAGGGGTATATACTTTTTGTAATTCCGTCCGTCCGTCCACGTTAAAGTGTTTGGGTACCCATTATCTCTGTAACGGTAAGTCGGATTGACTTAAAACTTCATATTCCTCCTTATCAACATCCATATGTTCATTCCATACCACACCCATGCGGCCTTCATGTCCAATGTCAATGTAAAATTACTTAGAAATTTGCGTTAAAGTTTTTTTTAAATATTTGCTTTAGCATTTTTATATGTCGGTTCAAGCGACGGCCGGGGGTATACATGTATACGTGAGTCCATGCACTTTTTTTCTCTAGTTGTAAATACATGTAGTTTTTAAAATTGTGTATCCGATTCGTTTATGTACCTAAATACATTTGGTCTAAGTCAGATATTCAGGTATGTGTTACGGGAGATACGGGGGTGTTTGTAGAGTTACAATGTACGTGCCCAAACAAATATGTAGCTGTGACTGGAGAAATGGAGCTTATGGGATTTGTGACCAGTGTAGCTCCTGATCAAATAGCCTTTACACTCATGTTGCATGATAGCTAAGTATATTTCTTGCTAGAAGCATGAAGGGTGTTTCGCTGAGAAAATTGCGAACAGGGCAGATACTGATCAGGATGCACAGGCTGATCTGGATCCACACTGATTGCAAACCCCATAATCCTCTTTTCTCCAGTCACAGCCACGTGTTTACCATGTGAGAGTGAACGGACAATTACAATGGTGCTTAAAACATGACACAGTGAATGGTGAATCATGGGTTTATCGGCCTGATCGTGATATTGTCACGGAGGAAACGCCAAAAGCAGTTGATTTCATCTCGACTTGACCATTTCAACACCACAGGCCTGTAGTTGTATTGGCAAAAAGTGTAGATATTGTAATATTTATAAGAACAACAACACCCTATTTTCATAAATGGACTGGTGTGAAAATCATTGTGTGATCATGATTGAATTGGTTGCAAATTTAGCATAATGAAATCCATTCCAGTTAATTAGGGGTGAAGGAGTTAAATTCAACAGCACCGTGTTGAAGTGTTTAGAGAACTAGCTGGGACGATTAGAAAATGGAGGGAAGTCAAATATACTACACTCTTTTATGCGGTCATTGCGCCTTATTTAATCAAGATCGGTGGAATAGTAAAAAGTTTTGATAAAAATAACATCCGAGTCGAGTCGATGTGAAATCATCTGCTTTTGCTGTTCACATATCAAAAGAAAAACGCGCACCTGCGCACCTGCGCACCTGAATGTTCGCCTCCGTGACTCGTGGAGTGGTGAATTATGTGTATACAGTTGCCTGGTTGTGATATTGTTATTGTTGTTAATGATGTTTGAGAGTACTAGAGCTTTATATGTATTTGTTTTGTCGCCTAAATTAATATATATTGTTACCAGATGGTTATCGTTTCATATTTGATCCTGCTGACATGAAGCCAATATCGAAAGTAGGACATTCAGTATTTTAGTTTCCCTGGGTGAGATGGGGGGGGGGGGGGTGGGGGGGGGGGGCCGTTTCACTTAACTTCGTAAGACTAAATTGTTCGTAAGTGCAAAATTATGATAGTCTGTAAATTTCAATGTTTTCTTGTAAACAATTATTGGATTTACATTTATTGAGCATATACTGTATATGCAGCCTATGCTCAATAAATGTAAATCCATCAATTGAAATTTCCAGACGATCATAAAGTTGCACTCATGAACATATTATTCGTACGAAGTTTAGTGAAACAGGCCCCAGGTCGGTAGCATGCGAAAGCATAATTTAACGATGATATACTCATCCTGACCGAAATCCTCAGGTACGTGCTATTATTGCCTTTCTTGTTACCTGAGAGTTGAATCTGGTTATACACATTATACAAGTAGTAATATTCGTATGATTACTAAAGTATCACTGCCACTTGGGAGTGGGGTTACGCAACTCTGGTGTGGTGAGGACCTGGAACCAAATCAGGTTTTTCTAATTTCAGGGCTTGATATATATATATACAGGGATTCCGCTGGCGATCGCCACTTTCGAAATTGGCGATACAAATAAACAATTGGCGATACAAAATTACAATTTTCGAAAAAAAAAATCATTTTTTTTTTCTTTTTCGAAAATTGTAATTTTTTATCGCCAATTGTTTATTTTTTTCCTATTGGTTATTCCTTTTTTTTTTTTTTTTTTTTTTTTTTTTTTTTTTTTTTTTTGAAGTGGCGATTTTTTTATTTTCCCCAGCAGAATCCCTGTATATATAATATTTATGTAAATATTAAGGTCTGATTTTGGGATTTTCGCTCCATCCATATAGGAACAATAAGGGGCCGGGCGTAAAATGACTGTATCGATTGACAGCCCGTTGAACGCCATAATGCCATCACAGATAAGTACTTTGGTTCTCAGACACGGGGCTTGCGGAATGTGACGCGGGAGGGCGGATTTTTTAAATGCGTATTTTGTTTGTTTGAGACGTAAGGTTCTGATTTTGTTCAAGTCATCAGATGAATATATGTTCAATAAAGTTACGATAGCTTGTTTAGATGTGAACAATCACCAGCTTTTCGTCAGACATTATTGGATATAACATAGTTTTGCGTGGTAGTGTTTTTATGGATCATGTGGCGATTTTACAGTACGGTTTTATTTCTACATGACAATAAAACGCTCGACGTGCATGGATTTTTCTGACACGGCGATATCTTAGAACCAAACATTTATTTATGGCCTTATATAAAGTCTCATCCACATCTACTGAAAACATACATTTACCAAATAATTATATAATGTATCGTGTCAATTGCACCGTCCTCGTGGCTGCCCACATGTAAGTTTTCTCGCAATAACTCCGGGGTAACTGCTACCGATACGAGGACGGTGTCATCGGTACGTGATACCATGTCGTTTTCCCACATCAACCACATGGGGTCGGCATGTTGATAGGATAGTGTATTATAAAAATGTAGTTCTTGTATAGTCAATGTATTTTTATCCCGTCAACACAGTGCGTATGTGCCGTGAAACACGGTGCCGTGAAACATTTTTGATATCCTGTCAATACGACATAATCACCGCGTATGAATATATGCTGTGACTGGGGTTATTTTTTTTGCATTTTAAAGCCATGTGTAGGTGTTGACGGGATAAATAGAATAGTAGGTTCGGAAACGCGGCACGGAAACTGGATGTGCTCGGCAGAGCCTCGCCCATCCCGTTTCCTAAGCCTTGCCAGATATTTTGTCCCATTCACGGCACTAACCTACTATTCTCTATAACCCTCAATACATAGAATATACAAAAAATGCCTATGGCATCAAAATTATTTACCAAAAATAATGCTTGTGGCATCAACAGTATTTACCCTTGAAGTTTTCTCACAATAACTTCTAAACATCTGCATGTGTGATGTGCTGTGGCTTAGGGGTATACTACAGGACTTCGAATCTGAAGGTGGTGAGTTCAAATAAACATGAACATTACTATTTCCATCCCACTGATCTGGCGGGTGAGACTTTAAATTGTGGTCCTGTCGCTATATTATGACCTTGGCTGTTGCTGGGACGTTAAACCAGATTAATTTTTTTTTTTTTCATTTACATTTACATAGTCATCTGATACATGTTATGAGTTGTATAGCATTACACTCATTTCTGAGGTATTTAGGGAAATGGACGTGAACATCAAAACTAGTAGATGTGACGTATGTTCGCCACATACATTAACCGTCATTTGATCGGAATTACAAAAGAACGGCTATCATAATTAAATTAAGATACCGTACTAATCAAATTGCCGCGTTGGGTTATAACGTATGATACGTTATAACCCAAAGCTGCAATTTGATTAGTAGGCCATTGATGTTAAGATCTAATTAACAAACTGGGTTAGATATAATGTACACGTTACACCCGAAGCAACATATGATGGGCATAGCTGACATATAGAGAATAGTAGGTTAGTGCCGTGAATCGGAAAAATATCTGGCAAGGCTCAGGAAACGGGATGGGCGAGGCTTTGCCGAGCACATCCCGTTTCCGTGCCGCGCCAGATATTTTTCCCATTCACGGCACTAACCTACTATTCTATTTATCCCGTCAACATTACAAATAGCTTTAAAATTCAAAAAATAACGCCAGCCGCATTTCCAAATTGTATTGACAGGATATCAAAAATGTTTCACGGCACCGTGTTTCACGGCACATACGCACTGTGTTGACGGGATAAAATGTGCATTGGGTATCATTCTGAGCCATCATAGCCATCTACAAGCTATCGCACAGTTTCACCTCTTGTAGAGTTTGACACAGACAGTCCATAATTTGACATGTAAACTAACGTAATTTAGTACAATATATTCAGGGGTAGAAGGTCGTTAATAGCTTTAGTCTGTACCTACTGTAGTTGACGAACTACTGTCTGTTTCAGGAAACCTGCCCAAATTTGACGGCCATATAAACAATGCAAGAACAGTATTGTTTTCGATATTAAATTTCATCGAAATTTAAGATTGAACCTTCTTTTTATTTCATGAAATTTGGTCAAATGTTGATTTTATTACGAAAAATGATTTGTCTATGGCAACTTAACAAGGGGGAAAATGAGGTTGAGGAGCTGTTGGAGCAGTCAGAAAACGAAAATAAAATGGAAATTGAATCCGAAACCTGGCTAGGTAGTTTGGAAATGATCTAAGAAAACAAAAGTTAAATTTTGAAAATCGGTCCAGTATTTCTGAAATTCTAAAATAAAAATCCCCATAGACATCTTCACTCTAATGATGTCTATGGGGATTTAACATGGGGAAATTGTTTTTTCGCAATAAAATCAATATTTGACCAAATTTCACGAAATAAAAAGAGGGTTCATTCTTAAATATTAGTTTAACCCTTAGCCTGCTGAATGAAATGTTGTCGTCTGCTGTTTATGTTTTCCAATGGAAATGATTCTAAAGTGCTGTCAAACCATGATTTTATTGAGAAACAGAGCAAAATATAAAGCAACAGCAGACGACAGTTTTTGCGATCAGCTAAGGGTTAATTTAATATTATCGAAAAAAATAATTGTTTTTGAATTGTTTATATAGCCGTAAAATTTGGTCAGCTTTCGTAAATTGGGTACGACCCAGCGCCAATCGAATGATAATGCAGGCTACGTTCTTTGGTTGCAAATTCTAACGATGACTATATGTTGTCGCCTGTAGTGTCTTTCTTTTTCATATATTCAATATTTCCCAATAAAAACATACATTGACAGCGCATAGCTCATCCCTTATTTCTGCATATACGTTACTACGAACTATACTGTTCTGTTAAGAAATAAAACAGTTATTAAAACAGCTGACGAACATTTTGTTTCCCGCCTTCTAAGGGTTGAGCTATATTGATAACAGTGTAGGCTAAGTTATTAGGCCAATTATCGCAACAAATGTTCCTCTCTGTACGACAGAAGCGCTTCACATCTTTACAAACACACTCGTCGTCTGATCAGGGTTTACCTTGTTGTACAGAGCATTGCTACAATTATTCTATTTTTCACTTGATTCAGTGCCCGTCACGACTGAAATGTTCGTAAGTGCAAAAATATGATAATCTGTAAATTTCACATTAATACTGTTTTCTTGTACACAATTACTGGAATTACATTTATTGAGCATATGTTCAATAAATGTAAATCCATCAATTGAAATTTCCAGACGATCCTAAAATTGCACTTACGAACATTTTAGTCGTACGAAGTTTAGTGAAACGGTCCCCATGTGTCCCTAACGAGGCACCATATGTGTTGGTATTCTGTTTCGAATTATATAATTACTGTTCACATACTAAGCATTACAAGTGGCCATTTGATGTAACATTAAACCGCGACTGTGTTTTGTTAATGATGTACACGTTATTTTGACTATGGAATAAGATACGAGTAGTGGAACTACGTGAACCTAACTGTGTTGGTAATTCACATATCATTTTTGTCGCGCCTGCTTTAGTAGAAGGCGCGACTATAGTCGCCGCTTTTTCCGTCGTCGTCGTCTGCGTCGTCGTCGTCCGTGTCAACAATGTCAGAAAGTTTCTTGATCATGATAAAACTTTAAAATTACTTGACGGATCGCTTCAATATTTGGACACTTGATACATGTGAGCATTTGGAACACACTCATTATAGGAATGAATGGCCTTTTTGTGGAATTTATCGGGGTATAAACTTGGAAAAGTCGCGGGAATACTGGACGAAGGTCGGAAGGCCTCGTCCAGTATTCCCGCGACTTTTCCAAGTTTATATCCCCGATAAATTCCACAAAAAGGCCATTCATTCCTTATAATTCCAGCATTTGAAATAAATTCATCAAGAAAATGTGTTTATTTTCCGTTTTCTTAAGAATTATTTTACCTGCGCCTCACGGTTACGGAAAGTAGTTCGGCGTGGGAGTTTACTGGGATATAAATTTTGGACAGAGACTTGCTACGGACCAATCAAATGTTAGGGAATTGTGTAAATATTTTTGTGCTGGAATTATTGCGCCATTAACATGATATTGACCTTTTACCTTCATAGTTTATACGGAAACACTTAGAAATTTTCAAGTTTCTTCATCATGGTAAAACTTTAATATTACTTGATAGATTGCTTCAATGTTTGGACACTTGATACATGTACGCATTTGGAACACATCCATGCCGCCATTAACATGACCTTGACCTTTTGAACCTTCACTTTGTTGCGGAAACTGTTAGCCATTATTTGTACGTCAACAAGTTTATGCAAATTACTTCATCATGATATAACTTTAATATTACTGGACGTATTGCTACAATATTTGGACACTCGTGGCCATATGTAACACACTCGTACTGCCATTAACATAACCATGACATTGTTCGTGTTTAAAGTATGCATTTCTCTGATGTTTTTTTGTGATGCTTACTTTAGCACATGCCCATGATCATCATGATCATGTTACTGTCAAATGTCTCGGCAGTCGCGACACCACTTCTTGTTCTCATCTCGGGGTGGTGGAAGGCGAGAGTCGGGTAAAGCTCGAGTAATGAGATTCAAATTTCGCTGGGAGACTTGCGGAAAATATAATAAACTCACTCGAGGAATTACATTGCCTTTTTTAGACATGTGTGCTCACCATCACACTCACGGAGAAGACACTGCTATTAGCATCAACAAATACAGGGCTAATGAAGAGGATATTATATGAGATTCAGTGTTGAATGCTATTTATGAAATGAGTTCACTAGAATCATATGAATCGAGGTTATTTAGAGTTCCTTAGAATCCGTCAACGCTTTTAATAACTGCTATAAAGCAATCCAAAAATTCAAACATAAGTTCTCCATCTGGAAATTCCGGGAATTTACTAAAATAACCCAACACCAGGGAAAAATCAGGATTGATTTTACTTTTCTTTTTTGGTCAGTGATTTTAACCTCTTAAAATGCGGACACGTCAACGGCCACCGTGGGAAATATCTTGGAATTTGTTTTTCAATATTCCGTAGCCAACCTGATGTAGTTGTCGGTACAGTGCAACCTCTCTACAACAGCCACCCATGGGAAGACGCAAAACTGGCTGTTGTAGAGAGGTGGCTGTTGTAGGGAGGTTAATGCTAAATTAAATGTTGTTGTCCGCTGTTTATTTAGTTTCTTCGATAATTACCATCAAAACATGCTTTGGCAATATTTTAGAATCATTTCCAATGGAAATGATTCTAAAATGCTGTCAAAACATGTTTTAATTGAGAAAGAAGGCAAAAGCAACAGCAGACGACAAGTTTCGTGCTCAGCAGTCTAAGGGTTAGATACAGAGGAAATCGTCCATTTGTGATATAAAATAGCGGCTGTTACAGAGAGGGTGTTGTCGTAGAGAGGTGGCCGTTCGGGGAGGTTCGACTGTAATTTTAAAGACTCCCATCATGCTATCGTATATCCCGGCGGACCGGAAAACCCGGAAACTGGCGATCATCGCTATCGCCGTTTCCATTGGTGTGTTCCTGCTCGGAATCTTGTTCGGCTACCTGGCCGAGCACGAACGAACGAGTCACTTCTGTAGCGTGTACAAGGCGGCCAGCAAGTTGTGCTCCCGCTCACCCCTGGAACTGCCGAAGAAGTGGCACAAGTACTTCCTGACGTGAGTTCCGTCTCATTTGAGACACGCCATGTGATTTTGTACCTTCGGACATCTGCGTAATTTCATTAAATTCGTTTGCAAAATTTAAAAATGACCTTAGCTCTTGATAGGCCGTTAAACACATATAAACAAACAAACAAACAAACAAACAAACAAACAAACAAACAAATAAAATGTTTCATAAAGAAAGTCAAATGTTTAAATTTACAAGATATTATTCGATTACTTATTCGATTATTATTCGCTCTAAATAATCGGAGCTAGCATTAAATATTTAGAGCTGGCATTAATTATTTGAGTTTACGTAAATTTGGCGTTCCTGGAACCCCAAATTTACATAAACTCAAATAATTATTGCTAGCTCTAAATAATTACAGCTAGCATTTAATAGAGCTAGCTGCAAATGATGATTTAGAGGACACTTCAAATGATTTGGACTTATCTCTAAATATTTAATGCAAGCTCTAATTATTTAGAGCTAGCATTAATTATTTGAGTTTATGTACATTTGGCATTCCATAAGTTCCGTCTCATTTGTGGCTGTGACTGGAGAAAGATGGGTTTTGACAGCACATGAGAATCGTCTCCACTGGAGACGATTCTCATGTGCTGTCAAAACCAAGTTGGCTTATGGGATTTATGAACAGTGCAGCTCTTGGTGGAATATCACACTCCTGTATATCGCTTCTATAGAAGCATGACGGGTACTTCATTGACGGAATCATGGCGAACAGGGCAGATCCCCATCAGACTGTGCGGATGCACACGCTGGTAGCAAAGCCCATAAGCCACGTTTCTCCAGTCACGGCCACATTTAAAGTTGTAGTGCGTCGTATTTGTAAGTATTGCCGATACAAGGTTTTAATCCGATTGTTTTCTGCCTCTAACGCAGGACTTAAATTGCGAAACTACACAGTTTCACCTTGTCTGTACATTAAACAAATGCATTAAAGTCATATTGAATCAACCGCCGGCCTTTATTACAGTTACTGGTACACTACGATGCCGAAAGACATGTGTCTTCAGAAGAAGGCGAGCTGTCACACGTTCAAGTTGCCGCGGACGTACATAGCCTACCATCTGGGCGGCAAGTCGATCGTCATCGACGGCATTCTGGACGACGACGCGTGGAATGACGTTCCCTGGTCGGCGTATTTTGTCGGTTGGTATTTTTATCGTGTGATGACGTCATCACACTTGACTGCACCTCCTCCCTCAATTAGACTCCAACGGGTCTGCATATACTACTGATAAGAACGATATATAGTAGGTTACGCCAAGGAGACACGGAAATCGATTCTTCGCAAAAACGACAGAAGTTTGGTCGAAAGTACAGAGACCACCAAATGCAGCTTAACAAGACGCGTTCGATGAGCCATATTTGATCAAAATTTGATCGTTACGTAATAAGGACACTATAAAAGAATACGTACTTTGAATCAGATGGATTCTGGAAATTTCAGTACTTGTTGTTGTTGTTAGTACCACGTGATCATACACCTTGTATATGTATATATGCATGTCCTTCACTCCTTGATCTGCTTTGCCTTGACCAACCCTCAAATAGCATTACTTACATTTACATAGAATAACACTGTTACGGCTGAATCTCCATATACATGTATCATATGCACTCATAGTCGGCCCGTAACACGGTCTGACATACTGGAACATTGCGGTAGGAGAATGAACTAGCTAAATTAACCGTCTCATAACCTTAATTTGAAGCACACATTTCAACTGCATTGCAACCAATACTAACTTCGGAAAGAAAAATGTGCCAACATTTTCTGGGCTCGTATGCCTGGGTTTGGAAGGTCTGCTATCTAATTCTTACCCTTAAATATAAGATAACTAATTATTTTTTCAGTGACATTTAGCCATACAAACCGTGTGTCTCTTAACAGATATTCGCAGCGACCGGCAACCGAAGCCACGTTTAAACACACGCTTCAAACTGCGATGGGATGACTCCAAGCTCTATATGGCGGCCTACGTTCAGGAAACCGACCTCTGGGGAACCAGGACGCAGAATGATACAGCGTGTATGTGTGCAGGGAACCAGGGGCCCGTTTCACTAAACTTCGTTCGACTAAAATGTTCGTAAGTGCAAATTTAGGATCGTCTGGAAATTTCAATTGATGGATTTACATTTATTAAGCATATGCAGCCTATGCTCAATAAATGTAAATCCAATAATTGTTTACAGGAAAACGTTGTTAATGTGAAATTTACAGACTATCATAATTTTGCACTTACGAACATTTTAGTCGTACGAAGTATAGTGAAACGCCCTCCCCCACCCCCCCCCCCCCCCCCAGGACTCGGAATGATACAGCGCGTATGTGTGCATGCAGTATTCAGTAGAATCAATTAAAGGGGCATACCAATTTCTTTTTAAAAATACTACAAAAACTAAAAACGTGTTTTTATCATGGCCCTATCTAAAGTTGTTCAATTGAAGATATATGACGATACCAAGACCGCTGGGTTGTTTCGATTTCCACCCATATAGGTAGGTACATAATATAAATATCGGAAATCCTATCCGTCAACAAGATAGAAACATCTGATATTTATGTACCGATATAGGTGAAACTTGAAACAACTCGGCAGTCCTGGTATCCTCATATATTATAGGAATGAATGGCCTTTTTGTGGAATTTATCGGGGTATAAACTTGGAAAAAGTCGCGGGAATACTGGACGAAGGCCGGAAGGCCTCGTCCAGTATTCCCGCGACTTTTCCAAGTTTATATCACCGATAAATTCAACAAAAAGGCCATTCATTCCTTATAATTCCAGCATTTTAAATAAATTCATTAAGAAAATGTGTTTATTTTCCGTTTTCTTAAGAATTATTTTAACTGCGCCTGACGGTTACGGAAAGTAGTTCGGCATGGAGTTTACTGGGATATAAATTTTGGACGGAGACTTGCAACGGACCAATCAAATGTTAGGGAATTGTGTAAATAGTTTTGTGCTGGAATTATTTTCAATTAAACCACTTTACACAGGGCCATCATGTAAACACATTGTTATGTTTTATATTATTTTAATTATCCGATTTCCTATCCTGCTGCGTTCAACAAGATAGAAAATATGATACTTATGTATCAATATCGGTGAAAATTGAAACAACGTAGCGGTCCTAGTATCGTTATATTATATCTTCAATTAAACCACTTTACACAGGGCCATGATAAACACACGGTTTTATATTACTTTTTTCAAAAAATCCTGAAAACAAATTTCAGCTGTCGTAGTATTGTCATATATCTTCAATTAAACCACTTTATACAGGGCCATGATAATGATAAAACAAAGTTTTTATTTTTTATGGTATTTTTTAAGAAAAAATTCCTGATATGCCCCTTTAACCCTTTCAAAAATATGAAAATTACTTTCAAACAGTGCAGATCCTGATGAGACGGCTCGTTACGAGCCGGCTCATCTGGATCTGCACTGTTTGCATATAGCAGGCTTTCGGGTTCAAATGGTTAACAGTATTAACATGATTAACCCTTTCAACACCAAGTAACTTAATAGGATGTTCCATGCCAATGTTTCACGCTATTTCATTAATTTTGTTCATTAAAATTATCCCATTCTTCTAAAAGGGTAATCTGTACGACGTTTAAAATTATTAACAAACAGTGGAGATCCTGATGAGACGGCTCGTTACGAGCCGGCTCATCTGGATCTGCACTGTTTGCAAACATTGTCTCTATAGAGGTCTGTGGTGTTGAAAGGGTTAAAGGTACATACCCACGCAGTAGGCACACAATGTTCTTTATATCAGAGACATCATCCGAGATAGTTTCTGCCAAATAAACATTCATTCAGCATTACCCCACCTATTATACATTTTATATCAGAAGTAAATTTCCGCACTGATATCAGGGGCGATAACCGTGTTTCCTTAAAATGTTAACGGACATTACTATTTATTCTATGTATTTATTTTTCGATGTACAATGATCATACCTTATAGTCTGTCGTAAATATTAGATTTTCAGGTGACGCATTTAATTAGTATAAATAATTAAAAAATGTCATGCCTCATTTGCATATGAAAATAGCCTGATACCACCGCGCGTCGCTATCAGTAAAATAAATATTACTAAATGATTATATCTGTATAGCGGGCACTCGTAAGTTATAGAACTGGTGGAATAGTGACACAATTATACACTTATTTAAATCGTATAAAGAACAGTTTGTGCCTACTAAGTGGGTATGTACCTTTAAAGCGGACATCCTATGGCGATATTCGCATACTGTCTGAGGTTGATATGATCAACAATCCGGACGGTACGGTATACATGGTATATGTGCCCGTATCTGGTGTTGCGTCCGTTATCGCATCGCCGTTTATCGCGAGCCTCGGTCCAAATACGTGTCTGTGACTGGAAATATTGGGCTTATCGGTTTTTGCGACCAGTGTAGATCCAGATCAGCCTGTGCGTCCGCACAGTCTGATCAGGATATTCACTGTTCGCCATTTCGTCAAAGAAACAGACTTTATGCTACGAACAAGAAATAGAGATCGTTATCAGACCACAGGAGTGTGCAATCTGATCAGGAGCTAGCTACATTGTATATATTACGTTGTATGTTGCACCAGCACCGCTCTAACCCGTGGATCTTCACCTGATTTAGCCTATTTCACCAACGTTGCAAGGTATACTTTTCTAGCAAAGTATACTTTGAGGGAGAATTTTTCAATTTAAGGATAAATTTATTAATTTTTATTATACTGAATTGATTACATTATCACAGCCATTTTGGCTGTGATAATGTAATAAATTCAGTATAATAATTCTGCATACTTTTAATCATCAAATATATGCAGTCGTTAGTTCTATATCAAATAATGCATTTCGGGAAAATAAATGATTACTCCCGCAAAGTATACTTTGCTAGATAAGTATACTTTGCAACGTTGGTGTAATAGGCTCAATGTTCGGTTTAAAGATTTAGTATTTGAGACTGTTTGGATCCAAATTAGCAAACAATAGAAATTGTTTTGCAAATAAATTAGATCATGACTCTTTATTGTTAGTATCATAGGTTGGCCCAAAGGATTTCAGGTTTAACTATGTATGCTTCTTAACTAAATGTGTAAAGCAATACTATTGTCATAATATTTGCATAATTGTCAAGCGACAATGCACCCACATGTACAGTGCAACCTCTCTACAACAGCCACCCATGGGAAGAGGCAAAATTGGCTGTTATAGAGAGGTGGCTGTTGTAGGGAGGTTAATGCTGAATACAATTTTATCGTCTGATGTTTATTTATTTTATTCAATAATTCTCAATAAAAACATGTTTTGACAGCAATTTAGAATCATTTCCAATGGAAATGATTCTAAAATGCTGTCAAAACATGTTTTTATTGAGAAAGAATGCAAAATCAACAATGTTCATACTCAGCAGTGTAAGGGTTAGACATAGATGAAATCATCCATTTGGGATATAAAATAGCGGCTGTTACAGAGAGGTAGCTGTTGTAGAGAGGTGGCCGTTCGGGGAGATTCGACTGTACTTACATTGTAGACCGATAATGTATCTATCAATATGTGGTGGCATGTGTGTGCAGGCAACCGAGTTATCAAATTCGCCTCTAGTCGTGCTAGTTCACCGGCGAATTGCTTGACCGTGTAATTCATATTTTATTGTATCTAACTCCCCGTGCATATGCACACACTCGTCAGTGTAGTCGACATAACCAGACTGCTTTTCTATTTTGTTTCAGTACATTTGGAAAACGGGATAGAGGTGAGTATTTGCGGATTATTTTATACCATGCCATGTGGTGTAACATACGTGAATTTTCTTCTTCTTATTATTATTATTATACTTATTATTATTGTCCTTTATTTCCATATGGTCAGGATTTATATCGATACATACATGTCGATAATATAATGAGTAAGACTATGGTGAATATACATGTAGATCTGATACAATACAGTAATATGAAACTTTTCCAAATTTAATTTTCGCTATTTATTGTTTAGTTTCTTAACATCTTTTCGAAAGTATATGTTGTCACCACTCATCTGAACCGTCTCGACGAGACGGTTCAAATGAGTAGTAACAACATATATTTTTATGGAGAAATAATGAAAATAATCAGATTTTTATATAATAACAAATATTGTATCAATACACTTCGGTGGGTTAAAGAGACGTGTATTCCTTTGTATTGCAGCTTCTGACAGATGTTGATGGTTCCCTTAGCAAGTACGTAAGTCAAGGACGCGAAAATTACACCATATTTTGCTCAGTCTATCGCGTTAAACGTTACCCGATTAATAGAACATGGTAACACAGGTAGGTAAAGCCTGCCAGGCAGGTACCCATATGGCCGTTGTTCACAGGTGGTCATTGTCTCCGGTTACTTTCTGTTGTACCTGTGACATCGTGCTGACACATTTGTGGCAGTTAAAGTCAATCGAGTTATAGTCGAGGTTTTAAAACTGTAGTGCAAATGTATTATATTCACATTCCCGTCATAATACATTCGTGCAGAACTGAGCGGCCATCTTGCGCATATTTAAGGTTTATGGTTTAGCCGCCTATTTGTGGCTGTAACTGGAGAAATATGGCTTATGGGAACTCTTTGTCAAATATCATACTCTAGTAACCGATAACAATCTATATTGCTTGTTAGACGCATGTCGGGAGTTTCAATGATGGACTGGTGAACAGTGTATATCCTGATCAGACTGTGCGTATGCACAGTCTGATCTGGATCTACACTGTTCACAAAACCCATAAGCCCCATTTCTTCAGTCACATCGACAGTTGTCCCTTTAACCATTGATCTTCTATATGGCGAAAGCTTCAAGCAGGTACAGGTCAATGTGCTGGGAACCACGCACGACCTCATGTTTTATCACTCGCCGTGGGACCAGGGAGAACGGACGCACGATTGGTCGGCCGGGATACAGCACGCTGTTAACTACTCGGGCACGCTCAACAAGCCGGGAGACACAGGTAGGCGCTCGGCAACCCTTGGCAACCCTCGGCTCATTGCGCAAATCTGGTCGGCCGGGATCACAGATTGTTTCGGTCTGGCAATGTTTTGTTTATGGAAATGATTCTGAAAGTTCTGGGATCAGTAGGCAACACAGGCCGATTTTCGCCTTGAAATGGCTCATTGTATGTATAAACTGTCGAGTGAAAGCTATAGTGACAGTCTGTAATTATAAATAATAATGATAGTTTAATGCTGTCACTTATATGGTATCGTTTATTTCAGATAAATTTTGGTCCGCAGAATTTTCGTTCCAATTTTCGTCCTTGGCCATGAACTCATCGAGAACATCAGACAAACCGTTCGATGACGAAGTTTGGTTTACGCAGTTTGGAAGGTAACTTTATCGAGTGCATGCATTTTCTTCATGTGCATTTGTCTGAACATACATAATCACAATTCCAGCGGCGGCGTCATGGTTATTGTCAACAATTGTTGACGTAAATTTCGGACGTACGTCCCAATTTAACATATCTCCTGATACGTTAGTCGGATCATCACCAAACTTCATCAGTAGCTTCCTTACATTGTTACATAACCACTGTATGTCATTCAGGTGGCATTGACCTACCTTCCATGAAATATATATCATTCAGGAAATATTGACTGACTTCCCTGGAAATATAGGTTAAGTCCGTCAAAACTTGGACGTATGTCCAAATTTCGCACAAATCCTAAAAATAGTACGTTAGTTGGATGTTCGATACAGTTCATTAGTTCCTCATATTGATATATAACCGCCCAGGTGCCGATTTCATCAAAATTGTAAAGTATACTTATCTAGCAAAGTATACTTTGAGGGAGTAATCATTTATTTTTCCCGAAATGCATTATTTCATATAGAACTACCGACTGCATATATTTGATGATTAAAAGTATGCAGAATTATTATACTGAATTTATTACATTATCAGAGCCAAAATGGCTGTGATAATGTAATAAATTCAGTATAATAAAAATTAATAAATTTAACCTAAGATTGAAAATTTCTCCCTAAAAGTATACTTTGCAATGTTGGTGAAATAGGCTACTGGGCCATCTAATCCGGGTAGCATTGGCCCATTGGTAGTGGGAGAGACACTCCCAGGCGATCGCTTTGTATAGAAGTCCAAAATGCAAGGAGCCATGGGAATTAGATACATGCAGCAAAAAGCAATTGCTTTGATTAGGATAGTCTGATGTCCTTATTTATGGCCTTGTATATCAGATTATGCAGACCGACGACCACAATATGTAAATGTATTGCAATGTAAATAAAATAATATACTTTACATAATAATTATTAAGGTATTGTCATTAAGCCATTATGTCTCAGGCTGATTTACATTGCAGGAGCGAATGGAAACTGAACGTAACAGCAAACAACACTTATGTCAAGGTATGTTCAACTTGTGATGATGTACATATAATCTTACATGAGGAGTGATTTAACATAGTACTTATTCAAGAGTTTATTGTGCAGTGGAACCTCTCTAAACCGGACAACTGTGATCTTAATTTTGACGAGTTGCTTTGTCATTTATCTCAGTTGATAAAGTCTGTTCGTGATCGCATGGCACGCAACTATGGCTCAGAATGATCAAATGGCTGATTTACAGTGAAACCTCTCTAAGCCAGACACCCTGGGGACCTCCCAGGGTGTCTGGTATAGAGAGCTTTTACTGTAATAATAGAAAATAAAACGGATATTGCCGAGTTCCTTGCACAATAAGTGAACTCGTTTAATAAATACCACGAATATCATGAATGTTAGATTCCATTTATTACAGGGTTATTGGAGGACAGTGATATTCTCCGATTGCAAGTAGTAATGCACATTATCCCGTCAACACAGTGCGTATGTGCCGTGAAACACGGTGCCGTGAAACATTTTTGATATCCAGTCAATACAATTTTTGCATTTTACATCCATTTGTAGGTGTTGACGGGATAAATAGAATAGTAGGTTAGTGCCGTGAATGAGAAAACATATCTGGCGCGGCACGGAAACGGGATGTGCTCGGCAGAGCCTCGCCCATCCCGTTTCCTGAGCCTTGCCGGATATGTTTTCCCATTCACGGCACTAACCTACTATTCTCTATCTATTTTCCTTATTTCTGAACCAAAGTATATGTTGTGACCACTCATTTGAACCGTCTCGGCGAGGCGGTTCAAATGAGTGGTCACAACATATACTTCTGATGAGAAATAAAGAAATTCTTGAGCCTTGCCGGATATTTTTTCCCATTCACGCAAACCTACTATTCTCTATATACGTGCCTTGTGAATGGGTGCATTATCATGCAAATAATGCACCTACTTAAGTGCGTACGGTCGTCGGGCAGCGGCGTTTGCAGTAGTTCTTCAGATGGGCTGAATATATCAGAAATACACTATGATCTGCATTTATTTAATATATGTAGCTGTACCGAATGAATTTGACGCTTCAAACACGTTCTCACACTTTTACTGACGTCATAACCTTGTGACGTTTTACCTACATAGACTGTTTCGAACCACAATGAAGCGTTAGCGAAATTTGGACTGAATATTCGCATGCCAAAGAAACAAAACCTCGTCTGGAAAGGCTTAATTATAGCTGACGTCATTGCAATTTCAAAATACGCGATCTCAAATGTTTATGCATTTTATTTAACCTTGTATCTGCCATCAAACTTATATTCGGTATACTAAATTAAATAGTGTCCTATGTTGAGGGTAATATTATGGATTATTCGGTCAACATAGTTCGTATGTGCCGTGAAACACGGTGCCGTGAAACATTTTTGATATCCTGTCAATACGACCTAATCACTGCGTATGAATATGTGCGGTGGCTGGGATTATTGTTTTGCATTTTAAAGCCATTAGTAGGTGTTGACGGGATAAATAGAATAGTAGGTTAGTGCCGTGAATGGGAAAAATATCTGGCGCGGCTCGGAAACAGGATGTGCTCGGCAGAGCCTCGCCCATCCCGTTTCCTAAGCCTTGCCAGATATTTTTCCCATTCACGGCACTAACCTACTGTTGTCTATTTATCTCCCCGAGGAAGCAATAACTCACAAGGCGATAGCCGACGGTGATATTGCCTTCGAGGGAAGATAGTCGCAACAAAGGGCACTATTTATATAATGTGCACTACATCAATGTGAATGACAACGTGTGCTTAATATTTACCTGTGTCAGTGATCACTGTTGTTGATAGTTGTGTGACCATGTTGTGTGGCACGATTTTCGTGAAATAACGTACACATGACATTATACACTAACAGCTGTATGGTCCAACCATCGTATGTTACTGGACGATATGCTTTACTAATAATGCTTTGTACATTGTCAGGACAAAAAAACTCCCGATTGGTGGTCATGGCAACCGTGCGGAGCTATCAATCTTCTACTTCAAGACAGGTGCGATAACTGGAAAACAGTAATACTTGTCTGGTCTTTATTCTATTATGCGCCCAGTATCGGTCCCGGCCCAAGGTGGAGCGTGGTTTTTCCGCAATACGTAACATGGGTATTGTAGAGAATGCAGTATAGTAGCAATTGTTGTTCACATATTTACCCGTCGTAGTGGAATAAATCAAATGTATGCATATTCAACGACAAAACTATTCCACCTAAACGCCACTAGAACAATCTACTGTCTGTTTCACGAAAGCTGACCAAATTGTACGGCTATATAAACAATTAAAAACAATTTGTTTTGATAATATTAACTTAAAGCAAAATTTAAGAATGGGCCTTCTTTTTAGTTCGTGAAATTTGGTCAAATATTTATTTTATTGCGAAAAAACAATTTCCACATGTTAAAGATTTAACATGAGGGAAATTTTTAGAATTTCAGAAATACTCGACCGATTTTCAAAATTTAACTTATGTTTTCTTAGTTAAATAATTTTCAAGCTATCTAGCTAGATTTAAGAATCAGTTTCCAATATTTTTCGACTCCTTCAGGTTCTCCACCTTTTTTTTTTGTGAAATTCTCATAGAGAACTAATTTTTCGTAATAAAATCAATATTTAACCAAATTTCACGAAATAAAAAGAAGGTTCAGTCTTAAATTTTGATAAAAATTAATATTATCTAAACATATATTGTTTTTGCATTGTTAATATGGCCCTAAAATTTGGGCAGATTTCGGGATTTTGTAGCTCAATATAAATAATTCGTAACTAACTTTTGAAAATAAAACACGTATGAAACTGCACGCTCCACATACGTAACTTATCAGGAGCGTAAACATACCTATATAATTCCAGCACAAACTCCCACGCCGAACTACTTTCCGTAACCGTGAGGCGCAGTTAAAATAATTCTTAAGAAAACGGAAAATAAACACATTTTCTTGATGAATTTATTTCAAATGCTGGAATTATAAGGAATGAATGGCCCTTTTTGTTGAATTTATCGGGGTATAAACTTGGAAAAGTCGCGGGAATACTGGCCGAAGGCCTATAGTATTCCCATATGTGCTGATTGAATAAAACAGTGCTGTGCACATTCAACAACAAACCTATCCAACCTTAGCAGTCTATAGTAATTATGCAAACGATTGGTTAAACGGACAGGTCATTTATGTCTTGGTTTTATTTGCCTATAAGGTGGGGACTGGTACAATTCAAGCGTGACCTACAGAAGAAGAATTTCCTGTTCACCAAGTGGCATATCTACCGGGCATTGTTCGACGTGCATGATGCCCTCAAGGTATACATTCGTAATACACCATAGACCAGTCTCATAGATAGGTTACCGAACTTGGTATGCCATGGGTAGCTTCCCTTAGCACAACTTACGGGGGGGGAGGGAAGGGAAAGGGGGGGGGGGGGGGTTTGTTGGCTTTAAGCCACATTGCTTAGTGTTTCCTTGTATAAGCAATGCATTATACATTGAAATCGTATCATATCAGCTAACGTATATTCTGTAGCAGTCCGATTCCATATGTATGGCGCTAACTTGTATTTTGAATATTACATAATAGTCTGTGTTATACTGTGAAAACCTATCTGATAGAATCGAAATGGGCCAGTGAAACAAGGGGGCTAAGTCTAAAATTGACTTAGCCCCCTTTTTACACTGACCCCTTCAATTGAATGTTGTCTTGTTCATCTACAGAAGTACCAATCTGTGAACGGCAGACTGACAGATCAGCTGGATGAGTTACAATTCCCCATGTACCTCGTGTCACGTGTCTGCGTCGAGATTCCCACCATCGCATTGGTTAAGCGCAACGGGACACGTGACTTCAACGTCACGGTTAAATCCCGCCTTACAGACTTTCCGCCCGCGCACATTCGCTCGGATAGATTTGTTTGGTTTGACAAGAAATAGACGACGTGTTGTCTAACAGTGTGACGTGAACTTGGTCGCCGGATGAGTAAATGGACGTCAACACATTTACAATGACTGTAGATCATGGGGGCCGTTTCACTAAACTTCGTACGACTAAGATATTCGTAAGTGCAAATTTAGGATCGTCTGGAAATTTTAATTGATTGATTTACATGTATTGAACATAGGCTGCATATGTACAATAAATGTAAATCCAATAACTGTTTACAAGAACACATTGTTAATGTGAAATTTACAGACTATCATAATTTTGCACTTACGAACATTTTAGTCGTACGAAGTTTTGTGAAACGGCCCCCTGTTCCATTTGCAATGAAATCCGACCACCATATATTCACAACTTAGTTAGGCCATAACAAATAAGTACTTTGGTTCTCAGACACGGGGTTTGGTTTGCGGAATGTGACGCGGGAGTGCGGATTTTAAAACAAAAATAAAAAAAATTCTCCAGACGCATATATGTTCTAAACTAGTACTATAACCTCTTTAGACATGAACAATCAATAGATGTTCGTCAGACATGATTTAACATACGTTTTCATGGTAGTGTTTTTTATTGATCATGTGGCGAATGTACAGTACGATTTTATTTTTCAATTACGATAAAATGCTCGACGCGCAGGGATTTTTCAGACGCGGCGATATCTGAGAACCAAAGTACTTTTTTGATGGTCTTATATATGTAATGCCTAATGAGTTGTATAACAGAACGTCTCTAAGCTGAATGAAAGAAAACGCCAATGCGTTTACGGTTTGGTGGTTTGGCTGTCATTTGTGGCTGTGACTGCAGAATTATTTTTTTTATCTTATATTTAAGGGTAGGAATTGGTTCGAGGACCTTCCAAACCCGGGCATTTGAACCCAAAAGTGGCAGGCCAATGACCGTTGGCCCGTTTGTTTCCGAATTTACTAATATCTGCCATAGAGAAATGGGGCTTATGCGTTTTATATCCGCACAATCTGTTTACGTTCTGCACTGTTCGCCATTCCATCGATGAAACTCCCTGTCATGCTTCTAACAAGCACTATAGATCGTTATCAGCTACAGGGTGTGTTATTTGATCACGAACTAGACGGTCGCAAATTCCATAAGCCCCATTTCTCCAGTCGCAGCCACACTTATCTCTCATAACAACGCTCATTCCTCCCTTGTACCATATATACTATATTCAAACATAATAATATTGACGTTTTCATTGAGTATACTTACAGTGGAACCTAGCTAAACCGGACACCCTGGGGACCTCCCAGGGTGTCCGGTTTAGGTAGGTTCCACTGCACTATTACTTATCCGTGGTGTTAATGTCAGTTCATGATTGCAAAGCATGTGCTACTCATTTGCATGTATTACAAAATAGACTTATACACACATTTCATCGGTTATGCAGATTTTAAGTTAGGATAGTAGGACTACAGCCATTTCACATAAACTGGCTAGTGTACTAAAGAGGCGAGGGCATACCGTGTTTCGCGCGATTTCGCGTTGTTTCATATTCCCTAGTATAGTATGTCCTTGGTTGAATTGAAACTGAAACCCCTCTGAACCGGATATCATGTGAACCTTCGACGGTTGTTAGTTTACAGAGGCTGCACTGTATTTAAAAACATGAGCTTAGACACAATCCTTTCTATTTATCCCGTCAACACAGTGCGTAGGTGCCGTGAAACACGGTGCCGTGAAACATGTTTGATATCCTGTCAATACGACCTAATCACTGCGTATGAATATGTGCGGTGACTGGGGTTATTTTTGTGCATTTTAAAGCCATTTGTAGGTGTTGACGGGATAAATATAATAGTTGGTTAGTGCCGTGAATGGGAAAAAAATATCTGGCAAGGCTTAGGAAACGGGATGTGCTCGGTAGAGCCTCGACCATCTCGTTTCCTAAGTCTTGCGCCAGATATTCTTTCCCATCCACGGCACTAACCTACTATTCTCTACATAGCCTGCAATTTCCTATGTAACTGTGTGGCAAACGTTTCCTCCACACACTTTCAAAACTCATCTTATCCAGTATGCCTTATGTATTTATGCTTATGCCATTTCAATTGTCTGTTACCCGTCCGTGGTATTATGCACGGTATGTGAGAGTCATAGTTACAGGAACACTATTAATTACATTTATATATGCATAGTAATAATAATAATAATAATAATAATAATAATAATAACACTGTTTGTCCTTGTTATTGACACTGTTTCCCGTCATATAATAGGGCAATGTGAATATGACTGACGAATTGACGCATATGACGATATGTGGGCGGTGTATACCCATTCCAGATTGTTTGCACACACTCAGTTTGCATGTCAAACCCCCGTGGTAAAAACTCTATGGATTTGAAAATAAACTAGTTTAGTGTCCGTTTAAAATTAATTTAATATAACATTATGAGATGTCCATGGCAGATTGTTTCGGTTTTGAAATGGTATTGTAACGAATTCGTTACGAGTCTCCTGGGGGCCGTTTCACTCAGCTTCGTACGACTAAAATGTGCAACATTATCATAGTCTGTAAATTTCACATTAACAATGTTTCTTGTAAATAATTGTTGGATTTACATTTATTGAGCATAGGCTGCATATGCAGCATATGCTCAATAATTGTAAATCAATCAATTGAAATGTGCACTTACGAACATTTTAGTCGTATGAAGTTTAGTGAAACGGGCCAGACGCTTTAGCCTTTTCCGGAACTGGAATGGATTTTGATATGTTAATTTTGTAACTAATCCAACCGTCACAAAATAATTTTCAGACTAGTCCATTTATGAATAGGGAGGTGTTTTTGTTCTCAAAAATATAAAAATTATTTGCAATTGTGCAGAAGATGATGAGACGGCTCGTCACTAGCCGGCTCATCTGGATCTACACTATTTGCCAATACCACTATACAGGTCTGTAGTGTTGAAAGGGTTAACGCCCTTGGTATACGAGGAATAATGAATCTTTCGTTGACGTAATTAATTGGGAACAGTGTTGCCATGATATGACTGCGCGGATGCTCAGGCTGATCTGATGCAATAGTGGACGCCACCTCAGTTACTCCCATTTTTGTCATGACAGGCCGCGTATAATCGTGATCACGAGGACACGCCTAATTACCGCAGAGAGAAGACCGATAAATGCATGTACATGTCGATATCACGTGTTTGAAATAATCTAATAGACCACTTTACGTCCCTGATTCGCTCGTTAAGATAAACACAGTGCATGTACAATTGCGTTCTTACAAAAATGGCCGTCTTGTTTTTACAATCACTGTAGATCCGATATAACACGTCTGCCATATGTGTGCATACATGTACATCATATGGACACCAGTCAACGCACAGGCATTGTCGTGTAAAGTTATTTATGCCCGTCAACTGTCGGCGTAACGTAAACAAAAGTATATTTACATTACGTGTACTACGCATTACATGTTACGATACCTGGAAACAAGAAGCTTCAGACCTTTACGACCAGTCTATGTCCTGACTATATAACCCGATTGTTCTGGCCAGAAAATCTGTGTTGGCTCCAGAACTATTACATGTTAGTGGGTGAACCAGGAGGGGTTACCATTACCACTTGGGGGGGGGGGGGGGGGCAAATTGCCACTATATTTTCTTGAAAGGTATAAATCTCGGCATATCATTTTCGCATGATAACAATTTATGTAACACTCTCCTGCAAACTACTAGCAGGTATTTATTCTAACATTTTGTATCGTGCAGTGCGTAAGAAATAATACAATCGATGAGTATGAAAGTCTAGTATAGAGAGGTCTACATTGTGCAGTATGTCTAAATGCATGCTAAATGCATGCATGCTAATTGAAGCCTGTTTCTATTGTTGAAACTGTCTAAGTGCACACCATTCACTAATACTAAACCGTAACCAATTATACGTGTTTCCTCCACAACATTGATTAATAAATTTTCATATTTACATATTTGGGACTCCGACTGAGGAAACTGACCTTACGACGTGTGTGACCAGTGTAGCCCCTGGTCATCCTGCGCATACGCACCAGGGCCACACTGTTCGCCATTCATCCTTGTATGTGTTCCTGAATAACTGATTGTTTAATCATTCGATTCCATGTAACTATAGTAATGCACTGGTGAACAAGATCTACACTGGTCACATGTGTCCTACAAACCTTCATTCCAACCGACCGTCAATTTACGATACACTTAGTTAACACAGCGCCGCATTCTTTATCAACAGTCACATAACAATAACAAGATGCCTAGCTATATCATCGTGGACGTGAAAACGCGAAAAACCGTGGGAATATGCGCGATGGCGGCGGTTTTGCTGTTCGTACTGGGTATACTCATCGGGTACTTTTCCGGAAAAGGCGCCGGAGATTCTGAGCCGTCAGGATATGTGACTCTCGCGGACGCGATTTCTGGATCGTGTCCTTTGACTGACTACACGAGCAATGGCAAGAACTATATGTCGAGGTAAGTCGCCAGCAGCTACACATAATTAATGCTAAATTAACTCGGTTCGTGACTTCACCCCAGGCTGAGAGAAAGGACATTATGATACTAGTATATGTGGCAAGTGTAGATATTGATCGTTTATCTGTTAATAATTCCAGCACAAAAATATTTACACAAATTCCCTAACATTTGATTGGCCAGTACCAAGTCTCTGTCCAAAATGTATATCCCAGTAAACTCCCACGCCGAACTACTTTCGGTAACCGTGAGGCGCAGTTAAAATAATTCTTAAGAAAACGGAAAATAAACACATTTTCTTGATTAATTTATTGAAAATGCTGGAATTATAAGGAATGAATGGCCTTTTTGTGGAATTTATCGGGGATATAAACTTGGAAAAGTCGCGGGAATACTGGACGAGGCCTTAAAAAATTACAATTTTCGAAAAAAATAAATATTTTTTGTCGAAAATTGTAATTTGTTATCGCTTCGTCCAGTATTCCCGCGACTTTTCCAAGTTTATACCCCTATAAATTCCACAAAAAGGCCATTCATTCCTATAATATATTGATAAACACTGTTGTTCACGTGAATATATTGTACAGGAAAATATTCTGTTCCAGCCAATGGCCGGCCAGTGTATGCCCTGAAGCAATTGTGTATTTCACAATTTTAATTGGGTAAAATAAAGTCACACTACTGTTTACACATCAACAGACAGCAGTTATTGAACAGTTTGCTCCGAAATGAAAACATGTCTTGGAGACAATTCTAATGAAATACCAAGATGTGTTTTCATGGAAAATAAGAAAAATATGCTATATGTGTTGTCTGTTTATTGTTTTATGCAGCATGATAAAGGTATCATAAAAGTTGTGTTGCTTTTTGATACTCGCTACTTCTGATTTCAATTGGGTTTTTGGAATTTTTAATTGGGTATTTAAGCAAAGACGCAGCTTATCTGGAGCTCTGGGGCTACACTTTGTTCTTCTGAGTACTCTAATTATATTTCATTACGGTAACATCGCATTCCATAACTGTTATGACGGAGATCTATTTCCAAATTTGCGTCTGAATAATTCTTTGTTTACTTCCTACCTCGTCGAGAGTGACCTAAGCAATTTGCTACTACACACTTTATCAGATGAGTGTATCATAATAGTTCTGTCTCATATTGTTGCCTTTATTTTCAATAAGAATATAGCGAAGTATGAACGTGAAAGTTCAGTGAATTATCGCTGTATTTTAGCTGCAGTATAGAAGTATAGAGCAACCCATTGCCCATAAAGCGGGAAATGTGCAGCTTGTCGTACAGGTTGTCGTGTCCCTGTCTTTCCCCAAACTTTTTTTGTCATTTGTGACTGGAGAAATGGAGCTTATGGATTTTGCTTATGGATTTTGCGACCAGTGTAGGTCCAGATCTGTCTGTGCATCCGCACAGTCTGATCAGGATCTATGCTGTCGCCATTGCATCAACGAAACACCCGTCAGTGGACAGTGTAAATGCATTCCGTTAATATCTTGCACGGAATAAAAGAAACACGATACACGCACCAACAACATGTTATCATACGGAGGTCACCTGATAAACTTAATTTCACAAGACACTACCTGGTATCCTATATATCTAGTTACCTGATAAATAGAATATATTTAGTGTCGTTTAATATTAAGTTTATCAGGCGCGGATTGGAAACGGTAGGAACTCGTACGCGTTTCATAGCCTGAATTTAAAAAGACACTAACCTGGTACCCTCTCTTCAGTTACTAACCCGAGTTTACTGCCTGTAACGCAGGGCGAAGTTGCCCTGCGTTGCAGACAGAAAACTCGGGTTATTCAGTTATCTGCGGACGGCGGCGGGTAACACATGCGTCCAGAAGGGCGAGAGCTGTGATGACCACGAGTTGCCGCGGACATACGTGGCCTACCACTTGCAGGGCGAATCAATCACCATAGACGGCCGGCTCGATGACAAGGCATGGACAGACGTTCCATGGACTGACGATTTCGTGGGTAATTAACACATTCAACTATACTGAATCATTTTGGATAGATGGTCAAATATGTAAATATGTAAACGTTTGATTAACGGCAAACAATCGCATCAGTTAGCACGTTTCATGACCTCGGGTTCAAACGAGACACGGCTACAAAACCCGACTTTCCTGCCATGTGCAGTACATTCATATCTGCAAATGCTATCGAAAAATATGCTACAAAATTCCATAGGGTTAACTAGTTATTGTCCATGATTTTACACGCCTCTTATATAATATTGCCATGACAACAACTGCAGCCGCGGCAGCACGTTGTACGTGTATTGATAGAACATACCACAGTTAATCGGGATCCGAGTGCGACGACGCAACATAAAGGAGTCCGCGTTTCTTTCAATGAAAACCAACATTATTCACGTGTTTTCTTAACATAACACCTTAGCTGATACATATAATTAACAGACACTGGTCTTTGACATCACGTTACCACGGTATGGCTTAGAAACGGTATAATTCCAATGCTTGCTTCGGAATTCCTACGCGTTTCCTAACCACAGCTAATAAACTTGATATCAAAAGACACACGTATAGTATTCTCTAGATGACACTGACCTGGTATTCTCCGTTACCCACCTACAGATATTCGAAGTGACCTTTACCCGAGTCCACGACTAGCCACGAAGGTCAAGGTCAGATGGGACAACGAGCGCCTCTATATAGGGGCGTACATCGAGGAGACTGACCTGTGGGGAACCTTCACGCAAGATGAAAGCCCAAGTAATGGGGATGAGGACACGGGTGGCAATGTTGGGGGTGGGATTGCAAAATATGGTCGGGGTCGGGCAACACTATAATAGACAACATTTGCAAATGACAGTTAACACAAACATAACCGATAATCATTGACAAAATGGGTTATACACATGATATCAAAAGGTGCTAGCCGGCGGCCCCGTTGCTGCAACACATCGACAGTTCAGTCGGTTATATCTCCGCAACAACTATACATGATGCTATTTATTCAACTAAATGTGACATAATCAGCGTAGGCTCCGACTAGAACGCACATCCGTGTGAGCAAGATCTGAGCCACACAGCTTGCCATTATAATATTAACTGCATCAGAATATACATGTATTGCAAATTAATATCAATAGCCATTTGACTTTGACAATAAGCGTATGTATTGTGCGAACCAATAGTGTGAATGCTACCAGATCTGGCCATAGCCATACCATAAACACGGTTTGATCGGCTTGCACACTATATGTCGCTGACTTTCTTATACAGGTTTGTTTCTTATTGATATACCGTACAAAACTGCGTCAGTGTAACACTGCAACGTTAACAAGGTCGAGTTTCTGTCCGTTTATACACATTTTATAGCATCGTTTGATATAAAAATACACTAGCCTGGTATTCTCTATGCGTAATCTTTCTCATGGTACATCCTTTACCTGTATCCGATTTCACCAACATTGCAGAGTATACTTTTCTAGCAAAGTATACTTTGAGGGAGTAATCATTTATTTTTCCCGAAATGCATTATTTCATATAGAACTAACGACTGAATATATTTGATGATTAAAAGTATGCATAATTATTATACTAAATTTATTACATTATCACAGCCAAAATGGCTGTGATAATGTAATAAATTCAGTATAATAAAAATTAATAAATTTATCCTAAAATTGAAAATTTCTCCCTCAAAGTATACTTTGCTAGATAAGTGTACTTTGCAATGTTGGTGAAATCGGCTACTGGTCACATGTACATGTGATACGATTTAGCTGCTTAGTATTTAAATAATGCGGAATCAATGTGTCCTTTAAAGTCATCTATAATTAAATAGAGGATATTGCATTATATATGTTTTGGTATGGTACATGTATGTATTAAACTACTTCACTGACAATACATATGTTAGATTCTGTTTTTGCATAAACAGGGAAACACACCATGAAGCTGTTTCATATCACATAATATGTTCCGTAGTTGTCGCATTTGCATATACAGTGGAACCCCTCTACACCTGACACTCTGAGAGGTCCCCAGCGGTATAGATATGTTTCACTGTAAATCAGGCAATGAAACACATCAGAATTGCCCATACAGTCGTTTACAGGGTGTCGGTTTAGGGAGGTTCCACTGTAAATGTATTACACCACTGGTGTTGCACTGCGAAAGCCAATCTTATGCAATACTCACATTGTTTCATTTCAGTTTTTAAAGACAACGACTTCGAGGTTAGTAAGCAAGTTTGATCAATGGGGGATCGTGGTTAGTTATCTCCCTTTCAATATATTTATAGAAATCTGGGGCCCGTTCCACTAAACTATGTACGACTAAAATGTTCGTAAAATTATGATAGTCTGTAAATTTCACATTAAAAATGTTTTCTTGTAAATAATTATTGAATTTACATGTATTGAGCATAGCAGCAGATGCTAAATAAATGTAAATCCATCAATTGAAATTTCCAGACGATCCTAAATTTGCACTTACCACATGCGATTGAAGTTTCCTCTCCACATTCAGAGACGCCCCCCCCCCCCCCCCGCCACCCACCTATACTATTATATACGTAGCATAGTCGGACCAGATTGATTTATCTAAGGGGCTATGTGGGTGGGGAGTTCAATCGCATGTGCACTTACGAACATCTTAGTCGTACGAAATTTAGTGAAACGGCCCCTTAGTCCAAATTGTATATTTTATGCCATTATTGTTTGTAGAGAGGACGAATGTAGCTTGGTTTGTTCTGTGCCTATCAATTAACGTTAATATTCGACCCAGGTTTGTTCTGTGCCTATCAATTAACGTTAATATTCGACCCAGGTTTGTTCTGAAAAGAAGCCACTATCATAGTGTTTCCGACCAGTGTTACATTGTATTTGTCACATTCATATATTCACACGTATTATTAATCTTATTGCAATTAGTGTAGACTCAGATCGGATTTGCATAGTTGTGCAGTCTGATACGGGTCTAATCTGTTTGCAGTCTTAATGTTCATTCAGCAAGAAATAAACGCTAACAACGTAGGATCTCTATACATAGATTTTCGAAGGGAAATAACTCAGTACGCCCCCCCCCCCTCCCCCCCCCCCCATTGACACCAATTATGTTGCTACATTGATATCAATACATATTACACCAAAACAGGCTCGGTGGTATAAAAATAGTATAATATTTCACGAATAAACCGGATGATTTTAGGCCATGTACACATTTTGCTTGCAAACCCTGATCATTTCATGGACAAATATGTTAATAACGTTATAGTGCTCGGTTATGGTTATGTATATGGCCATGCGTATTGGTAACTAAGCTGTTTCAAACGTCTCGAGCATGTTTGTCACGTGACAAAAACACTTTTTGTGTTTAGATGAAAATAAGGTCGCGGTGATGAATATTCACATGATACGAATACAAGCACCGAGTTATGGGACGATGCAAAAACAAAACAAGTCTTAGAAAAATATATTCATGCTTATATTGATTACAAATACTGCTTCATTTATCTAATAATAGGATTTGACCTCTGAACTATTGCACAATTCATATACATGTATGTTAACCATATTATTAAACTATGAATCATAATTCCCGCCTCTCGGAATTAGATTTGTATTGAACATCTAATCGAGGGAATTATGCAGTCTAATTCCCCGTGTACCTCCCCCACCCACGGGGTAGGGAAGACAATTTATCCCGTCAACACAGTGCGTATGTGCCGTGAAACACGGTGCCGTGAAACATTTTTGATATCCAGTCAATACAATTTTTGCATTTTACAGCCATTTGAAGGTGTTGACGGGATAAATAAAATAGTAGGTTAGTGCCGTGAATGGTAAAAAATATCTGGCGCGGCACGGAAACGGGATGTGCTCGGCAGAGCCTCGCCCATCCCGTTTCCTGAGCCTTGCCAGATATTTTTTCCAATTCACGGCACTAACCTACTATTCTCTATCTATTTTCCTTATTTCTGAACCAAAATATATGTTGTGACCACTCATTTGAACCGTCTCGGCGAGACGGTTCAAATGAGTGGTCACAACATATACTTCTGATGAGAAATAAAGAAATTATTGAGCCTTGCCGGATATTTTTCCCATTCACGGCACTAACCTACTATTCTCTATAACATGTGCATACTTACGTTGCAGGTACTCATGGACGTGGACGGCACGATGCATAAGTAAGTCTTCTACTTTCTGATATGTGGCCCGTATAGTATATGTAATAGTTACTGTTCACATAGGATTTTTAATAAATTAGTATATTAAAAAGTCAATATGTGAACTATAACTTACTTATTGTTCGCCAGCCCCTTCGCGAAGCCGAAGCTGCGCCCCTAAGCGTGATTTCGAATCGCTATACTAGTATGTGATTGGCGGTGTGACACGAAGTGAGCGCGTGTGTCGGTGGCATGTCTTGTGAAGTGACGACAACAAGGCGTAACATCCGTTATAAATATAGCGCTGTACATACACATGTAATGATTAATTTAATAAATATTGACGAAATCGTCGCAATTTGCGATTAATTGAGACGGAATGTTGTGCTTTCATTGGTCGAGACTCTAGGGAAAACAATAAGTATCAAATATGTGGCTGTTGTTCAGGTATATATGTATGTATACATGTGCTTTCACACTAATGCCCAGAAATATGCATTCTTTAAAATCTAGAGTGCCGTCGTTGAATCTGACCATGTAAGAGCTAAACACGGGGTGTAATATATATGCTAAAGTCATGTAATTATGCTTCATGAAACTGCATACATGTACATAGATACACATACTACACCATGCTCCATATTGGCAATTTCATGAACTTACCCATTTAGAGCAGGGTATATGATGTGTATCTTTGTTCGGGATAGTTACTGAAACTCTTCATGTGCAGGATAGGATTGTGTTCACGAAATTGAATGATGGTGTAGTATGTGTATTTGTTAATGAAAGTTAATGAAATTGCCACTATACAGCATTGTGTATTAATATGTGTATTTTGTTCATTAAAGTTAATAAAATTGCACATAATATGTGCAATTTTATTAACTTTAATGAACAAAATACACATATTAATGCACAATTATGTGGTATGGCGTAGTATGCGTAAGTCAATATATGCATATGACAATTAATGATAATACTCTCATGTTGGGTGGTATATTATGACGTTATTGTTTATCTACGGTGGCAGCTACAAACAGATGCAGATCAACGTGTTGAACGCCACGTGGGACCTGCTGCACTATACGTCACCGTACGACACGAACGTGACATGGGCAGACTCGCACCAGGACTCGTGGTCCGCCGGCATGCAGAAGGCCGTGCGCTACGTCGGCACCGTCAACACTCCCGGCGACAAAGGTTGGTGTCTGCGTATTAGTTACCATGTAGCTTATACAGTGAAACCTCTCTAAATCTGACATCAAGAAAACACATGTGATCTTATTCTGATGAGTTTCTTGGGTCATTTATCTCAGGTAATAATGTCTGTTCGCGATCGCATTACACAAGCTATGGCTCAGAATGATCATTTTCATGATATACAGTGAAACCTCTCTAAACCGGACACCCTGTGGACCTCCCAGGGTGTCCGGTTTAGATAGGTTTCATTGTATATATGTTTCGCATTGGTCCGAAATACTTGAGCCCAGAAATAGGCCGTTGATCGTTGACAGTTTATATTTCTGAATTTTACTAGAAATTGTTGTTACTGTATTCGAATTATGTGCATTACATTTATGAAGTTGTGATTTCCTTAATTTAATCTACTGTCTGTTTCACGAAAGCTGCCCAAATGTTACGGATATATCTATAATATTTTATTGCGAAAATATTTTTCCCATGTTAAATCACTATATACAATTTGGTGGATGATATACTACATATAAAGAGAATATTCATATTGTTGCAACACGTATGATATATATGTTTATCTCGTTCATTGAACGGCACTCGTGAAGTATGCACAATTCACACCTCTCGATGAACATATATGTCATATAATGCGAAAAAACGTAAATCTTCTCCATATATTTATTACACGATGAAATGCAGTGGTGACGTATATATGATTCAAAATAAACATGCACACATGTATACATGCAAATTCAACATGAGTGACAAACTATACATAATATCTGGCCCACAGTAAGAAAATCGTGAACCGAGTTTGGGAGGTCTGCGAGCCAATTCCTACCGTTAACTATAAGATAAACTAACTAACTAACTAACATATTGGAATTATTTCCCTTTAGCCATGCACCTTGTTCCATGCCGCCAGACCGGGCGAGATCTGCTGATTTATACAATGTACATATACGTTTTCTTCGTTGTCAGACAAGTACTGGTCGGTGGAATGGTCCTTTACATTTGCGGCACTGGCGAATGCATCAGAAAGAACGATGCCTACACCCTACGCTGACGAAGTCTGGTTCATGAATTTCGGAAGGTACGAAGGCTTCGTTAACCCTTTCACAGCTACGTAACTGGAATGGATTTTGACATGTAAATTTTGCAACCCATCCAACCGATCCAACCGTCAAAATATGATTTTCAGACTAGTCCATTTATGAATTGTACTTAAAAATATGACAATTATTAGCAAAAAGTGCAGATCCTCACGAGCCGGCTCATCTGGAGCTACACGTTTTGCCAATACCAATATACAGGCCTGTGATGTTGAAAGGGTTAACTATGCACAACATAAGTGCCTTCTGTTGCCGACAGACTGTCCGTGACGTTGTTGTTGAATGGACGTATGAATCCATAATGACCCAACACATTGTGATGCACATGCATTTTAACCCTTTGTACCCGGCAACCCGCTATAGCGGTTTATGCAAACAGTAAGGATCCAGATTAGACGGCTCGTAACGAGCCGTCTCATCAGGATCTGCACTTTTTGAAAGTAATTTTTATATTTTTGAGAACAAAAAAAATGAACTAGCCAGAAAACCATTTTGTGACGTTTGGATTGGTTGCAAAATTAACATAGCAAAATCAGGGTGAAAGGCGGTATAGCGGTCTAGCAGTGTACTTGTACGGTTTATAAATAACTTCATTAAATTGAACATTATCTATTTTGTATTTTGAATTGTGGTGAATAAAAAATAAAAATTCCGCCCCATTTTGTTTTTCATTTTGGATCATTATAACATTCACTGGTAACTCGCGGAATGATGAACACATACTAGTTTACAATTACCGCTGCCCACTTGCAGCGTAAATGAACTCGTGATAAGTAATCTGTAGCCTATTTCATCAACATTGCAAAGTATACGTTTCTAGCAAAGTATACTTTGCGGGAGTAATCATTTATTTTTCCTGAAATGCATTATTTCATGTAGAACTAACGACTGCATATATTTGATGATTAAAAGTATGCAGAATTATAATACTGCATTTATTACATTATCACAGCCAAAAAAGGCTGTGATAATGTAATACATTCAGTATAATAAAAATTAATAAATTTATCCTAAGATTGAATATTTCTCCCTCAAAGTATACTTTGCTAGATAATGTTGGTGAAATAGGCTACTGAACTTAACTTTGGGCATGAATGCCACATGCGTGGGGCCCACGCATGTGGCATTCATGCCCAAAGTTAAGTTCAGTAGCCTATTTGGATAATGGATAATAGATAATGGCTGAGATTTATGTGAAGTTTCAAGTGAATCCGAATGATGGTTGCAGAGATATTTGGTAGTTAAAGACATCAACTCACATATTTTAAAAAAAGCTTTAACGCACATTTCTAAGTCATTTGACATTTGCCTTGGACATGAAGTGTCGTATGCACTGAATATATGGATGATGATAGGGAAGTATATAAAGTTTGAAGTCAATCCGACCAACAGACGGACGATCAGACGGACGGACGGACGAACGGAATGACGAAAACTATATACGCTCGACATACTTCGTATGCCCAGGGCATACAGTACAAATTGTATATTATGTACTTGTACATTTAGTTTTCATTATTTTCTAATTACAGGGCACAATGGCCGTTGACTGTAACAGCAGAGAATACGTATGCCAAGGTATTTTGTTTTCAACATAACATGTCCGTTTGAACTGTGAACTAAATCTTCATGAGGATATTCGCTATCAGAAAACACATATGGATGAATTATATTTTTATTCCATCTGTAATCCTCACACGTTGCTCATTATTAACCATTGTCGCAAGCTCAACAGGGGCCCGTTGCACTAAGCTTCGTACGACTAAAATGTTCGTAAGTGCAAACTCATGAAAGTCTGTAAATTTCACATTAACACTGTTTTCTTGTAAATAATTATTGGATTTATATTTATTGAGCATTGCCTATGCTCAATAAATGTAAATCCATCAATTAAAATTTCCAGACGATCGTACATTTGCACTTACGCACATTTTAATCGTACGAAGTTTAGTGAAACGGCCCCCTGGTCTGTTGGGAATCATGAGTCATCTCTCTATATATATATCCATGTTTGTCACAATCAGTCGCGTAGTGGTGAATAAAATAAACCTAAAATTCAACATAGACCCTCAAAATGGCGTTTCCTGCGTTCTAGAGCCAAGATAGTGCCAAGGCGCGCAGTGTCTGTCGTGATGGTGTCTACGGCCGTGCAATTGGTACATCCATCATATGACCAGGAGAGTTGTTCCTAAGAATGCTACATCCTGTAACATGAATAATTTTCTGTGAAGAAAATATTACGATTTTTGATTGAAATTGTGAGGATTAATTTTCCAATCATTTTAACACATAACACAATTCACGTTCACCAAACTTCTGGTGTTGGCAATATGTACATACCTCGTTCATATATGCATATACAGTGTGTCCAACAGCATTGTTTTACGTTCGACATGTTTTACATTTGGAATAATTCCAGCACAAAAATATTTACACAATTCCCTAACATTTGATTGGCCCGTAGCAAGTCTCTGTCCAAAATTGATATCCCAGTAAACTCCCACACCGAACTACTTTCCGTAACCGTGAGGCGCAGTTAAATAATTCTTAAGAAAACGGAAAATAAACACATTTTCTTGATGAATTTATTTCAAATGCTGGAATTATAAGAATGGCCTTTTTGTGGAATTTATCGGGGTTAAACTTGGAAAAGTCGCGGGAATACTGGACGAAGGCCGCGACTTTTCCAAGTTTAACCCCGATAAATTCCACAAAAAGGCCATTCATTCCTACAATATACTCTCCGTGATCATTATTTGGCAGTTAAATTCATTGAATAAGGAAGATTCTTTTTTAGCTCACGTAAGCCAACGGCTGAAGTGAGCTATTATCGAACGTCTACTTTCTCGTGAACCGTTTAGCCGATGCTGATTGGATGAAACATTTTCGTATTTGTTAAAATGGAGCTCGTCGCATAATCCAAGATGGCCGCCATAGAATATTAAGTCAAATTCTTAAAACATCTTCTCACGAACTGCCGGACCAATTTCGACGAAATCGATAGTCAATGCTCTTTCAGATTCGTTAAAATGATCACAAATGGGCGGGGCCCGGGGGGTTCAAGTTGGGGTCAAATTTCACATTTCATATTTGGTCATGTTATATATCAAATCTAAGCATTTTGTCGATATTGGATGATTACGTCATCCAAGATGGCCACCGAAAGATCGAAATGTCATCCTTTTATTATATATTTCAAACGTCTTCTCGTGAACCGCTTCGTCGATACTGGTCAAATTTCACAGTTATGATCCGTGGCTGAAGCATGTTCATATTTGTTAAAATGGAGGTATTCGCATAATCCAAGATGGGCGCCATCAAAAATTACGTAAGATGGCCACCACAAAGTCATCCTTTTATTGTATATATCACACGTCTTCTTCTCGTGAACCGATTGGTCGTTGCTGGTCAAACTTCACATTTATGGTCCGTCGCTGAAGTATGTTTATATTTGTTAAAATGGTGGTCATCGCATAATCCAAGAATATTAGGTCAAATTCTTAAAACATCTTCTCACCAACTGCCTGACCGATTTCGACGAAACTTGGCAAGGATGATCGATAGTCAATTGTTTTCAGATATGTTAAAATGATGACCCCGGATCATAAATGGTCGGGGCCCGGGGTCAAGTCGGGGTCGTGTTATATATCAAATCGAAGGTATCGATGACGATCACTCTGGAGCATTTCTTGTAGAAATAAATAAAATCACTTTAATAGTAAGACACTTAATTTCAAAATAACTGGTTAGTCTCCTTCACAGGTGGTATATCTTCTGATTCATGTTATTATAGGAATGAATGGCCTTTTTGTGGAATTTATCGGGGTATAAACTTGGAAGGCCTCGTCCAGTATTCCCGCGACTTTTCCAAGTTTATATCCCCGATAAATTCCACAAAAAGGCCATTCATTCCTTATAATTCCAGCATTTGAAATAAATTCATCAAGAAAATGTGTATATTTTCCGTTTTCTTAAGAATTATTTTCACTGCGCCTCACGGTTACGGAAAGTAGTTCGGCGTGGGAGTTTACTGGGATATAAATTTTGGACAGAGACTTGCTACGGGCCAATCAAATGTTAGGGAATTGTGTAAATATTTTTGTGCTGGAATTATAAATTGCTTAAGTTTTTCTTTTCGGGGCTTGAAATGCAAAACTGACCGATTGTCCCTGTTATCCATTAAACGCCCATGAACTGTACACATTTTGGGAACAATTTTATTCAAATTTTGATGGAACTTGGTATACACAATCGACAGTCCGTGTCGTTTTTTTATTTACTTTATAATGGGGATAATACTTTCATGTGAGCGATACAGGCCCATTTAGGGTTCTTGTTTATTAGTTTTAGGACTTTACATTGCATACAATTGCGCTCAACAACAATGTTTTAAGACCGACGTGTGTGACATTTTGAAAAAGCACCGACTGGAAACGTAGCACTGCATACAGTGAACAATGAACACATATTTTTAGTAGACTATATGACTTACACAATAAGCCAAATTAGTCGCAATATAAATAATATGAAACCAGAGCTCCGTTTAAGGTGCGTAATTTGATCAACTTTGGGGGCAATTTTGTTATTTCTTCACCAAAAATGGAAAGTTCGGAGTGCTTTAGAATCGTCTCATTGAGACGATTCTAAAGAACTCCCAACTTACCTTTTTTGGTGAAGAACTAAGAAAAATACTCGAATATTTGGTCAAATTACGCATCTTAACAGGAGCGTTGGAAATATGTTGTTCCACTGTCACATTTCAGATGGGAGACGATTTGCGACACGATAATGTATCGTGGTGGACGTGGAATCCTTGTGGGACGGTCAATTTACTTCTACAGGACAGGTACCGATACAGAGAATAGTAGGCTAGTGCCGTGAATGGGAAAACTATCTGGCAAGATCTGCCAGATATTTTTTTCCCATTCACGGCACTAACCTACTATTCTATTTATCCCGTCAACACCTACACATGCAAACAAAATATAACCACAGCCACCGCACATATTCATACGCAGTGATTAGGTCGTACTGACAGGATATCAAAAAAGTTTCACGGCACCGTGTTTCTCGGCATATACACACTGTAATCTGGATAAAATACCATAGTACCGTAATACGGGTCCTATGCATGTGGCTGTGAAGAGAAATGGGGCTTATGTGATTTCTGAACAATGTAGCTCCTGATCAAGTAGCACACTTCTGTAGCCCGATTACGACATATAGTGTTTGTCAGAAGCAAGGCGTGTGTTTCAATGCTGGAATGGAGAACAGTGCAGATGGATCTACACTGGTCGCAAAACACATAAGCCCATTTTCTCCAGTCACAGCCACACATTAACGATGTCACCACTAGATAGCTGATATACACATATGGACGTTTATGTTCTTGCCTCGGTCCATATTGAATGTAAACTAATATTACACCGTCAACCTATCTACAAATATCCGATCCTACAGTTCGGCAATCCCTGGTGATCCTTTTCCACATATTGATTTTTAGAACAGGTTTCCATAAAAGACATTGAATTCAATCCGTCCTCTTAGTGAATATCATTTTATACCGGCTGAAACTTGCGATTCAGCCAAAGAGAATGACGTGCTTGCCAATTCTAGTATTATCCTTTTCAGATGGGGCCTTGTGCAGTTTAAAAGAAATATCCATGATACAACATTTCGATTCAAATACTGGCATCTATACAAGGCGTTGTTTGATGTCTTCGATGGAATGATGGTATGTACACGCCGTCGTATAACGCATATCTTATCCCGTCAACACAGTGCGTATGTGCCGTGAAACCTTTTTTATATCCTGTCAATACGACCTAATCACTGCGTATGAATATGTGCGGTTCGATTCTCCGATTTTGATGATGCGGCTGTGGTTATCTTTTGCATTTTAAAGCTATTTGTAGTGTTGACGGGATAAATAGAATAGTAGGTTAGTGCCTTGAATGGGAAAAAATATCTGGCGCGGCACGGAAACGGGATGGGATGTGCTCGGCAGAGCCTCACCCTTCCCGTTTCCTAAGCCTTGCCAGATTTTTTTTCCCATTCACGGCACTAACCTACTATTCTCTATATATACCCGACGTGGCTATGATGCCATCATACTTTGGTGGATTACCCGGTTATACGAGACCATTGTTACATCACCGCCTGCGTTAATCTTGCCAAGATGTCAACGTTTCTCTGAACATCTAGTGGCAATATCAACTCGCAAGCAAACACTTTTTCTTACGTTATATTTGCGTTCAAATATCCAATTTTCAACTATTTAAACGTCTGTCGTTTCTTTCTGCACATCGTTTCGACATCGTTTTCGTTGTTTTTAATTAGGAAACTGCGTTTTTGTTGGTTTAAACGTAATACGTTTTCATAAACGAAAACATCGCTTTCTAATTAAAAACGGAAACTATATGAAAACGTTTTATACATGCTAGGCAATCGTTTGTGGAACCAGCAACAAATCTGGGCTGTATATGTTCAATGAATATAGTACACCTTATTCATAATATCGAGTACACAACATTATTAGCTCTTTATGGTGTGTAATTGCAGATACATGTTGCACTGTTGCAGGCATACAAAGGCACCAATGGAAATTTCATCAACCAGCTAGAAGAATTAAATGTTCCGCCATATTTATTTTCTCGACGATGTGTGGACATTCCCAGTATTAACGTGACGAGGGACGGGGGTGAACAAACCTTCGAAGTTGCAATAACTTCCAGAATGTTGCCAGATACAATAGGACACATTCGTACAGACAGATACGTTCGGATTGATAAATAATTTAGCATGTTTAATACATGGATATGTGGTGCAATTATTGAGCTGCCATGAGCCACTGACTGAGAAGAGGGACAGTATGACGTAGGAGACAAACATAGTCCACTATCAGTCTGCATAGTCGAGCAAAATAATGGCAGTAAGTGTTGTACGGCGTTGAAACAAGTTAGTAATTTTAGTACCACGCCTGCTGGAACGCCTGTTTCCAACTTCGAATCATTTCCATTTAATATGGACAAACATGCATACTATGTTACAGAGGAACATACATAATTACTGATTTAGTATGATATTTATTTATCTCATTTACTGATTTCATAAGAAACGGGGTTATGAGGAGTTTCATATGAACTTAGTCAACGAGTCTAATACATCTATTAAATCAACAAACAAAAACACACCGCGCAGTAGCTTATATTTATTGCATCAACACATAATCATACACTATATACATATATTCTGATCACCTATACTGTTTTTCTCTAGCAATCTCATTGTCGCATTATTACTGGGTGGATAATAAATAGTATATGAGTTTATCCCAAAAGTGCCATATCTCTGTTACCCGCCACTATATGTCACTTTAATGGGTTTTAAACTGGAGGACGGGAAATAACGGAAAACTAAAACGAATATTAGTTACCGTGTTTCGTTTTTCTTGTAGAAAACCGGAAAACGAATTAACGGTATATGCACGGACCAAGCACTTGAAGTATATGATCTACTGAACGAAATACTCGACAGAATCGTCAAAGATATCCATCCACTTGTCTTTCAGCAGAGTCGCCTTGGTACCCGTGAACACCGACACACAGGCCTTGTCCCTGTATGTGGCCACGTCCTCGTCCTTACATTTCTCCCATTCATGGATCAGCTGTCTCGCCTTCGAAACATCTTTGTGGTATCCAGTTGCCACTCCCAACTCCTCTACATAATCCGCCTGAAATTCAATATCCTCGTGGCAATTATTCAGAGCCCGCACCCTCCCCATCCATTTCGCAATATCGGCGGTCATTTCATCCGTGGATGGCAGTTTGATGTCACCCATTATGTACTTGCACGCCCACGCACCCTGCACGTCAAACATGGTGAAGGTAAAATACTGATCCTGAGTGCCAAGATAAAGCAACTTGTGCATACCGCCCTTCATGAAGACCATACCCTTGTACAGGTTATCCGGGTAGTAGGACAGTCGGCTCTGTAACCTCAGTTCATCCGGCAGGAACGGGTATGAATATAGGTACCCGGTACACAGGATAATCACGTCCACCTCCGCCGACGTTCCGTCTTTGAAGGAGACTGTGTTCCCGTCAACCTTCTGGAGCAAGGGTCTCTCTTCGATTCCGTCCGGGAATTTAAACCCCATCGGCTTGGTTCTCCACGTACAGATAATGTGTCCTGCTCCGTACTTCCTGCACTGCAGAGCGATGTCTTCCGCAGAAAAGCTGGCCCCGATAAGCAATAATCGCTGACCTGCATATAGACATACATATCCACATGATAGTGTATGATAATATCACCTTTATCATGAGACCCTCTTAGGAATTCATATCGTTTCCGAGTTGGGTATGATTAACTTGATATCAAAACAAGCAAATATTAACCTGGTATTCTGTTGATTATGTGATGTTTAAGCGAAATATATAAACACATACTAAGATTTCCCGGCTGGTGTATTCGGATATCCTATTTGATACGCGAGGTTATGAAAAGAAAAACTTAATATAAATATACATACGTGTAAACACAAAGATCTCGAAAGGAAGCACTAGATGTTTAGCTCAAATGCTTGGACCATGCTGAGAAAGGTTTTTTTATGATCGATGCCTGGCTTATGTTGATATCAATGATCAAGGGTACTATAATCTGTTTCACGAAAGCTGCCCAAATGTTACGGCCATATAAACAATTCAAAAACAATATTGTTTTCGATAATATTAAATTAAAGGAAAATTTAAGAATGAGTCTTCTTTTTATTTCGTGAAATTTGGTCAAATATTGGTTTTATTACGTAAAATTGATTTCTCTATGGGAATTTAATATGGGGTAAAAAGAGGTAGAGGAGTTGTGGGAGGAGTCAAAAAACGAAACTCTTTGGAAATTGACTCCTAAACCTAGATAGATAGCTTGGAAATGATCTAACTAAGGAAACAAAAATGAAATTCTAAACAATTTCCCCATATACACCTTCACTCTGAATATGTCTATGGGGATTTAACATGGGGAAATTGTTTTTTCGCAATAAAATCAATATTTGACCAAATTTCACGAAATAAAAAGAAGGCTCATTCTTAAATTTTCATTTAATTTAATACTATCGGAAAAAATATTGTTTTTAAATTGTTTATATGGCCGCATAATTTGGGCATCTTCCGCGAAACAGACTATAGTCTATGTGGGTTTGTATCCGAATGTTTTATAATAATTGATGAAAGTTATACGCCAACCGCTGGGTAGCGTTGTGCTCCACTTATTTCACATATTGCAACGTTTAGTTTAAACAATATTTAGTTTAAATAATATGCATGCATACATCAAACTACATATAAAGTAACGGTGAATAAGAATTAAAAAACAAGCTCACAGAGCTTATGTGAAGTCTTCTCCTTGAGTAAAACATCAATAAATGGGAATGTGGCAAGAATGCATATAATGTATATGTATGTAAGTTTTGTTAGATAATTAAGGGGACCAAAGAGATTCCCCATGCATGCGTGAAGTGTTATTGTTACATGGTTTCCGTTGTTTGCACATATGTGCAAACATATAGCGCGTGCTGTTTGCACATGGCTGTGGGCAATGCTCATTCCGGGGCAGCGCGTAGACCAAGTGCCTTCATGACGTCACTACGCGGAAGTGCCTTCATGACGCGGCCCCGAAATATGAATACCGAAAATTATCTACGTGGATGTGACGATTTATAAAAGTACTGAAAATACTGAATATAATGCTCAAATTACATCAGTTTTTTGTTGGAAATGTAACAAAAACGTTTGATCATGTCCAGCCGTGTGCAAACGTTTGCTGTGGCCCTCGGGAACTGTTATGTGGCAATTATGAAGGTGCATGTGGACAATTACGCACGTACGACTGTATAAAAGAGATGCGAAGTCATGACTATTCAGTGACCCTAATGTGGTGTATGGAATATATCTTACATTTCTGCCAGTCATCTCCATTACAAATGCTAAAGTAAATGTCCCGGATGAAAGTGCATGTAGGACTTAGTTTTTTCGTTCTGGTTGGCACTTGTGTTTGTGGCAATAGCGAATTAAAAACCACTACATTATCAGTCGGTATATACTGGTCTTGCTTTCCCAACATTACCTTTATATTCTCGCGCATCCCGGAAGTTATGCGCATGCAGGACACGTCCTGGAAACTCGTCTATACCGGGGAAATCTGGCATGTGGGGGACAGAGAATATCCCAACAGCCGCAATGACGTGTGTGAATCTCTCCGTTGTCTCCTTATCGTTCGTCAAGTCTCTAGCCCTCACCGTGAAGTCGTTAGCATCGTCGTTGTAGGATACCTCTTTCACCACCGTACTGAATCGGATGAACTGCTTTAGGTCGCTCTTGCACGACTTTAGGTCCTGCGGGATACACAATTGTGATGTGGGTGGATAATGGGGCTTATGGGCTCTGCGACCAGTGTAGATAAAAAACATCGGCACATTCACATTCACTTAAATTCACATATCTGAGAATACTTGAAGGTTCACATTTAAATGACACTATCGTTTTCACGTATACGAAAAAGAATAAACGATACTCGTTTTGTGTATATCGTACAAAACGATCGCTTTCACAACGTTTTCCGTTCGCGTTCTTTTGTTTTCTTCGAGAACCTTCAACACATTTTCGCTGTCTATAAATAGTTTCAATGAACAATATAAAATGCGAAAAAATGATATTGCAGCCATTCCGACCCAACTTTATTGGGTCGCTGAAGTTATGCACAATCATTTATCATGCTCGGGATCTGGGTCACAGTTTACAAAACGCGTGCCTTTTTCAACTTAGTGTCATTCAAAAACAGCTGAATCAGACTATCCTGCGTTAAACCGGGAATCCCACACACCGAGTTGTAATACAAGAGAGATATCAGTATTTGTGTTCGTCATTCTTTAAATGTGACTCTTTTGTTTCGAACAGAATACACTTTCATGTAACTTTACAGGACGTGTTAATTGCCATTATTATTCTTTCTATATCAAACGTGATTTCCACTCTTTATGTTAGGGACGATAACCGTGTTTCCTTTAAAGGTTAACATAAATAACTATTTAGTCTCTATTTATATGTTGATGTGCACTGGTCGCACTTTATAATATGTCGATACACATATTTATTCAGGTATCGCATTTAATTGATATAAATACTTGAATAGTGTCCTGCTTCCTTTGCATATCAAAATAGCCTGATACATCGGGTTTCCCGGTTAGCGCAATCGGTAACGAGCACGCTTCTCAGCAAGGAGACCCCGGCATAGATCCTCGGCAAGGGCAGTATGCGAGATGGTATGGTGGTAGCCAGATCGGACAAGTGGGTTTCCTCCGGGTACTCCGGTTTCCTCCCACAGTAATGACCGCCCTTACGCATTCATCTATGCCAGCGAAAGTATTTGTCTAAGTGCTCTCGCGCTTGTTTGTAATCGTTGTAATATAAATAAATTTTAAAGTATCAGTAACTGAAAGAGTCATAAATGATTATACTTGCACTGTTTAAACTTCTGGAATAGCGACACAACTACATTCATTTACAAATTGTTTTAAAGTCACTCTTTTTATTAAATTTTCGACCACATGGTCTTTAAAGACCATGTGGTCGAACATTTAATGAAAATAGTGACTTTAAAACAATGTGTATTAAATGTGCTTCCCTCCAGGGGTTATTGGAAATTACTACATTTATTTAATTCCGATAGAGAACAGCTTTAATCATGTCAACGTGCACGTGATATGTGAAAACCTCGGGCGATTGTCCTTAGACACGCATAACGCATAATTTGCAACATACATGATGTTACACATGTTAAAGGTGATACCGTGTTGCGCACGTTTCGTTTTGATTACTGGCAGAGTGATATCACCTTTGACCCGGAACTTCGACTAGTCATGACTATCTGAGCTGAGAATATGCAGCGACAGACGCATGTATTGGCCTGTGCATTGATGTAGCTCTAATGTAATGCAATGTAATGTAATGTATGAGCAACCAAAGTGTATGTTGTTACCACGACGAGACATTTCAACGGAGTGGTAACAACATACATGTACACTTTTGATGAGAAGTGAGAAACTTTGCAAATATAATTTTGTGTATCGGCTGATATAGAGAATACCAGTGTAATGATTTTGATATCAAGTTTATCAGGCAAGGCTAGGAAGGGACGGAACACCAAGCACGTTGTGGACAGAGACAACAAGGTATATTTTTACAAGGATGATGTATTTACATGACTAGATCGCAATATACCCACTTTCCCCAAATGCTAAGTCCGAAAGGGGGAGGTAATCCATGATGGAGGGTCGGATAAAAAATCCGAATTCACTTTGCGCATCAGCACATCAAAACGAAGCTAGGAACCAAATATCAGACGGGTAGGTATTAAGGTGAAAAAGTTTTTCGACCTACGAGGAAAAATTGTGAAATTCTAAGTCCGAAAGGGGGAGATAATCCATGATGGAAGGTCCGATCAAAATTCGGAATTCACTTTGCACATCATAGCGAAGCTACATATCAAATATCAGAAATGTAGGTATTAAGGTGAGAAAGTTTTTCGACTTACAATGAAAAATAGGGAAATTCTGAGTCCGAAAGGGGGAGATAATCCATGATGGAGGGTCGGATCAAAAATCCGAATTCACTATGCGCATCCGCACATCATAACGAAGCTACATACCAAATATCAGGCGCGTAGGTATGAAGATGAAAAAGTTTTTCGAGTTACAAGGAAAAAATAGGGAAATTCTGAGTCCGAAAGGGGGAGATAATCCATGATGGAGGGTCGGATCCAAAATCCGAATTCACTTTGCGCATCTGCACATGATAACGAAGCTACATACCAAATATCAGGCGCGTAGGTATGAAGGTGAAAAAGTTTTTCGAGTTACAAGGAAAAAATGGGAAATTGTGAGTCCGAAAGGGGGAGATAATCCATGATGGAGGGTCGGATCAAAAATCCGAATTCACTTTACGCATCTGCACATGATAACGAAGCTACATACCAAATATCAGGCGCGTAGGTATGAAGGTGAAAAAGTTTTTCGAGTTACAAGGAAAAAATGGGAAATTGTGAGTCCGAAAGGGGGAGATAATCCATGATGGAGGGTCGGATCAAAAATCCGAATTCACTTTGCGCATCTGCACATGATAACGAAGCTACATACCAAATATCAGGCGCGTAGGTATGAAGGTGAAAAAGTTTTTCGAGTTACAAGGAAAAAATGGGAAATTGTGAGTCCGAAAGGGGGAGATAATCCATGATGGAGGGTCGGATCAAAAATCCGAATTCACTTTGCGCATCTGCACATGATAACGAAGCTACATACCAAATATCAGGCGCGTAGGTATGAAGGTGAAAAAGTTTTTCGAGTTACAAGAAACGTGACGGACGTACGGACATACGGACGGACGGACGTACGGACGTTCTCGCGAATGGATACTTATGTGACCATTTGTTCTTTAAAAAGGTGTCACATAAACGGAATAAGTGTCACATAAATAAATTATTCGTTAGTTTTTTCTATTAGTTATGTTACTAACCCTAACCTTTAACAAGTCCATCCCTATGTGACATAGTCACGTAACTGCCAATTCGTGTGCCCGGACGGACGGATACGGACGGACGGACGTACGGACGGACGGACACCCGTGACGAAAACAATATACCCATTTTTTTTCCCTAAAAAAGTGGGTATAATAAGCACAAACAATAGATGAATATGTCAGTACGGACAACGTCCCCTAGCAGCCACCGCCACAGGCCCTTGCACAACCAAGGCACATCCACGATTCTGGAACAGGTAGGTAAAGTCAAAAGTAAACGTCATCATGATCTGGATCAATATCCAATGTTAGAGTTCAGCTAAACAACTCTGGCTTCCGCCATGATGGGAGTGACGTTATAATAACGTCGTAAAGTTACTGGTACTCATGAGATACAGAGCCTACTTGGGCGGATGGGGTTACATAACGCATCGGTGAACGTCCTTATCGATTCATCACGTCCTTGGACGGAATGACGTCACCGGAATATGCCCCACTCGATTACGACCTTGGTCCACGCGGAACAGAGTCCCCGCTGTTACACGGTGTCGTGTCGTGGACTCCAGAATAAATAACTAAATCTGTGTTGCGCACTGAATTTACGCAGACACAAAGTAGGGACGTGCCGTCGCTCGTTGCTGACTGGCTGGGTGCCTGGCTGGTTTACTGGCTGGTGTACTGGCTGGGACTACAAAACACCAACGGTGTTGTTACCAGAATGTAACATGTTATAGTCTCAATAATAGTCACAGTAGTGCACATGAAATCAATATCATGATTGCATGGCAATACTAAACATCATCATATATTACAATGATGAAACATGATAAACTGCAATGTACACGAAGATATTTTCACTAAATGGAAGAAGGGGGCTGATGGAAAATGCGATATAACACATTAATGAACAGCCACTGTATCTAGTGTACCCAACGATATATCTCTTCACAGCCGTACATGTGAATACAGACGTCATTCACAGTTATTTACCATTAGTAAACAAACATTTGATTGCGACTGGCCTTACCTTGATCAGACTGCCCGTGGCCAACTGCGCTAACTTAATAAAGAGCAACTGTGCCAAGTATTCTCCTGTGCAGACTCACAGTATTACATTACATTACATTACTAATAATAAACACTGTATACTCTAATCAGTCTGTAGGATTCCACAGGCTGACCCAAAGCCTCAGTGATTGAAACAAATTATACTTCACATCATGTTCTTATTGCAGTTTACTGATGTATAAATCAGTGCATTTAGAGCAGAACAGTCTGATCTGGTCCATCCTGGTCGCAATAGCATTTACAATATTTACAACACACTGCGAACGTAATACGACTTAATAAAATGAATGTACAGACGACTGGGTTAGGAGTTAACATCTGTTTCTCCATAGAGTAATGAAAGTCGTCCAGAAAATTCACGTTACAATTGTGACATGTTTAAAATTGGCAATATTCTCATGTATTGTACAGGGCGCAGACTGATCTTGGATTGAATCGTAATATAAAATGCATAGCTAATGTTAGTGAGCATTTCAATCAAGTTCGCCCTTCGTTTTACAAATACAATAAATTGCTATAAATGCAATTAGTCAGAGTGACATACAACAAAAACACATGAGAACTAGAGCAGCTGAAGCTGCATCAACGGTTTGAGGCTTGATGTACTGACAAACGTACACTGGCAAAGTGATTAGAAGACATTGCCAATGACGAAAACATATGAAACTCAAAAAAAATTGATGCAATTCCAATGAAATTGAAAAAATAAAGTTTTGTATTTTCAGAATCGCTTGACTATCCTAAGCATTTTTCATTATATAACGTTCTACGAAATGTGTACCGTTAACCCCCTAGTCTGACATTGAAGTTGAGACGATTCTAAAGCACTCACAGCATGCGATGCGGAGATAGAGAATTTTATTGCCTTTTAAATGGAAAAAAAATATTTGAAATCGGTTGAATAATAAAAAAGTTATGACCATTTCAAAATTAAAAAAATGAAAGAACCAAACTTCAAATGCCTACAACTCTCTCATTTGGGCAGATAGCCAAAAACTACCAGCGAAACGGAGATAGAAAATTTTGTTGGCTTTTTAATGGAAAAAAAATATTTGAAATCGGTTAGATAATAACAAAGTTATGAACATTTCAAATTTGAAAAATTGAAAAAAAAACGTCCAAGTTTGAAAGGCAATAGAATCGGAACTCTTCAAGCTATAGCTCTGAAAAGTATCATCTTTTGTGCGGATGAATGTCCCGCGTCACGCTGTCAAAAAATTATGTTGCTGAGATTACTGTACAAATTGGAAACTGTTTTCGAAGACCACCCGTTAAAATAAAAAAGAAAATCCGAAATTGTTGATTTTTTTCATTTTTCTCAACTTCACATGTCAATAGCTCTCTCATTTGAGCAGATAGCCAATAACGGCCAGGCAAACGAAGATAGAGATTTCTCGCAGCTTTCGAATACAAAAAGAATTTTTGAAATCGGTTGAAAAATGTGGAAGTTATAGGACATTATTATATGATATATGACGTCACTTCCGGTTTCGTGGAAAGTGACGTCATGAGAATTCTGAAAATTGCGTTATTCTCGTCTCACAGTTGATACAAATCGGCATACAAAATTTGAAGTCGATCCGACAAGCGGTTTGGGCTGTAGTCCCGACGGCTGAATAAAAAGAAAAAAAAACCAACGAAAATGAAATTGAAAAAAAAAGTTTTGTATTTTCAGAATCGCTTGACTATTCTAAGCATTTTTCATTATATAACGTTCTACGAAATGTGTACCGTTAACCCCCTAGTCTGACATTGAAGTTAAGACGATTCTAAAGCACTCACAGCATGTCAGTTCGTATATAAAACCAGGTCTGATACAGCCCACCATACCTGTCTGGCCTCCACCTCGAAGTTTGTCAGCTGTACACACTGTTCTAGGCGGCTAAGTTTATATGCTCGTTCTCAAACTTCAAATGCATGTAGCTCGCGCATTTGAGCAGATAGCTAAAAACTACCAGCGAATCGGAGATAGAGAATTTTATTGGCTTTTTAATGCAAAAAAAATATTTGAAATCGGTTGAATAATAAGGAAGTTATGACCATTTCAATTTTTTTTAAAAACTTCAAATGCCTACAACTCTCTCATTTGGGCAGATAGCCAAAAACTACCAGCGAAATGGAGATAGAGAATTTTGTTGGCTTTTTAATGCAAACAAAATATTTGAAATCGGTTTTGAAAAATTTGAAAATTTGAAAAATTGAAAAAAAACGTCCAAGTTTGAAAGACAATAGAATCAGAACTATTCAAGCCATTGCTCTGAAAAATATCATCTTCTGTGCGGATGAATGTCCCGCGTGACGCTGTCAAAAAATTATGTTGCTGAGATTACTGTACAAATTGGAAACTGTTTTCAAAGACCACCCGTTAAAATAAAATAAAAATCTGAAATTGTTTATTTTTTTCATTTTTCTCAATTTCACATGTCTATAGCTCTCACATTGTCAGCGAAGCGAAGATAGAGAATTCTCGCAGCTTTACAATTCAAAAAGAATTTTTGAAATCGGTTGGAAAATAAGGAAGTTATAGGGAATTATATGATATATGATGTCACTTCCGGTTTCGTAGAAAGTGACGTCATGAGAATTCTGAAAATTGCGTTATTCTCGTCTCACTGTTGATGCGAATCGGTATACAAAATTTGAAGTCGATCCGACCAGCGGTTTGGGCTGTAGTCTCGACGGCTGAATAAAAAGAAAAAAAAGAAAAAAAAAACCAACGAAAACAAAAGGTTTGAGGAATCAAATTCCTCAAACCTAATAATATACCATTACAATACTCACGGAATGCTCCCACATACCAGTTATGTAATCGTTATCATTTACACGTAAACACGACGAATTAATGAATCAATAGTATTTGATTAAAGGAGATAATTTACAACAGCGGATACATGCCATACGGCTTTTATTGACCAAGCGTTTGGTCGAAACGGGGCCAAATAACTCAGGTAAATTAAATAGTGCAGTATTATCGAGGATACGGTAACACTGCGTAGAATTGCCGGTCTTGGCAAGATTCAGACTTAAATGGCAGCATTAGAAAGTAACTACAAACATATGTACTCACCAATTTCCAGTGAAAACTTGCGCTCCAATGTCACAAGAATGTAATTGAGTGTCCGACTGATAGTATATGGTGCTACAACGAATATATACCCCCACCCTAGTGCATGACTATCCCATGTAGTCTGCTTGTCAATGTAAAACTTATGTGCCAACATTTGGCTTACAATTTTGCGTAAGTGGACTAATGTTCTGATAGTCAGTCTAGCTCATGAGATATCTGGTGAATTAATCTGAAATACTACAGTCATAAATAGGTATGACCTCCTAGGTAATTAGGCTAGCATCCAAGTCTGCATATACAGTGTAGATCACCCAGATATGACCAGTACAAAATCCAATACTGGTGGTCCGTGCGCGGTTTCGGATAAAGCGCTATTCTCTCCAGCGGTGTATTCCACGGGCGATATTTCACACACCATACCTATTCGATCGTCCTGTACTAGAATATTCGATTACTGCTCTAGACTATGTGACCCGTGTTACAATTAATGGATAAAGAAAATAGTCGGCTACGATTCGTGACATATATGAATGCTAAATATTTTAATCAAAAATATGTTGTCAAAGTGAGTATGTCCCTGTATAGCTTCACATCTTCATACAAACATTTTTATAGTACGAAGCTTAGTGAAACGAGTCCCAGATATTCTCCATTTACCTTCCAAGTATTTTCTCAGCACGAGCATGGGCGGGTATGACGGTGTGGCCTTGCCGAAGTGCTCGTCGAAGGTATAGTCGGGGAACTGGAGACACTCCTTGGGGCCATTGGCCCACAGGTGATGGTACATGCTGCTGTGCACGGGCTCGCCGTATTCGTCACTTCCTGTCGGAGTTCATACGTCACATTTTTTAACTAAGTCTTTCAGTTTATTTGTTGTCACATAATTATTTACAGCTAAGGTAGACACATTATGAAGCACGACGTTCAAGAAATATTATAATAAAACTGCCTCCAGACTGCAGCCATTTTTAGCTCGCCTGCACGAAGTGCATAAGAGCTTATGGCATACCCCCGGCGTCGTCGGCGTCCACAAACTTAATGTTGGGTAAATGTCTTATAACTTTCCTTTCATGGAACACCTTGTTATTTCATATCATGCTGTAGCAAATACATGACCCACCACCCAACCCTTACCCCAAGGTCAAGGTCACAAACATAGCACATTCATAAACTTAACGTTGTGGTAAATGTTGTGTAACTTCTGTTTATTTACAGGAAAAACCTTGATATTTCATACATGCATTCATCTGATGATCCCCTATTGTGCTACAGCAAATCCATGACCCACCATCCCACTGCTTTCCCCAAGATCAACATCATAAACTTAACGTTGGAGTAAATGTCTTTTTATAACTTCTGTTTCTTTACAGGGAACACTTTGCTATTTCATACATGCATTCATCTGATGATACTCTATCGTGCTATAGCAAATCCATGACCCACCCCCACCCTTTTCCCCAAGGTCAAGGTCACAAACATAGCACATTCATACATGCATTCCTCATGTGAATAGCTATCATGCTGTAGAAAATCACCAACTTATTCCGTTCATAAACTTAACGTTGGGTTAAATTTTGTTTGACTTCTGTTTTCAGGGAGCGCATTGATATTTCATACATGCATTCATCTTAATATGCTATATTATGCTATAGCAACCCACGACTCACCTTGCACCACTGACCCCAATGTCAATGTCCACCGCACGCCCCTTAACCCAAGGTCAAGTTATATAATATTCATGTGTTTTTATGCAACTGTGCCAAGTTTGAGTGAAGGCTGCCAACAGACGAGCTTCGTTGTCTTCTAACAACTCTTGTTGAAATTAAATATGACTGCCAATATTTCAGTTTATCCTCAGATAGTCTGCCAGCGATACCATAGGAGGAGCCATGGGAATTGTGCCAATGTCTAGCTTACTTATTGTGATATTTGAAACAATGATATCTTTGTTTATGGCGGCCATTTTGAATTTAGTTAAACACGGTGCCGTGAAACATTTTTGATATCCTGTCAATACGACCTAATCACTGCGTATTTTACAGTCATTTGTAGGTGTTGACGGGATAAATAGAATAGTAGGTTAGTGCCGTAAAAAATGTTGCACTTACGAACATTTTAGTCGTACGAAGTTTAGTGAAACGGCCCCCTGACCCGCACAGTCTGATAGTGATCGGTACTGTTCGCCATTCCAGCATATCAATGAAACAACCATCATGCTTCAAACTAGCAATATATATCGTTATCATGATACAGGAGTGTGCTATCTGATCAAGAGCTACACCAGCCATCAAACCCATACGCCTTATTTCTCCAGTCACAGCCACAATTTCACCCGGACGTTCGACACAGCAACCAAACTCATAAACTACTATCTGTTTCACAAAACCTGCCCAAATTGTACAGCTATATCTGTACAATTTGGGCAGGTTTTGTGAAACAGATAGTAGTTTATGAGTTTGGTTGCTGTGTCGAACGTCCGGGTGAAATTGTGGCTGTGACTGGAGAAACAATGCAAAAACAAAACGTTTTTCGATAATGTTAAATTTTATAAAACTTTAACCCTTTGAACCCGAAATCCCGCTATAGCGGTTTATGCAAAAAGTGCAGATCCAGATGAGCCTTAACGAGCCGTCTCATCAGGATCTGCACTTTTGCAAGTAATTTTCATATTTCTTAGAACAAAAACACCCCCTTTTCATAAATGGACGAATCTGAAAATCATTTTGTGACCATTGGATTGGTCGGAACATTAGCATATCACAGTCCATTCCAGTTCGTTAGGGTTAAAGAATGAGGCTTCTTTTTATAGTGTGAAATTTGGTTACGAAAAAACAATTTCCCCACTTTAAATCCCCATGGGAAATTAACATAGGGAAAATTCTCTAATTTCATAAATAGTTAACCAATTTTCAAAATATAACTTTTGTTTTCTTAGATAGATTATTTCCAAGCTATCTAGCCATGTTTCAGCTCCTCCATCTCCTTTCCCCCCATGTTAAATTCCCATAGACAAATCAATATTTGATCAAATTTCACGAAATAAGAAGAAGGCTCATTCTTAAATTTTGATCAAATTTAATATTATCGAAAAAATATTGTTTTTTCATTGTTTATACAGCTGTAAAATATTGGGCAGCTTTCGTGAAACAGACATTAGTCCATTTTTGACACATTAAAACCCGACCTTAGTTGCATAGTTGCCTTACCTGTGCGCCACGTGTAGTTCCATTGACCGGACCATGTCGTCTGCTTCTCGTAACACACCACTTCCGGTCGATCGGCGTCCGCCATCTGGCCGAAGCGGATAACACAAATCCTTTTCTGGTCGCCCATGATCCTGATTCAAACATAAGCATGTACGCAACTACAAGTAGTTCTCGCAACGATGTTGATCACGACTGTCACCTGTGTTTTTCACTCCGGGCCGGCGCAAAATGCTTCACGTCGAAAACTGTACGGGTTTCCTGACGAGACTCCACTCAATTCTACTTAGAGATATCGCATGAACTCAGTTTTCGTCTAGGAACCGGTGCAAATTGTATTACGTCGGTTACAAGACGAAACTATGTTTATGCATTAAATGTATCTTCTACATGTACCTAAATGGGATTTCGTCAGATTGAAGTCGGTGCCTATTTCGCATTTGAAACATGTTATGCCGGAGCGGAGTGCAGCATCAGTGGTCTCCAGATATTTAGACAAACAGAAATAACGCGTTTGATAAAGAATCTGGTGAACGCGTTGACATTGACCTTGGTTATTCGGGTACGGGATTAGAGCGTACACAGTTTAATACGACATTTTTGTTTAGCCGTTTTAATTAGCTTGTTCCACATATATTTATATAATACTTATTTATTAGCCAATAATTAGTTATTATTAACTATGTGTTGAAAATTTTCTTCCAAATATAGAAAGTTTGGCCAGTCTACTATGAACACAGAAACAATGGAAGTGAAGTTTGTATTATTTAATATTATTCTTTTACATGATAAAATGTATATGATTTTTCTCACTAAAATATATTTATTTGAAATGAAACCTTACAATATTGGTGATACATGTATGTGTGCAGCTGTGTGTCGGGTCTGTTAAATAACTCGGGTGTAATTTATTAATATTTATGTGTATTACTGTGGCTTCCAATTAGATTTCTTGATGTCGTGTGCTTGGGTTGCAATTTTCTATTAATTTAGTTATGATCTAGTATTTATATGTAAACCGGGGGATCAAAGCAACATGTCAAAACACACAGTTCCAAATACAATGATCGAACTGTTAGTAAGATAATAATGCGCGGTTATTAATGTAGCATATATGTGGCTATGACTGGAGGAATTGGGCTTATGGGATTAGCGATATGTGTAGATCCAGATCAGCCTGTACACCCGCACTGATAATGTATTCCAAGAACAGGAAAATAATGCCACATGCAAATATAAAAAAAAACATGTGGCTTTGATTGGAGAAATGGGGCTTAAGGGTTTTGCAACCAGTGTAGATCCAGATCAGCCTGTGCATCCGCACAGTCTGATCAGGATCTGCACTGTTCGCCATTCCATCAATGAAACATTGTCCTGCTTCTAACAAGCAATACAAGCTACATTGGTCACACACCGCATATAGCTCATTGCTCCAGTCACTGCTGCATATACGTTTTATTATTTGAGCGCGAGCGAAGAATTATACAACCAACATACACATTTGAGGTCTTCCAGCTTTTATGCTAATAAGCTGATGTCGGGCGCAGCACATATTTTGCGGGTTGAACTTTTTAAAAACCCGGGTTCGCCACAAAATAGGTCTAACAAAGGTTAGATCGCCTTTCAGTGTTTTGTTTGCTTTTTTTTGTGTGCTAAATTTATGTTCTTGCAAATATTTCCGTATTCTAAGGATGAGACGATTAACCGCCATATTCCATGTTTCAGTGCACGAGTACAATTTCCGGTTCCGGTTTCGGTTCTCAGAATAGCCATTGACCTTTTTGACATTCCGGAAGGGATAACATGAAATGGGCGATCCCTATACGCCAGTACTGGTACAAACCGTCCGGTACCTCTACGAAGGTAACTGTAATGCATGGCTGACGCGAATATGGGGCGTGTAATTGACCTCATGTGGTGGTCAAGTACTACTTGAAGCATATACTTATTCAACATAGGAGATTGGCCGTGCACCATGCATGCGCTATTACATATGAGTGACTCACCATGTCTCAATGATTTATATATATATCCTTGTAAACTCCTTGTTTTACCAAACCTGCTCACACCTTCATCTGAAATTAAAACACGTTCTTTGAAATAATGCACCTACCTATTGTACCTACTGTACGTGTTCCTCTGCTGTATTCGGATTTCACGGTGTTGTCCCTGTCCCGTCAGCAAAACTTATACACTGCAGATATCACACCGAAAAGATAACCTCCGTTGACATGCATTACCTTATTACAATCAAAGGACTGAACGTTCTGACATTCTTCACAGTATGTGTTTGTGGATGACACATAGACTAATAATTAATATAGAGTGGAAAGTGTTTCGCGAAAACTTAACGCGGGAATTTTACAGCAGCAGCAACAACAACAACAACAACAACGAGTTACAAATAGATTTTAGGAAGACCCAACATGATAAAAAGATTATTGAGAATGCAAACCGCAATATTGTATTCGTGCACCGAATCATGGAGTTACAAATCACGAATAATCGAGTATGACCGTTAATCGCCGCACCCTTAGACTACGGAAAATGGCAGGTATACGCAATCATTAATCATTATATTTGTCAATAAAAGTGCAATGCGCCTGACAACGTACCACATAAAATAGTACATGTACATGTACAAGCAAAAATTCGCAATAAAAACCCGTCAAATTTCCGTTCCTTGATTATCACATATTTGATACATTTGTTTCGCTAAAGCTCGTGCATTATTTCCTCGTACATGCGGACGAACCGTGATCTAACTGTGGCCTAAACTACGGCTGGTTCTTAACTTATGCCCCAATGTATGTAACTATGTTAAATGAATTTAATATAATACTGTCTACAGCATTGTTAAGCACAGTTGTTATTTCCGCACCCGTATGTTTATATAGCATACTTATAGGTTTTACGGGTCGCAAAACATGGGCATTCAGTCAAATACACTGTAGTTCCGTTTATTATGAGGCGTGTCCTCTTGCCACTATTTGAATTTATTTTTATTTCAAAATCCGTGAATATTGTGCTTGAAATCAAGCAGCTTGGTGGACTGAGCCTGAGATGTGCTACAGCTCAGGCTCAGCCTATCAAACTGCTTGATTGCGAGTTGAGATTACCAATAAACGTTGACCAGCTTAACACAGGCCGCTGTGCGGTGTATTTAATGTACTTGTAAACCTTGCTCCGTTATCTCAACCTGTGTTCCTGGTAGGTCATAAATGGTGTGGACAAATAGCTCCTGTGTCATAATAGGTAGACATTTTATTGACAGGCGGCTATCACTTACTCAATACGCCGTTATCCAATCAGATTACGTAACTCTTTGGATGCTAGCGGTGAAAATAGCATCCAATAAGTACATGCCTGTACGTTTCTATTTTCTCTCTGTAAATATATCTTGTTATTATAAGGTTTGATCATGTCCAGCCGTGTGCAAACGTTTGCTGTGGCCCGAGGGAACTGTTTGAATCCCAAGGCCGCAGGCCGCGGGTTCAAACAGTTCCCTCGGGCCACAGCAAACGTTTGCACATGAATCCCAAGGCCGCAGGCCGCGGGTTCAAACAGTTCCCTCGGGCCACAGCAAACGTTTGCACACGGCTGGACATGATCAAACGTTAGTGTTACATTTCCAACAAAAAACTAATGTACTTTCAGCATTACATTCAGTATTTTCAGTACTTTTATTAATCGTCCCATTCACGTAGATAATTTTCGGTATGCATATTCCGGGGCAGGGTCATGAACGTCATGAACGTCATGAAGTAGTGACGTCATGAAGGCACTTCCGCGTAGTGACGTCATGAAGGCACTTCCATTAGGCGCGGCCCCGGAATGAGCATTGCCTAAAGCCATGCGCAAACAGCACGCGCTATTTGTTTGCACACATATGCAAACAACGGAAACCATGTAACAATTCATTATAATTGCGTCCTAATTGCGTTCTAATAAAATTCCAAGACATATTTATGATATTTATATGCAGACATAAAATAAAATATAATGAATTGTCATCTGCTATTTTTGAACAATTTATAGCCCACAAATTTCCCACCATCCAAAGAGTTAACATTCAAATTAGGAGTATAGCACACAGTTTGTCAACACACTTTAAAAAAGTTTCATTGTGATGCCATACTTAAGGGTATCTGCAGTGTTTGAAATTTGTAGTGACGTCAAAACGCGGGAAACATGTTAGTGTGTAACCCTTCATACGCACAGCACACTTATTGTGCTTACAATTAAAAAAATATGCATATATATCCGCCGTGAAGTGTAATAAATAGGATATTCCATCGTACATGTTTGAATAGCGTAAATAATACACACGTGTCCGTCGGCTTCCGTGCAAGCAACTCGTTCGCTACGCTCACTCTTTGCTTACGCGGAAGCCGACGCACACTCGTGTATTATTTCCCGCTATTCAAATTGTGCGATGGAATATCCTCTATATAACAGGCGTGAGACGTGTAAATAGTTGCCGTAAATTCCGTCGAATGTTCTAAAATAGAAAGGGAATCTGAATATCAGATTTAATAATAAGGGGTCTACACGTAACATGTAATACATTTACGATACAAATAACATGCTGTAGGTACAATACAGTATGGGCGCTTGATAATGGAATGTGGAGTCTGAAAATCACGCCGATACACTGTAAAAAATCTGAACGCCTAACGTGTTCTGTAGATCTTCTTAATCTAAACACGGACCATCCTACGTCGTTTACTTTCTAAACGTCGCTGTTTTCGTGGTGTTTAGACGTGTTTACCCGTTTTAGTTTAGAACAAGCGTGCTTAACTTTAGCACACGCTCAACGTCGGTGGATCTCTGATGCTTAAGTTTAAAACGCCACCATTTACCCACGTGCTTAAATCGTGCCTGTCTAAAAATAGAAAAATATAAACACTTAATATCTAACAATGTAATGCTTTATTAAAGTTATTAAGCGTTGTGTGGAATGCATCATTATTTTTTTATTTATGACAGATAATTTAATTGTCGAAAAGTAGACGATAAAAACTGCAATTTTAAGTATAATTATTAAATAATAATATTTTAGTTTTTGATTGGAGGCTATAATATGAAGGCGCCAAACAAGTGCAGTGTGAATTGTAAATCTATTTGCTTGTCCAAAAACTTTAATAAATGGCTGACATCAACATACAATATCACTGTAATATGTGCTAAATAGGTAAATGTATCCATTGTATTGCGTGCATGGTCCAAGTTCATTGTGGTACTCGGACACAGAAGACCGTGAACAGTTTACTAAATTAATGATACCCCACCAACATTATTTTGTCTACAAATTGTATAAAACTTTGGAACTTTGCTGAAAGTTAAAATTCAGTTCAATTCAACTGCACCACATTTATGTAACTCTGTCACTAAACAAGACACACATTCAATTGTGTATAAGTCGTTAAAAATTGCTGTGAGAAACAAATGTGATGAAAGAACCAAGACCGTACTAAATGCCATCGTCAGACAGCGACAGACGTGAATTGCAGGCGTACCCAATGGAAATGTTGCTACAATAAGACATTTGTAAGTTATTACTAACATTTCAGGGGCGGATCCAGCATTTGGGGGGGGGGTGTCTAGTTGCGAAGGTAACTCTTGCAATCTACTCCCATACAGTCTACTCACATATAGCTACGGACGGTACGTGAGTAATTGCAAGAGTTACCGTTCGTAACTAGGGGGTTGTCCTATTTTTGAGCTCTTCCAAATGCACTTTCCTGTGTTTGACGGCATTTAAATTCGGACTCCAACTGGTGGTAAATTGTGATCTATGTAAATTCCGTGGCTGAACGGGGGGGGGGGGGGGGGAGGGGATGCTACCCCGGACGCCCCCCCCCCTCTAGATCTCCTGCATTTAATTTGCTTGTAGTATATGTCCGCACCTCCTGTACTTTTTTAATTTGTACGCCCCCAGTATTGTTAGAGCCGGAGGCATACCGTGTTTGGACTGTGTGTGAGCTTGACACATTAAGAATTCTGCCACCCAGGGTATTCATGTGCCGACAGGCCACAGTTTTTTGTTTCCGTCGTACCTACCGGTACCATTAGAATGATCAGAAAGTTAAATATTCTATGCGATTTAAGTTGTTATACATTTCAGATAAATATCTAGAAATTACTGTTAATGCATCTCTAGTTTAGTAAATTGTATATTCACACGATTAGTACATGGGAGATTGTTGCTTGAAAGACCCACCCTGATCCTAGGCATGAACAATGTTCATACATCCCACACCTGTCATAAGGTTGTCGATTGGTCCATATTTATATTTTAATAAAATCCTTGCAGGTGATGGTTGAACTGATGATGATGCTGCAATTACAATCCCACCTGTGATGAAGAGAGTTGAGCAAGTTTTTGGCGTGGCATCTTCTCTAAATGAGAAGGTATGTGTTTCATTAGTTGCGAACGGTAACTTGCAGTCTACTTCCGTAACATCCGTAGCTCTGTACGTGACTAGATTGGAAGAGTTACTGTTCGCATTTCATAAAAGGGCAGAATAAGCTGTATGTGAGCGCCAGTTTATCTGTGATGCCGACTGATGAAAGGACTTTTCATTGTTTTCAACTTTTGTAGATTCAGATTCTCATGCACACATTTACAAACTAATTATAATATAATCCTGATGTTTACATCTTTATAGCTTGCCGGTAACTGAATGGCGAACATCGTAGACCCTGATCAGACTGCTCAGATGCAGCCTGATCTGGGGTTATGCATATGTAGAAAGGTCCCTTCTTTTAGGCGGCCCATTTATTTTCTGAGACACTATAGTGGAAAGTGAGACAGCAGTCACGATTCCGTCGGCGTCAACAATTTGGAACGTAAATTTTGGACGTAGCCAAATTGTTTGTATCTTTTGGTCCGTTAGTCAGATCATTAGCAAACTTCATCAATGGCTTCCACACATTGATATCTATCCCCCTGGCCTTCACCTTGGTGACCTTAAACTTTGTGGGACGTAAATTTTGGACATTGCTGGGGTGTGTTTCTTTAGCATTTACATTGGTAATTGTATGGCACCTGACATTAGTGTCTATAACTGAATATTTTTGGATGAGCTATTTTGTTAATTAATGGAAAATAGTTGTTAATTCTCATCTGTAGTATATGCCATGACCACCATTTGAAACGTCTCGTCAATAATATTAAAATGGGTAGGCTCTATACCCGCTATGCGATAGCAAGTGGGCATATTGCATTGCTCTTGAGGTTCCATACGTCCGTCCGTTTACATTTACGTCAAAAGTCAAAAAGTTTGTAGATTTTCTCCAATAGAGTCCAGTATGCCACTGGGTCATATCCATATATGTACAGTACATATTGCTTGTTATTTCAGGTGGGAGAAACAGACAGGATGGGCAATTTGCTATGCTCACCATCAAATGCACCCCCAAAGCTGATTGCATTGAAAAAAGATGGTGAATTTGTGAACTTTGCCGTAGTGACGGATTCAAGCTCCATTCTATTGGATACTACCGTCGTAGAACAAGCCTTGTTTGTTTTATTGGACTTCTATTATGTTGTGGACTTGGAATACCCCAGGATCTATTCCCAAGTTCTGTTTTTTTTCAACATGTAGTCTTGCAGCTGCCGTTTAAAGGCCACAACTAGTATGACTAGCAGTGTGTTAAGAAATAATGTCCACACATTTTTGAACACACCTAGTATGCGTTGTATACAGTTCATTGGGGGAGTAAATGATCATCTATGCGTAAATTGTTTACAAGGCACTTATTATCCCCTCGCTGATAGGCAAGAGGCGATATACATAGCGTTAGTCCATGTACGTGTAGCGAACACATATTTTAGTAAAACGTTTTCAATAACTCATTGCCACAATGTCTAGGGATGGTGTTTTGTTTTGCATACGACGCACGTCTGACCGCACAAGGTCACTGAGGACGTATGTTCATCTTGTTTGTAAGGCAAAAAATGTTAAATTTTTTTTTTCATTTTTCAATAACTCATCATCCGCTTCACTGATTTTGATGATATTTGGCCACACTGTGTGTCTAACGATGCAATTATTTTTGCATGCGACCTCATCCATGTCTGACCGCCCAAGGTCAAAGATTTCTTTTTTATTAAGGCTGCCAGCGAGGGTATTAGCTTCGATTAACGATGCCAGTTCTTGCTTTGATTTTTTAAACAATATGTTTGCCACCGTTTTGATAAAATAGCTACTAATTAACATATGTAGACTAATAGCAGTTAGTTGGTATATTGTACAAAAATAATGCTGTTTACGATGCCAATCTCATGGGGGTACTATCAGATCACTTTATTTGGTTGGTATTTACGGCGCAAATTTAGTGAAATATTTACTTTGAAAACAGCGATGTGCACGAGTCGTGAAGTTTTGAAACGTGTTTTACTTTACCTATCTCCAGCACTTTCTTAAACACATGTAAGTTACAACCTGCTGCCGCCGTTACTTACTATATATTGTGCTGTTAAGATTAAATGTGCATAATTGTGTAATATTCATGCATGTATACATAGTTGATTTACTTTAAATCTTACACTTGTTATAATTTAGTTTAAAGGGACCTGTGTCTGAGATGTCAACGGAAAGTGCGAACTTATACATGAGTTGATACTCATTTTAAGTGTAATACGCATTATTCCTATTACTATGAGCTAAGTGACTATGGTGTTGGGAGTACCTGGCACAGGCCAGCTTACACTAATCTAATTTCAGGGCTAAATATAAACGTTTTGTTTTAACTATTCAGCTCTGATTTTGGAATGAGTCTAGCTCTTGATATGTCATGAAACGCCATTAAACAAACAACTGCAGTAAACAATGTGACAAAAACACACATGGTATATCTGCGGCATCATCTGAGACACAGTTGCTTTAAGTACAATATGGGTCACGATCTGACAAAACCGGCTGAATATACTTTTCTTGACGTAAATGAACTATAAACACCAGTGAATAAACAAAGTCGACTTTCCTGTTTGTTGACAGGCCATTATACATCATTTAACTAACCAACAGGAATCTTCCCTGTTGACCCATCTGCATATCACCTTGCTCCATCCCACTCAATCAATCAGTAATTGATAGAACGGTGGACATACTTCAAAGATGTGCGGTCTGGTCTGAGTTGACCCCTATAATAAGCTATGGCAAGAATGCTGCTTTTGTCAGATCAAATAATTCAAATTTAATCTATTTCTTATATATCCGTTGGAGACTTGGAGTACATATCTTGCCATGTCTGTTCCAATACTGAATACATATTTTTTTAAATTTTAAACCAAGTCTTGTTCTTGTCACCCCTATGCTCTATATCCTTTATGGGACGTGTTCCAAACAAAACATAGTATGTACTGCAGAACTATTTTGTTCCAAAGCAAAACACCCATCTGCATATGACCTTGCTCCATCAGTAATTGAGTTGACCCCTATAATAAGCTATGGCAAGCATGCTGCTTTTGTCAGATCAAATAATGCAAATTTAATCTATTTCTTACATATCCGTTGGAGACGTGGAAGTACATATCTTGCTATGTCTGTTCCAATACTGAATACATATTTTTATTTTTGTGTTTAAACCAAGTCTTGTTCTTGTCACCCCTATGCTCTATAGCCTTTATGGGACGTGTTCCAAACAAAACATATTAAGTACTGCAGAAATATTTTGTTCCAAAGCAAAACACCTAGATGTTTACAAGCAAAACATGTGACATGTGTCGGTGTTTAAAAAGTGTAAAAGAAAATATGTTTTGCTATGGAACATGTTACATGTTTTAGTATTAAACATGGTACACGTTCCATTGCTAAACACCTGGGTGCTTAGAAGAAGAACATGTAACAGGTATTTAGAAATACGTTGGGTGTTTAAGTTTCAAACATCATACGTATTCCATAAGTAAGCACATTTGTGTTTAGAATATAAACACGTTACATGTGTTTATAAATTAAACATGTTGGGTGTTTAAGTTATACACATGGTACGTGTTCTACATCAAAACGTTTACGCGTTTAAGAGCAAAACACGTGACGCGTGGTGTTTAAAAAGTGTAACAGAAAGGTGTTTTCATACGTTTTTAATTTGTAAACAGTATTTTTTACAGTGTATATATATATAGTTGGCAATTTATTACATGTGGGTAATATGCGTTCATTTTCTAGCTATATTATGCATATGCACATGCACGCATGTCCTGTTGTGACACAACGTAATACATTTTTTATAAACGACATATGTAGATAAGCATGTATTCAGGTTTGTATTTCACTATAGCAGTGTCCGTGCGAAATGGAATACATAGTATTTACTGTAACGTACGTATGCGATGAATTTCATGTGACTGTTCAAGTGAGTGGACACAACATTCATTGGGACTGTTCCATTGATTGAATTGTCCGCTATTGTTTTACTCGTGAGCGGTTTGAAAGTACTTGTAACATACTTTTCTCATGTAGTAGCGTGTTTTGTTCATGTAATCACGTTATACAATTGTGAATGCCGTGTACGTGCATGCAAGTGTACATATTTATGCTCACGGAAGAAAAATCGCAACACACTTTATTAATAATACTACTAATAATAATAATAAAATAAACGAAATAAAGTTATTAACATATTATTATAGAAAACAGTATAAAACAGAATTTATATTGATATTCAGTGATTATTCATAAATCACATATATTTCAGTGAAGGAGTTGGTCCGTAAACGACAGAAGCTGATTCAGCTGGCCGACACGTCGGAGCTCGGGTTTCGGACGATGGCCGAGTACGAGATCAATCGAGTTCGCGATAGCGACGATGAGAAGCGAATGTACAGGTGAGTGAGTTAAGATGTTGCGATCTTGAATTTAAGAGTGATCATCTAATTCTACATACATGTATTAGAAAAAGTAAGGCTAATGTTTATAGATCAGGAAAAGAAGTGTTAATAGCCAAAGGTTCCACCTGTGCATGTCCGGTTTCCACGTTGCAAAGATATATCTCGTGTTCAAAAACAGATCCGAAATCAAACTATCTGTTTAAGCCAGCGTGTAGATCGGGTTCAAAGTGTTTTTTGATAAGACAAAATAAGAAGTTGAGTTATACACAAGCCATGGGAATGTATAGTAGGTAAACTGAGATCTGTGGCACCACATTTGAATTTACGTACACATTCTTTACGCGCTAGTGGCGCGACCGCAGCTGAAAATGCTGACGGTGTGTCTGATCGCTGTTTGAAAAGACACGATAGATGGAAAAACGATTCAGCAAAGGACGGTTACATTGATGATTATATTGCTAAGAAATAACTTATCACGAAGAAATTGAATTTGTAAAAGTATTTGCAATATGGTGATGCAAATTGAACCCGATGTATGCCCTAACCTTTGTATACATGTTCTATTGCAAGCCTGGCACACAGCAACTATAGTCTGTTTCACGAAAGCTGCCCAAATTTTACGGCCATATAAACAATTCAAAAACAATATTTATTTTGATAATATTAAATTAAAGGAAAATTTAAGAATGAGCCTTCTTTTTATTTCGTGAAATTTGGTCAAATATTGATTTTATTACGAAAAATTGATTTGTCTATGGGAATTTAACATGGGGGAAAATGGTAGAGGGGTTGTGGGAGGAAATTGACTCCGAAACCTAGCTAGATAGCTTGGAAATGATCTAACTAAGAAAACAAAAGTTAAATTTTAAAAATCGGTCCAGTATTTCTAAAATTCAAAAAAAATTCGCCATGTTAAATCCCCATAGACATCTTCACGGAGTGAAGATGTCTATGGGGATTTAACATGGGGAAATTGTTTTTTCGCAATAAAATCAATATTTGACCAAATTTCAGGAAATAAAAGTAACGCTCATTCTTAAGTTTTCCTTTAATTTAATATTATCAAAATAAATCTTGTTTTTGAATTGTTTATATAGCCGTAAAATTTGGGCAGCTTTCGTGAAACAGACAGTAGGTGTTTTGTGGAGTCATGTTAAGACTTGGAAGTTCTTCCAATACGTAGTATAACTTAGAACGTATGTCTTAACATGACAAAGCACATTAATGCACGTTAATGAGGCGTAACGGCCAGTGAGATGGTCACATGCCTGATTGCATGACACGGGAGGTTCGCCCGTGCCGAGCTGAAGTAGTCAGTTCTATGCTCGGCTTTGACAACGCAACACGTATTTTGAGTACACATGTCGCATCTGGTAATATTTGGTGTATGCATATATGCGTGAAAAGAGCATGAATCAAATTAAAATCCGTTAATTTTATTCCGGAAGAATCAAAATCGTGCATGCTACGGATACAGGGTTCCTCTCACGAAAGGGGTTTTACATGGGCCGCCAATTCTAATGACGGAACAATCAATTCTGTTAAACAGTATTTTTACAGTGATACATTTACTGTTTTATCAACATTGGAGTGTTCATGCTATTACACAGGAACATGTTGAGATTGGTATATGAGTAACGCATTGCATTGCGTCCATCCAGCGCCAATAAAGTTACAAGCCTGTCTCACAGCAAAGATGTGTTTTGTTTCCGATTCTCTTCATACTCGGTATACATCCCAACCATCACGTGCAGTAGTGTGTAACGTGTAAAAAGATTCGCTGTCCCACCGTTCCATCCGCAGTTATGCTGAATTAGAATATATATTTGTTTCCTTATCTAGCGAACTACTTATACAGTTTTTGGCCAATTCTCTTCATACTCTGTCCCCTGTCCCACCGATGCATTCGCAGTTATGCCCCCTTTTCGACTCAGTGATTGCCGTTGTATTCATGAATTCTCAACAGCGATGGCATTTTGTTTTGCAAACAGTTTTCTAATTGTATACACTGTTAATATACATAACATTATATGTTGGCTTATAGAAATCCTATATCATAGTTTCAATTGATTATACGGCCTCAGTCTTGTATACGTGTACAATTAGTAACACCAAATGAAATATAATATTGTAATTATACAACATTCTTGTTTGTTGTTTAGCATTTTTAGAACAGCGGCTGCTTGGATACCACTAACTGGGGTTGTATATAACCAACGTCACAAACAAGCGAGCCGACATATTGATCATAGTTTGCCGCAATTGGAGAAATTGGCCTTGTGAATTGCCACAATTTATCACAAAATGTCTTAACCCTTAAACCGCTGCACACAACAATTGTCGTCTGCTGTTGCTTTTATATCTTCCCTTATTTCTCAATAAAAACATGGTTTGACAGCACTTCAGAATCATTTTCAATGGAAATGATTCTGAAGTGCTGTCAAAGCATGTTTTTGATGATAAAAATGGAAAATATAAAACAAACAGCAGACGGCAAAAAACAGAAGATAGCGGTGTAAGGGTTAACGTGTGTCTGAGGGACACATCGTTCCCAACTAAAGCCAGCATAGGCCATTGTGCATGTGCATGGAAAGTAATTTTGGGGTTTACTACTGCAATGTATATAAATAAGGCTGTGACTAGAGTAATGGGCCTTATGGGATATGTGACCAGTGTTGCTCCTAAGCAAACAGCACACTCCTGTAGCCTGATAACGATCTATATTGCTTGTTACAAGTATGACAGGTGATTCGTTGATGAAATGGCGAACAGTGCAGATCCTGATCAGACTGTGCGGATGCACAGACTGATATGGATTTACACTGGTCGCAAAACTCGAAGCAAACATGACACTCATGTAGCTTAAAAACGGTCTATGTTGCTTGTTAGAAGCATGATAGGTGGTTAATTCATATGAAGGTGAACAACGTATATCCTGATCAGACTACGGATGCACAGGCTGATCTGGATTTACACTGGTCGCAAAACTCATAAGCCCGATGTCCGTGGCAGTGATTCAGGAATTGCATTCACGTGCATGACAGGCACCGATTTTAGAGAAATATAGAATAAGTGTAGCATTTTCACAAAGTATGTGCAACAGTGTATGTTCTGATCAGACTTGGAAATGCTTAGCGTTGCCTGATAGAGTTGATGTTAAAAGACTCTAGCACGGTATTCTCTGCGTCATTCTTCTGCATCGCAATACATTAACTTACCGTAGTACATATATTTCATTGAAACACATACTGGAATATATAGATAGAATAACTTCAAATGTATAATCTACTGAATGAAATGCTCTACAGAATCGTCAAAGATATTCATCCACGTGTCCTTCAGCATGGTCGCCTTGGTACCCGTGTACAGCGAGACACAGGTCTTGTCCCTGTATGTGACCACATCCTCGACCATACTCTTCAAAACTTCATGGAACAGCTGTCTCGCTTTCGAAGCATCTTTGTGGTATCCGGTCACCACACCCAACTCTTGTACATAATCAGCCTGACATTCAATCTCCTCGTGGCAATCTTTCAAAGCCCGCATCCTCCCCATCCATTTCGCAATATCGGCGATCATCTCATCCTTGGATGGCAGTTTGATGTCACCGGCTATGTACTTGCACGCCCAAGCACCCTGCACGTCAAACATGGTGAATGTGAAATACTGATATTGAGTGCCAAGATAAAGCAATTTGTGCATACCGCCCTTCATGAAGACCATACCCTTGTACAGGTTATCCGGGTAGATGGACCGTCGGCTCTGCAATCTCAGGTCATCCGGCAGGAACGGGTATGAATATAGGTACCCGGTACACAGGATAATCACGTCCACCTCCGCCGACGTTCCGTCCTTGAAGAAGACTGTGTTCTCGTCAACCTTCTGGAGCAAAGGTCGCTCTTCGATTCCTTCCGGGAACTTAAACCCCATCGGCTTGGATCTCCACGTACAGATAATGTGTCCTGCTCCGTACTTCCTGCATTGCATGGCGATGTCTTCCGCAGAATAGCTGGCCCCGATAATCAATAATCGCTGACCTGCATATAGACATACATATACACATGCTAGTGTACATATACACATAGCACCTTTATCATGCGACCTTCTGCAAGTGTTAAATGTTATATATGTCAAAGGAAAGTACAAGTAGGACTACGCTTTATTCGTTTGATTGTCGTTCGTATCTGTATCAATAACGAATTATATAATTAAAACAGTGTTATCAGCCGTCAATGCGTTATTTAAGGAAGTATACCATTGCTTGTTGCGGTTACAGTTGTGAGCAAATTATTTGGTCTGTTTAAAGTGCGTGGAGTCCGAAGAAATAACACCATGGGCTGTTGAAAAGTGCGTTGGAGACCACAGTAAACACAGCAGTGAATGGTTTTATTACTTATAATTGCATTGCACATGGTGATAGTTTCAATTATATAAATAACCAAATATGGCGTTGAAATTAATAATCGTATTTGTTTCGTCATTTTGTCGCAAATCATGGAATTTCAACGTTATCGGTCGATAACGTGCAATTATTAACAACGTAAAACAAACTTTAGCAAATCAACAATAGTTTACCTTTATATTCGCGTGCATCCCGGAAGTTATGCGCATGCAGGACACGTCCTGTAAACTCGTCTAGACCGGGGAAATCTGGCATGTGGGGGACAGAGAATATCCCAACAGCCGCAATGACGTGTGTGAATCTTTCCGTGGTCTCCTTATCGTTCGTCAAGTCTCTAACCCTCACCGTGAAGTCATTAGCATCGTCGTTGTATAATACCTCTTTCACCACCGTACTGAATCGGATGAACTGCTTTAGGTCGCTCTTGCACGACTTCCATCGTCCTGCGGGATACATAATTGTGGATGTGACTGGGGAAATGGGGCTTATGGCACATGTTGTCAGTCTAACTCCCGATCTGCTAATGCAGTCATGTGGCATCGTAGAGACCTACCGTCTGTTTAGCGAAACCTGCCCAAATGTTACGGCTATATAAATAATGGAAAAGCCATACATTTTTCGATAATATTAAATTGCATCAACATTTATGAGTGAGCCTTCTTTTTATTTCGTGAAAGTTTGTCCAATATCGAGTTTATTTCGAAAAAACTGTTTCCCCAGTTAAATCGCCATATACATGTACATGTATTTTCTAATTTCAGAAATAGTGGACCGATTTTCACAATTTAACTTTTGTGTTCTTAATTACGTCATTTCCCAGCTATCTATCCAGGTTTCCGAGTCAATTTCCATTTTTCCAATTTCCAGGTTGTACACCCCTTTTTCTACCCATGATCAATTTCCATAGAGAAATAATTTTCGTAAACAAATATTTTACCAAATAAAAACAAGGCTCATCATTATATTTGGACAGAATATAATAATATCGAAACATTTATTCTTTTTACATTGTTTATATAACCTTAACATGTGGGCAGGTTGGTATATTTGGTGTGTTGTGTGTGGATGCGACCCTGGGTCATCTATTATCTCTCATTTGATAATTAGAGTTCGCTCATTTGCATTGTGAGTCGTAAAACGTTTAAACCGTAATAGCTGGAGGTCCGCCACTGTGTGATGGCGCTTTGTTATTGTACACTTAATACTAGTGTATACACACTTGTAATTGTAAATATCCACAAGCTTCATATGTACCATAAGGTCAAAATATACTATCCTAGCGTCCGGTTTGCTAAACTTCGTATAACTAAGAAGATCGTGAGTGCAAAACTAAAACTGACAACAATGTTTGAATTACATTTAGGTACCGGAATTGCACATCAATCTGTTCGATTTGTTCAGATTCAATGACCCCTACATGTAGGTAGGTGCGAGGTGTATGCTCACGTGGTTACAACACGTACTGAAACTTCCAGAGAGCCCTAGATATTCTCCATTTACCTTCCAAGTATTCTCTCAGCACTAGCCTGGGCGGGTATGACGGTATGGCCTTGCCAAAGTGCTGGTCGAAGGTATAGTCGGGAAACTCAATACACTCCTTGGCGGAGTTGGACCACAGGTGATGGTACATGCTGGTGTGCACGGGCTCGCCGTACACGTCACTTCCTGTCGGAGTTCATATGTCAGAGGTACACGAATGTTGGTAGAATTATATGCATGGTTATTAAATGTGCCTTTTCAGTGTCATTTATAAATTTACTGTTACCGTTTGTATGTGGTTTCAAACATGTACTAAGAATGAAAGAAATAGAGAATAGTAGGTTAGTGTCGTGAATGGGAAACAATATCTGGCAAGGCTTAGGAAACGGAATGGGCGAGGCTCTGCCGAGCACATCCCGTTTCCGTGCCACGCCAGATATTTTTTCCCATGCACGGCACTAACCTATTATTCTATTTATCCCGGCAATACCTACACATGGCTTTAAAATACAAATGCAAAATAACCCATCCACCGCTCATATTCATACGCAGTGATTAGGTCGTATTGACGGGATATCAAAAATGTTTCACGGCACAGTGTTACACGGCACATACGCACTGTGTTGACGGGATAAAACAATATATATTATCATCGATTTTGTAAGCAAAATAATGGAATTGTGTCAATAATTCAATTTCCCACATGTAGAACATTTTATTTACAAATGGGTCGATGTGTGCCAAACACATTTTACAGCAGGATTTTCGGTGGCCATCTTGGATTTCTGTAAATGAGACGTTTATCCATTGAGCTTTAATAATGATCAAACTCAAGCAATGTATATCATTATCAGGCTACTTGAATGTGCTATTTGATCAACAGCTACACTGGTCACAAACTACATAAGCCCAATTTCTTCAGCCATGGCCACGATTTCGCTCGACCCAACAATACAACTTCTTACTTACGATACGTCTCCAGGGTGTCCGGCCTAGAGAGGTTTTACTGTAAATCAGGCATTTGATCATTCCGAGCTACAGTGAAACCTCTCTAAGTCGGACACCCTGGGGACCTCCCAGGGTGTCCCGCTTAGAGAGGTTGTACAGGCATTTGATCATTCCAAGCTACAGTTGTGTGTTAGGCAATCACGAATAGACATTATCACCTGACATAAATGACAAAGCTAATCAAAAATAAGATCACATGTGTTTACTTGGTGTCCGGTTTCGAGAGGTTCCACTGTACATTAGAAACCGGAATTCGTTGCGTGAGTGCCTCACCTGTACGCCACGTGTAGTTCCAGAGACCGGACCATGTCGTCTGCTTCTCGTAACACACGACTCCCGGTCGGTCGGCGTCCGCCATCTGGCCGAAGTGGAAGAGGGCCGACATTCCACTGGGCCCCGCGCCGATAACACAAACCCTTTTCTGGTCGCCCATGATCCTGATTCAAACATAAGCATGTAAGCAACTACAAGTAGTTCTCGCAACGATGTTTTTATCGCAATCCTTGGCGATTGTTGATCACGACTGTCACCTGTGTTTTTCTCTCCGCGCCGGCGCAAAATGCTTCACATAGAAAACTGTACCGCTTTCCTGACGAGACTCCACTCAACTCTACTTGGAGATATCGCATGAACTCATTTTTCGTCTAGGAACCGGTGCAAATTGTATTACGTCGGTTACAAGACGAAACTATGTTTATGCATTACATGTACGTGTATCTTCTGCATGTACCTAAATCGGATTTCGTCAGATTGAAGTCGGTGCCTATTTCGCATTTGAAACATGTTATGCCGGAGCGGAGTGCAGCATCAGTGGTCTCCAGATATTTAGACAAACAGAAATAACGCGTTTGATAAAGAATCTGGTGAACGCATTGACCTTGACCTTGGTTATTCGGGTACGGGATTAGGGCGTACACAGTTTAATACGCCATTTTTGTTTCGCAAGGACACAGACGTTTTAATTAGCTTGTTCCACATATATTTATATAATACTTATTTATTAGCCAATAATTAGTTATTATTAACTATGTGTTGAACATTTTCTTCCAAATATGGAAATTTTGGCCCGTCTACTATGAACACAGAAACAATGGAAGTAAAGTTTGTATTATTTCATATTATTCTTTTACATGATAATATGTATATGATTTTTCTCACTAAAATATATTTACTTGAAATGAAACCTTACAATATTGGTGATACATGTATGTGTGCAGCTGTGTGTCGGGTCTGTTAAATAACTCGGGTGTAATTTATTAATATTTATGTGTATTACTGTGGCTTTCAATTAGATGTCCCGCTTGATGTCGTGTGCTTGGGCTGCAATTTTCTATTAATTTAGTTATGATCTAGTATTTATATGTAAACCGGGGGACCAAAGCAACATGTCAAAACACACAGTTCCAAATACAATGATCTAACTGTTAGTAACATAATAATGCGCGGTTATTAATGTAGCATATATGTGGCTATGACTGGAGGAATTGGGCTTATGGGTTTCGATATGTGTAGATCCAGATCAGCCTGTACACCCGCACTGATAATGTATTCCAAGAACAGGAAAATAATGCCACATGCAAATATAAAAAAAACATGTGGCAGTGATTGGAGAAATGGGGCTTATGGGTTTTGCAACCAGTGTAGATCCTGATCAGCATGTGCATCCGCACAGTCTGATCAGGATCTGCACTGTTCGCCATTCCATCAATACAACATTGTCATGTTTCTAACAAGCAATAGGGATTGTTATCAGTCTATATGCGTGTGATGATTGAACATGAGCTACATTGGTCACACATTGCATAAACCCCATAGTAGTATATAGGGAGTCAAAATGATACCACCTACGGTGGTATCATTTCCACCCCCATATACTACTCCCACCACCCCCTAAAAATCAAAAATTGGTTAACGAGGAAATTGTCTCCCACCAACCACGAAAAATCTAAAATTGGTGTCATAAATACATCATGTTTTTCCGACAGCAAATTTATGAATTTTTGAGAAAATAATTAATGCAATACCAATTCACGATTGGATTTGCCCACGAGTGATAGTTTATATTCCAACACCCCATTTTTCTCCTCCAATATAGCTAATTTATTTCGCAGATCAGCAACTAATTCTACCAGCTCTAGTCTACCACGTTCACCTGTAGCCACCTGACAGCGTAGTTGCTTATGTCTACAAAGAGTTTGGGCACTAACGAATTTACAAGGGCATCTGGGGCATTGAAATTGCGGGGGGACACAAGGAATTTTTCAACGTCTCGCTAGATGCCTTCGTAGATAGTCTTTACGCGTAAACGTCTTACAACAAGTCTCACACTCCATTATATATGTATATGTATATGTTTATATTCAATTGGAAGTGAAAAAACATAATGTTTTCAAGACCAATTGAACAGATAAATTTCATAGGTTATACAAAAGTATATTACAGAAAACATGATAACGCCAGAAATAGAAAGTTTGAGAAGAGAAGCCGAATCGCTAGGGATTACTTATAGTACACGGTTGAGAGTTAGGGGGTTGACAAAGCTGATAAATGCCACAAAGAATGAGGCGTTTATGAAGCGGTTTACCCGCGCCTATAAAAGAGGGGCATTTAAAGACCTCTCACTAGCGGAGGAAGTTGGTAACAGAATTCAAAAAGAAAGTATTGCGGAGCTAAGGGCTAGTGTAATTAATTCTAAAGAATTACCTTCAAGCAAAAATAATTTGTCTCAAATTAGACACACAGGTGACCAAATACCAAATAAAAGATCTATAGTTCGCGCGATAGTGGAAAAAGGTGAAGAAATATTGGGGGCTCACGATGAAACATTGGAAAAGGTAGAAAATGGAAGACGGGTAGTTACATTATCCTTTCGTAAAAACATTAACATTAACGAGTCTGAACGCATGTCCGATAAACTCGCTCCGTATCTAACAACCAATTTTTATTTGAGATATTCATATTCTTACAAGCTAGAACATATGGAGGAAATTAAAAATGGAAAACCTGTAACTATAATAATGCACAAAAATCTCGGTGGTAGCGAACCACTATCATCAATGAAAACCGTTAAAAAATGGCTGTCAGATAAGGAGCAAACAAGAATAATGTCCGATAAAATAGACAGACCGAATACAAAGTGGAAGTTTGTAATATGGGTAGAGGTTTTCGTAAAGCTAATACAGGGTAGTTGGGGAATAGATTTGGGACTACAATCCAAAGAAGCGGCAGGAGGAGAACTTCCAGAATGGCTGAAGAATAAAAAAGGTATGTATTCTTTAGATAAGTATAATGACGACCTTTGTCTGTTCAGGTGTCTAGCTATGCATATGACAGATAAAAGACCCGACAGATGTACAGAAAAGGCGAAAGAACTTAGTAAGCAATATTTTGGTAGTAATGTGGTTTCACCAATTCCTTTTTCAGATCTGAAAAAAGGTTGAAGATTTTTTTAAAATCGGTATAGAAGTATATCAACCCACCGAATGTAATGTATGGTGGTTGAAAAAGGTACCAGCGCACTATAAGGCAATAGGTAATAAACCAATGACAATAGGACTGTTTAATAATCACGCATTTCTGATAAAAAAAAACCTTAAAAACCTATCTAAAATTTACGCCTGCGATAATTGCAAGCAGAAATTCACGAAAGCGAGTAATATGAAGAGACACGGGCCAAAATGTATGAGAGGTGAGACAAAAGTAATATGTGATGGTAATTATTTAGAGCGCCCGCGTTCGTCGTTCGAGAAAGCGTTCTACCCAAAAAGTTCTAACAGTTATGGGGCGATCGATTGGATGTACTCTGTGGAAAAGCGCGAGGGAATTCACATTCACCACGAACAGTGTTACTGGACACGGGGGTGAAAGATGGATTTTAGGAGCTCCAGTAGATGGATACTGTCCAGAAACCAATACCGTATATCAATATCACGGCTAGTTACTGGCCACGGGTGTGAGGATTCATGCCAAAGCCATAGAAAAAACAAAGAAGAACGCGCGATCCACTATGAGAAGAGATACATTTATTAGAAAAAGCAAATAATTCAACCTAGTAGTTATGTGGGAATGCGAATTTCAAAGAACTGGTAAAGACATAAAGATCGGTTGCGACACTACTCTTTATCCATATCAGATAGTATACGATTTTGAGGCATATCTCAACCCAGAATTTGAAACTCTCGGTAATAATCTAGAGTACGAAGCCGAGCACGTTCCGGTAAGCGTTAGTATAGGAGATAATTGCTCAGAAACAGTAACTCATATTTGTGATAAAGATCCCGCAAAACTTATAGAAAAATTCGTAGAAGATTTGAAAGTCAGGGGAAAAGCTATAAGAGAAGAAGTGTGGTCAAGATATGGGTTTAATACAGAACATTTACGTAAAAACCAAATCGCCAAGATCGAACAGTGGATAGAGCAAGTACCGGTTATAGGTTTTAACAGCAGTAAGTACGATATAAACTTAATAAAGAAATACCTAGTAGGCGAACTGCATCAACAACAAAGAAAGTAATGGTCGGAAAACGTGCAAACGCAACAATATTTCTATTTACTCCAGAGTTTAGATTTCTTGATGTAATACTTTATCTAGGACCTGGTGTAAGTTATGATAGTTGGATAAAAGCCTACGAATGCAAAGGACAGAAACCTTTCTTTCCTTATGAGTGGTTCGATTCTCCAGACAAACTGGATTACCCAGGACTACCGGATATAGAGAATTGGTATTCCAAACTATCTGGGAAAATGTTAATAGATGAAACAGAATTAAGTAAATGTCGTAGAATTTTCGAAGAAAATAATATGAAAACTTTCAGAGATTGGTTGAAATATTATAACGATTTAGATGTAGCACCGTTCCTAGAAGCGTTGGAAAAAATGTGTGAATTTTATAAACACAGAGGTGTGGATATTTTCAAAGATGCGGTAACACTACCTGGAGTAGCTATACAATATTTATTGAGAGGAACCATTAAAGAACATAAATCTTCAAAGACGATTATACCGGAGGATGCTCTATATGCACCAAAAGAAGAAACATACGAAATGATGAAGGACGCTCTAGTTGGCGGTCCATCAATAGTATTTACACGATATGCAGAAGCTGGTGTTTCAAATATTAGATCTAATTCCACAGGAATTAACAAACCTTGCAAGGCTGTTTTGGGGTACGATGCAAACGCGTTATATTTATCTACGTTAAATAAAGAGATGCCGTGTTGGAGAGAAACTATACACCATATAGATACCCCACATAACCCTAAATTTATTAAAAAGTTTTGTAAAAGAGTTTTATCTGGAGACTGGTTTGGGTTTGCGGAGGTGGATATAGAAGTTCCACACAACTTAAAAGATAAGTTTTCTGAAATGTCCCCAATATTTATAAACAGAGAAGTAGAGGTTGATGAAGTTCCCACACACATGTTAAAATATTTAAACGATACTGGCCGAACAAGAGGAGATGGAAAAAAATTGGTGGGATCTATGACCGCCACTAAAGTATTGCTGTACGCGCCACTGTTGAAATGGTATTTAAAACACGGCCTAGAAATAACTGGAGTTCATCGTGTTATAGATTATATTAGCGGAAAACCATTCGAATGGTTCGCAAAAGAAGTTACAGCCGCAAGACGAACAGGCGATGTAGAACCAAATAAGAAACCAGTAGCTGACATAATGAAATTATTAGGAAACTCGTGTTGTGGAAAAATGATAGAGGCAACGGAGAGACATTTAAATACGACATATACACAAAACGAAACCTGTGTTGACAAAGCATTAAGATCTGCATTCTTTGACGATTTGGAAGAGATAGGAGATGCGTACGAAATATCTTCAAGAAAACCCAGGTGTGCGGTAAAGAGACCATTCCATTGTGGAATAGCGGTTTATCAACTAGCTAAATTGAGAATGTTGGAATTTTACTACGAATTTCTAGATAAATACATAAAAAGAGAAGACTTTGAATTAATACAGATGGATACAGATAGTATGTATATAGGAGTTAGTGGAAAAACGATAGAGGAATTGATTAGACCTAACTTACTAGACGAGTTTGAAAAAGAAAAAAAGAAATGGTTGGCTTGGGATAAATGGAGCGAAAGAGAGCCCGGACTTTTCAAAATGGAATTTAGCGGGGATAGGGCAATAGCGTTATCTAGTAAGTGTTATTTCGTAGAAAAAATTAATTTCACTAAAGATAAGTCATTTGAATCAAATGTGGAACAAATTAAAATTAATAACAACTCTGCGAAAGGAATGTCCAAGAGAACTAACAATTTAAATTGGGATAGATATAAACGAGTACTAAGTGAAACTACAGAAGATGGAAAACACATTATAGATGTAGCACAAAATAGAGGATTTAAAATGAAAGACGGCGTTATGAAAACGTACTGTCAACAAAAATTAGGACTCTCGGCATCTACATAAAAGACGCGTGTTACCAGACGGAATACATACAGAACATCTCTAAAGAATCTGACGATCCGGGGGTAGCTGGGTGTCAGAAGGCACCATAAGAAGTTCTTCGCGAACAAACCCTCGAGATGGCCCATCATCCAAATAGTAGAGCACGGGCTCATCAGGTTTGGTAATAGATCGATCTAGATGATATACATTGAGAGACCACACGGGATCAGTCGCGCGGCGGCTGCCACCTTCGAGCTCTCCCGGTTAATAGAGGTACCGGACGTCAATATCTGATGGAAGCCGCTGCTCCTCTAAACCAACGGGTCGCCCGCGCGAGACGGCAGAGGGCTTGCTCGTCACCCTTTTAAACTTGATAGCATCTACAGGCTTCTTACCTATCAATCTGGTCACCTCTCCGTTCAGTGCGGAGACCACGGCGGGCAGTCTGGCCACCCACTCGGTCGATCGCGAATGAGGGTCTACAAGTTCTTTGGCGTATTGGTGTCCGAACAGTCTCTCAGCCAGGGTTCGATTGAAGCGTTCCACGATCCCCTGGTCCCGGTGGATGTTGACGCGGCCGCGTCTGATAGAAACTTTGTGCTTAGACAATAGATGAGAGACCGCGCCCATGAACTCGCGGCCGGGATCGACCTGGAGAAGATTCGGCCATTTGAGAGGACTCCTCTTATATATTCGGGAAAGAGCCTCGGCCACTTCCTTAGACTCTTTAGTGGCCAACGGCTCAGCCCCCTTATAAAGACTCGCTACGTCAACGATTGTCAGTGCGTACTTGTACGTTTTGCGACCGACGCGATCGTGAGGTAGAAACAGGAGATCCGCTTGGTGAACTTGGTTCGGCACCGGCACGTCAAATTTCGGGCGCGGAATATTGTGAGGCGCGGGTAAATAGATCTGCCAGATGGCCTGCTTCTTGAGCCATTCCTTGACAGCGTTTTCTGAAACCTTGGTCGCCGCCGCGAGGTTCTTGATGGCCGCGAGTCCCTTCCAGTAGCCGCGTGGGCTATAGTATGTATTCGACAGCTTGCCCGCTAAGCGAACCGAGGGTTTGGTATCAAGTTTGCGTGTGTTCATCATATGCGAAGTATTCTAATATATCGGACAATCTCCAACACGCCCTCGCCAGTTCGTCCGGTAACTGCGTCGTTAATAATAAACCTTTGTTGGAAGTTTCGCTGCAGCCCCAATCGCGTTTGGGTTGTAACAGGAGAGGGGAATCTAATTCAACTTTGTTGATGGAGGAATCTAACATCCGCTTTGCGAAAAGGGTGGCCGCTTTTTCGTCCTCGCGCCACGTCTCGAGACAATCTCGGGCCAGACGAATCATACTCTTTGCACCAGGTAAACGATGTTTTTGGGCAGTGTAGCCTACATCGATCATAGCGTCATAAAGTTCGTCAACTAACATCGTTCTATATATATATATATATAAAAAAAAAAAAGGTTTTAATTAATTAATTTAAAATCTCGATTGAATATAGTAGCCGACGAGCCCAACCACACCCATTCCCACGACGATGAACGCGATCTCACGGTCTTTTTGGGCCTCTGACGGTACATAGAAATCTGAAAGTTGTGGCTCGCGATCCATTGGATTGAGACTTTTGTGCAGATATGCCAGCGCGTACTCGCGGTTGGCTTCTTCAACGTTCTGAAAAGTTTGCGCGGCGTGATTTTCGCGGCGAAGCTCTTCTTTGACCCAGTCCAGATGGGCGGTTCGTTTTTTCGACCACGCTTCCTTTGCGCTATTGAGTTGTTCTACAGCTAAATCATGACGCTTACGCTCCTCATCCACGTTCGAGCTTTTCATTTTAGAGAATATAAAGTTGCTACCGCTGAACGCCAATGCGTTTACAAGCGCACCACCTACTATTACTGCGATTGAAGCCATTTATTTCCATATATTAACTGGTAGAATTCCAGCTTTAACTAGATAATCTCGCGTCCAAACTGCGGCCGCTACATCTAAGGTCGCGAGCCCTTCGTCTCTCACAGTAAAGTCCAATTTGGGAGCGGTTCCTCCATAGGGCCATCTTTGATAGTCGAGCATACCCGATACTGAAACCCGATATCACCACGGCGTGATAAAGCGCATTCACTAACATTTTACCATCTTGTTCAGCCATTGTTATAATTATTGCATATAAAAGGGGTCGCGATCAATGTTTAAATGGGGCGCATCCAAATTCAACATTGTTGATGCTTGGTGTTTCGTAACTTTCTTCTGTACACTGGCTGGTTGTTTTTTCGGGTATTTCCACACGCACAGGGCACCAACAACTGCCAGACTACCACCAACAAACCAACTCCAATTCACGAATTTGGGTTAAATCGGATTCGCCCAACTCCAACGGCAGTTGGTATTGGATGACAAATTCAAAGAATTTGGGTGTGCTTCCAATTCGTGAATTTGGGGTGTTGTTGTACTCAACTCTGTCTTCAGATGTTTTGCTGTCTCCGTCCCCATCAATTCACTAATTGGCTGCAACCCCAATCTCGATTGGAGTTTAGCCTCTCGAAGCTCGGCAAGTATTTTATCTTGTTTAACTTTTCGGGTGGCAGCCGCCGCCCGCCCAGCTGCCTGTCTTTTGGGATTTTTTATATGCGGTATGTCATCCAGTGGCGGAGTAACACTCTGGTTCGATTGTGTTGGAGCAATCTGGTTCAACTCCGTCACTCTCGTGGGTGTGTCTTGTGTCATCATTTTCAGGGCTTATAGTTGGTGGGCATATATGTCCAAATTGACAGTGTTTACCCGTGGTCAACGCGGTTGTCAGCGGAGCTAAGTACATTCCAAACTTGTGATAAATTGAGCAGCAGGCTGTTCTAAGAGTGTGTCCTATAAAAGGGTCAGTCTCTAGATCGTGAATCAACCCTTCGGTGTTTGGTATAGGGAGAAGTATACTAACGGTGGTAGCGTACAAATGAATAGCCGCCGATCCAAGAGTTTTTGTCATCTCTGCTCCCAATTTGGATTCGTATCGCGCATACATTTTATCGATCTCCGCATCTGACATCTTATCCACCTGAAAAACTGAGAGACGCCTACCGAGATAATGCTCCGATTGTCCCCCAGCAACCAGCGCAGCTAGCCGCTCTCGTCGCGCCGCATTTTCATTTTCATTCGGAGTCGTTGCACTCAACCCAATACCAACCCCCGATTCCGATTGCTTTGTCGGATCATTATTGTTGGCAGTCGGAGTTGAGGTTTCTTCTAATAGCTGATCTAGAAGTTCGTCGCAGTTCATTTTTTTCAAAATTAGTAATTTAACTATTCTAACAAGTCTCATCACTTTAACATATTGCCAAGCGCACCACCCGATACTTATGATCACCATTATGCTTGCAACAAAGCTCGCAGCGGAGCACCAAATTGCTAACATTGTTAACCATTGTTCAGCATTTGTTCAACATTTGTTAAGCATTTGTTCAGCATTGTTCAGCAATTGCTAAGCATTGTTAAGCATTTACTAACGAGCGTTAAGTAATTGCTAATTAATTATAAAATTAATTGATAACTTCGTAAGCAGTTGGTTGATCAGTCTTTAGCAAAAGCTTGGCGTGCTTAGTTTCCGAAAGCATCTGTCGAACCTCCAGGCGCTCCTCGCGCGTTGGGATAACGTCATTCTCTCGAAGACAGTCATCGAATGAGTCTCGGTCCTTGCAGTGAAAGAGGGCGACCCATTTCGTTTGTTCGCGCAGATCCTTGAGGACGGCGTTGTACTTTTGAGTGGATATCCATACGCTTTGCCTCGCATGGCGGCCAGAAAATGCGAGCTCGGAGAGCATGTCCTTCTTTTTGTCATCGCCGCCTTGCCGAGCAATCGTCAATCACGTATAGGGTGGGCTCACCCTGGAATATTTGGTATAAACCACGCAACCAATCGTGAAGCCTATCACCCGGGTCAATAACGTATACCTCAGGGTCGGTCCATATCCACGGGCGCCGCTGATAAGTATCGTTGTGCCGCACAGTGGGACACAGGATCACAATGTGATGAAAGGCATCGCGGTAGGACTCCTCGAGCAAGTCGAGGATGAAAACCGTTTTTCCACATCCTGTCTGCCCACATATTATGGCAGAGTGAGCATCTCCAATCGTGAATTGGTATTGATTGCTAGATTTCTTAATTAATTCTTTAAATGATTTTTTTATTAATAAATCGTTAGATGATTTTTTTATTAAATCAGTAGATCGCTGATACGTATCGACCATCTTCGATGTTGAGTTGTGCGTCTGTAATTATATATAAGTACACGTTCAATGGCCCTGCTCCGTCCGCCTCTTTGGTTATCTGGATCGTCACACCCTCACTAGCGTTCTCAACTTGGCGTCCGCTACCGTGTATTTGGTCATCGTCGCTGGCTCGCATGTCTAGCCATAACGCGTATTTGGTATTCAGGAACTCCACGAGGGAGACGGTCGATAGCTGCAGGTCTTTAGCAACTGCTGCAACCTCCGGAGAGCGCTTAGAGCCGGCAGCAAACTGCTTTCTTACTTCATCCCACTGTTGGTGCGCGCGAAGACCCGCGCTGTAGAGTTGATTGGGGACTCCCTCGATCGTCACCTCTACCTTCGTGATTTTGGGGTTATAGAATTTGTCGGTTTTTCTAGCACCGAGCGCGAACCGAGCATCCTCAAACAGCATCAGTATACATTTCATCGAGCGGGCGGGTACGTTGACATTAATATTCCACAATGTGTCGCTTTTGTCTTTCGGCATCTTGCGATGGCGAAGAACTCGGTCGTAAAGTATGGCAACGCGCCCGGCGTACTGGGTTCTGATCAATCGCGCGAGTTCGGGCATCGTGACCATGTCGTACTCCAGCGAAACATTGTCGATCGTATACGTCGATAACATGTCGCTGGCTATGATAACTCAGCCGTAGTCGTTGAACGTTAGTTCGTATTCGAGGCGGTCAGCCAAAGCATGTGACTCTCTAGCAACTCAAAGTCGAGTGGGATGTAGAAGCGGTTGCCGTAAGCGCCCACGACCGCATTGTCACTCGCGTTGTTATCTGCCTTGTTAGCAGCCCCGATTCTAAGTCTGGTTACGTTCTTATTTTTGCTGGTGTCAATACCCTGATAGACGGCGTTTTCACGCTCTTGCGCCGTCTTCCATAGGTCCTGATAACAATGGTAGACGTCGCTGTCATCGATCGACATCACCTCATTACCAGAAATCTTTATCATGGTCTTCTTGACTATGGCGCGACCCAGGTTCTGAACGACGGTTCGGTCCGCGTCCGTCGACGTCAGCGAAATAGTGAAAGCGAGCGAACAGTACCCGGCACAATGACGTCGTTAGCTCCGAGGTTGGGGAAGCGGACCAAGAGCTGCTGGTTCTGGTCGATCGTCGATGGGTTGTTCGTAATAACGACACTCTGTCTCACGCCTTTTGCCCCGAGGGGCTCACGCAGTCTGCGGTATGGATTGAGTTTGCGACCGTATTGACTCGAAGACATAATTTTTTCAAAAATTATTGAAACTATTAAACCCGTATGGTTTTGTCTTTAATACATAATTAATATGGCTGATTACGATGTTGAAATGGATGAAATCGGCAGAGACAATTACCTCGATGGTGATGATGATAATTTCGAGGATTCCCTCGAGGCACCCACCATAGAGACTCCAGTTCCAATCCAATCACAATTGGGTGGCGCTACCACTAGTCAAAGTCAGGAATTACTTGAGGGAGCTGTAAACGACTACTACAACAATTTGGCAGCAGAAAAAGGTCTGGTCCCCTCTGTCGGTCGCGACTACTCCAAGTTCAAATTTTATCTGAACGGTAGATTGCGACTAAAAGCAGCATCAAATCTCCCAATAGTCAACACGAGGACCGGTAAACCCCTAGCACTGGGCACCATTGCCGGAAACCCGGGCGGTGGCCGATTCATAAGGGACGAACTAGGATTCACGGATTGGAAGAGGGGTAAAACAATTATACCGGCCCGAGCTGTAGAGGCCCTACAGTCTACCGACGAAACTATGGCGAAGACGGCCACCGCGATAGAAACGGTCGAGCTCAGCGAGGTCCCTCAAATAGCCACCGACGCTATTAACACGATGGAGTCCACGTTCAGCGTGCAATCACAATTGGGGAAAATACTCAACGATAACCCACCGTTACCTCTTCGAGAACTCCGTGGACTCGATAAGGCTCTACAAACGGTCCGGGGCGAACTGGTCCTTAATCTCTCCAAACTCACGGCGCTGGATGAACATATCGCGCTAGAAGAAAGAAAACTGGAGGAAGCCGGTGATGATAGAGAATCTACCGAGCGGATCGCCGAACGACTGCGGTCTTTGCGGGACGAAAGAGAAACTCGCTTGGAGGCCACCTCGGCTAACCGTGAGGCTCTCCGCACACAAATAAGTCGGATCCGCGAAACAATATCAAGGGTTCTGCACGAGGACACGACACTCGGTGAGCGTCTTCGCACTCTGTTCAGAGAGCAGGGCGTCACGATAGCAAGCATCTTCGCAGCTGTCGGCATGACTATATCAACCATAGTTCTAGCTTTCACTGTTGGTGCGGCGCCACCACCCGCGCCACCACCAGCACCCGCGCCATCCGGTGGAGCCAAGGAGTGGGTAAAAAAACAACTAAAAGCCCTCGCCAATCTTCTAGCTAAATTAGCTGGAAAGGCGGCTGCCGCACTACCTGGACTGATCGGAAGTATCGTTTCTTACTTGCTATCTATATTATCAAAAACGGCCGGATGGCTAGCCAAAAATACCTGGGCTTTAATCGTGGCAATCGCCGGTCTCCTACTATTCTTCGCCACCAATCGAGATTGGAAGTTCCTACAACCAAAGCGTAAATAATCCGATCGCCACGAGGGCGATGACGAGCCCTAATTTCTCCTCCTCGTGTGTTGTGCTTCCAATTTCACCCAATTTGTGATTGGTTGGTGTTTCTCCAATCGCGATTGGTTTGTTGATGGAACTCGATGGTGCATCCAATTTACGAATTGGGTTCAATTGTGTATCCAATTTACGAATTGGGGGAGGTGTATCCATTTTGTGTTTTATGAAATCGGTTCCACTGTTGAACCCGATCATGTTGGGGTGCGCTTGATGATATCCGTGTTCACGTTACCGTTGTGGCCGCCGATTTTTTGATTGGCGGTGGCGATTACGATCTGATTATTGTAACCGTCAACCGGGTCGTCTCGTAGTATCATATTGCTCGGTGCCATATAAAGACCTATTCCAAATACATAGTCTACTGGGGTGCTGGCATTCTGCAAAACGTCTTGATTAATTCTGAATCGCCTTCTCCAGGTCCACCCTAGCTGAGATGGCGTCCTCTACAAGTGCCAAGAATTGTTTTTGTGCATCAAACGCTGTTCCCGTGCCCAGTATAGAACTGCGAGTTTGCTTCTGTGCGCCGAGGATGGCCCAGACGTACGTGCGAATGGAGTCGTTGACGCGAGTAACCCCGGCCTGCGTGAACCCTATACCCTTATCTAACATAAATGTACCCCACACGTTCTGAACCTCAGCAGCCTGCTGTATGTAATCGACGTGAGCCAGTTTCGGAGGTAACATTTTACAAGAAAACACGCCACAGTGCCGACCTCCAGACACTTCTGGCCCGAAAGTCATCGTCGCGGGGTCAAAATTCCGGCGTTCCGACTGACGATGTGGTCACCGGGAGTGAATCGTGTACTAAAATCGTCTGCGTCCAAGTTCCCGACTGGCCCCGAATGAGAACGTCGCCGAGGCCGGTGCTGGTAGGAAATGCTTTCTGTCTCCAGTCCGCGTCTTTTGAAACGTTAAATTCGTTACACAGTCTTTCAAAGGCCATACGGTCGTATGCGTTGGAAATGGGATCCCAGGCGTCGTCTTGAGGTAGTGAAATACCTAGTTCTTTGAGAATCCTCCTAATAGTATAATACGTGTGAAAGTTGTAGACACTTCGGAGCATGACATTCTTGGATGTTAGATGGTCTTTATATGAAACTCCACACCCGGCTGTTGCGCACCGCACCATACAGCGAAATTTATTTGGTTCTGCCAAAACTGCATCGGTGTTGCTTTCCAGCCGTTTACCGCCTCCATCGTAGTAATCTTGGGCAGCCTATATTGTTCAAAGATGTTAGGAAAATTGGTGGCAAAGCCACTGTCCGGTCTAACCGTTATGGTTAGGTGTACAAGGCGGTTAACAACGTCTTTTTGTGTGTATTTACCTCCGACCGCGTACTTTGCATTAGAGTTAAAGCTAAATGCTTTGGTATCCATTGAAAGATATTATTATGTTTGCTACTATAACTAATGTTCAAAAAGAGAGTTGTGAACTTCAAAAATTAATAGACAACTGCTGCGGAAAACGCCGGGTAGGCCTTAGATCAATCACCTTCACGGTTGGGTGGAAAAACATTGAAATAGAACGGCCAGAGGTTATCTATTCCGTAGATGGTCTAGATCTAGAGACCGCCGATAGTCCTGCAGAAGTAGAGAGACACGTTCGGGAAACAGCTGTCGCATTACGTCCTGGCCTTTGGGGTTTCAGAGATGTCCAAGCTTTAATCGCAAGGAATATGCCTGATAATGTCACTCTCACAGTCTCAAAAGCCACGGGGATTGCGACATTGGACGTTGATAAAAAAATAAAGATCACTCCGGGGTTGGCCTCAATGTTAGGATTTAAATTTGCACCCCCTTACAACGAGGATGAAGGGCGAATGTTCCCGTTGCACTTTGTCTTCCCCGTGGATTATCACCGCGGCGATACCCCAGTAAACTTCGCCTTCACGAAAATAAACTCTCGGGTGCTCCTTGATCCGGTTGAACACATCGTACAACACGGTAGACGGATCCTCCAGCACATTACTGAAAACTGTGCCCGCCAGCGACTGTTTCTATGGCGAGACTGTGACCTTAGACTTCCCTTCCACACCACGAGATGAAAGTTTTGGAATCGGGACACATCCACGAGTTGAAGATTTCTATTCTTGATGATAAAGGGAGAGAGTTGAAGAAAGGGGGGAAAAAAAGGGGGGGAAAAAAAAAAAAAAAAAAAAATTTAAGGGGGGGGGTGGGGGATTACCCGATTTCGGTCGTCCTAGAAATTTCAAATTAATTAATTTTAAGAAAATTATAAAATTAAGAAAATTATTTAGAATTAAACGCATGTTCGTTAATTTATTAATAGTAATCAACATTATTGAAAATGAGTTTATACGGACCAGGTAGTTCTTCCGATTGGGTGACAAATATAAATTCAAATAATTTGGAACCGGCGCAGAAGGGGGATTCATCCCGACAGAGGGCGACTTTTTAACTACCCAAAAAACAAAGGCCTTGATCAAATAGAACTATATCGATGGCCACGCACGAGATTCATAAAAGTCTACTATCACAACTTAGAGAATATGCCCTGGTTGTGAATACACAAAGTCGTGAAGAAACGCATACGGAACTAAACGAACTAGGTAAAAAAATAACCAAATTTCGAAAAGAGGCCCGGTTGGGTATTGATAAAGTCCGAGAAAGACGAGCAGGCAGTCCTTACGGAGGCTTATGATGCGTTGCGCTTAGAGGACTCTCTCACCAGAGAAGCGAACACTTACTGAATTAGACGGTAAAATAATCGATTTTCGAAAGGAGACCCGAACGAATATTGAGAAAGATCAGGCGGCTTATAAGGTGTTGCGCTCAGAGGACTCTCTCATCAGAAACGGAACTAAACGAACTAGGTAAAAAAATAACCAAATTTCGAAAAGAGAGCAGGTCGGATATTGATAAAGTCCGGGCAGACCGCCAGGCGGCCCTTACGTTGCGCTTAGAGGACTCTCTCATTAGAGATGCGGCATTTACCGAACTAGGTAAAAAATAACCAAATTTCAAAAAGAGCCACGTCGGGTATTGAGAAAGCACGAGAAGACCACCAGGCGGACCTTACGAAGGCTTATGAGGTGTTGCGCTTAGAGGACTCTCTCATCAGAGAAGCGGCACTTACTGAACTAGATAAAAAAATAACCAAATTTCGAAAAGAGACCCGGTCGGGTATTGATAAAGTCCGAGAAGACCACCAGTCGAACCTTGCGGAGGCCATTGCGGAGGCTTATGATGCGTTGCGCTTAGAGGGCTCTCTCAGCAGAGAAGCGACACTTACCGAACTAGACGGAAAAATAGCCGAATTTCTGAAAGAGACCAGGTCGGGGGTTGAGGGGTCCGAGAAGACCACAAGGAGGCCATTGCGGAGGCTTATGGGGCGCTACGCTCAGAGGACTCTCTCAACAGAGAAGCGGCACTTACTGACATATACGAAAAAAAATAACCGAATTTCGAAAGGAGGCCCGGTTGGGTATTCATAAAGTCCGAGCAGACCGCCAGGCGGACCTTACGAAGGCTTATGAGGTGTTGCGCTCAGAGGACTCTCTCATCAGAGAAGCGCACTTACCGAACTAGACGAAAAGATAACCGAAGTTTCCGATAAACTGAAACATGATCGTATAGCCGCGACCAAAGCTCTTGAGGAGGCCTCTTATAAGATTCGTACTGAGGCATATAACGCAAACAGGGCGCTTGCCGGAATAGTGAAAACAATGAAAACACCAAAACGTGTCATAACAGTTTGGGCTGAGAAGCGGGGCCCATTGGTTGAGGGGCACTATGAATATTCGTTCGCTGCCAAAGCGAGTAATAAATATGGGGGATACACTATGACAGCTGCAGGTGAAGTTATCCAAATGGCGGTCTGCTCGGTTAATGCTAATGGTAAACCTGTGGGCGCGGTCGCGATAAATATTGTAGTAGATGGGGAAGAACGGGGGGTTGGAGTCACTAAAATCTCTGGAGATAGTTCGACGATTGTTTCGTTCGCCGGTGATGATCGAATTAGACTTTCCCAAAGTAGTGTTATTAACTTTGTTACGAAAATCGGTGACTCAGAGAGTTCTTCCACTATTGTCTCATTGTTAATTGAACTTATTGTGTAAATACTAATATATTGAACTAAATTTGTAAAATTTAAATATGAACGAATCACCATATCCAACTCTCAATACCACTCCACCAACACTGTATCCAACTCTCAATACCACTCCACCAACACTATATCCAATTAACGAAAGAAGTTCAGATTTTAGGTTGAATAATATCGTCGCTATGCAGGATATTTTAGTTAGAGAATGTGCAAATAGAAAAAGACACGCTAAAAAATATAAGCGCGCGGCGAACATAGCTGAAGCATCTAGTACGGTTCTGGCAAGTTTATCTGTAATGAGTGGTGCGGGGACTGCTGCAACGCTATCTACAATTGTAACGGTTCCACTTGCAGGGGTTTTGAGTGGAATTACCGTTTTATCTGGAATACTTTGTATGGTAATTAGGGCGGCGGGTGGGAAACTCGAGAAAAAAAGTAGAAAACATGATAGAATATCCGTTCTCGCTAGGTCTAAGAAAAATAACATCGACGTTATGGTGTCCAAAGCGTTGGCCGATAAGAAAAAAATGTTTTCAAAAAAATGAGCAGACAACTCCGACCGTTGTCATGATGTTATTTGTCTTAGCATCAACATTGCTGTTCAATAATTATTTTTTCAATTTCTTTATAAGTGATATCATAGAAATGTACGTTCGTAAACGAATCGTTGGGTTTTAATAGTTTTATATAATACGCCTTAGTTTCATATCCGATACGCATTATCTGTCTTAATGTTCGTATTTGCCTCTTGTATAGTTGACATAATTGCCGGTATAATATTGTAAATGCAACGTTTTTATCGGAGCGTAATAAATTACGCTGGTATTTCATGTATTCGATATCGCCTAGTGTTCCTATTTATAGAATTTATATTAATAAGATTATAACCCCCGTAAGCTTCGTAAATTTCTTCAACACAGGCATTACAAAATTTCAATTCCAATTGTATTGTATTATCCATTTTCTCTAATAGTTGTTTTTTTCTGTTCAATTTTCAATTTCTAATAATAATTTTCCAATTTCTTCCACGTTAAAAGTGATATCGTAGAAACGCATATCCGTAAACGAATCTTTGATTTTAAACTGTTTTATAAAATTAGTTTGATAATGTTTCGGTAGTGTTTCTCCGATCCTATTTTAGTCGCTTCATTACATAAATTTGATACTTATACCGGCGACATAATTGCCGGTTTAATATTGTAAATGCAACGTTTTTATCGCAGCGTAATAAATTACGCTGATATTTCATGTATTCGATATCACATAGTATTGTCATTTTACCGTGTTTTAATACTGTAGAAACAACAGCGTAAAATTCTTCATCCAAGTCATTACAAACGTCCAATTCGTTGTGTATTTTATTATCCATTTTGTTATAATATTTTATTATAACCTATTAAATTTATCTGTTCAATTGGACGTGAAAACAACATGATGTATTTATGACACCAATTTTAGATTTTTCGTGGTTGGTGGGAGACAATTTCCTCGTTAACCAATTTTTGATTTTTAGGGGGTGGTGGGAGTAGTATATGGGGGTGGAAATGATACCACCGTAGGTGGTATCATTTTGACTCCCTATATACTATCCCATTGCTCCAGTCACAGCCGCATATACGTTTTATTATTTGAGCACCAGAGAAAATTATCCAACCAACATACACATTTGAGGTCTTCCAGCTTTTATGCTAATGAGCTAATGTCGGGCGCAGCACATATTTTGCGGGTTGAACCCGGGTACGCCACAAAATAGGTCTAACAACTTAGCTAGATCGCCTTTCAGTGTTTTGTTTGCTTTTTTTGTGTGCTAAATTTATCTTCTTGCAAATATTTCCGTATTTCCGTATTCTAAGGATGAGACGATTAACCGCCATATTCCATGTTTCGGTGCACGAATACAATTTTCGGTTCCGGTTTCGGTTCTCAGAATAGCTATTGACCTTTTTGACATTCCGGAAGGGATAACATGAAATGGGCGATCCCTATACGCCAGTACCGGTACAAACCGTCCGGTACCTCTACGAAGGTAACTGTAATGCGTGGCTGACGCGAATATGGGGCGTGTAATTGACCTCATGTGGTGGTCAAGTACTACTTGAAGCATATACTTATTCAACATAGGGGATTGGCCGTGCACCATGCATGCGCTATTACATATGTATGACTCACCATGTATCAATGCTTTATATATGTATACTTGTAAACTCGATAGAAGCCTTATGTTCGAACATGTTTTTACCAAACCTGCTCACATCTTCATCTGAAATTAAAACACGCAGGCCGTAGCTAACATGGACATCTTTAACTGGCCAAATGGCCATGAATAGCTGCCCGGGTCGTTTTCATAAGTCGATGGTCTAGTAACATAAGGTCGTAACTGCTATGCTAAAGCATAGCACTTAAGACCTTATGTTACTAAACCATCGAATTATGTTGGCAGAAACACGCGCATGTCAATATACTTGAAACTTTTTTCACGTTCAGTCCTTTGATATTATAAATAATGCACCTACCTATTGTACCTACTGTACGTGTTCCTCTGCTGTATTCGGATTTCACGGTGTTGTCCCTGTCCCGTCAGAAAAACTTATGCACTGCAGATATCACACCGAAAAGATAACCTCCGTTGACATGCATTACCATATTACAATCAAAGGACTGAACGTTCTGACATTCTTCACAGTATGTGTTTGTGGATGACACATAGACTAATAATTAATCTAGAGTGGAAAGTGTTTCGCGAAAACTAAACACGGGAATTTCACCGTAGCAGCAGCAACAACAACAACAACAACAACGAGTTACAAATAGATTTTGGAAGATCCAACATGATAAAAAGATTATTGAGAATGCAAACCGCAATATTGTATTCCTGCACCGAACCATGAAATTACGAATCGCGAATAATCGAGTATGGCGGTTAATCGCCACACCCTTAGACTACGGAAAATGGCAGGTATATGCAATCATTAATCATTATATTTGTCAATAAAAGTGCAATGCGCCTGACAACGTACCACATAAAATAATACATGTACATGTACAAGAATTCGCAAGAGAAATTCGTCAAATTTCCCTTCCTTGATTATCACATATTCGATACATTTTTTCGAGTTTTGTTTCTGCACTTACACAGCACATGGACAATGTATTGACGTGCGTCCGCATGTACGATCGCTAAAGCTCGTGCATTATTTCGTCGTACATGCGGACGAACCGTGATCTAACTGTGGCCTAAACTACGGCTGGTTCTTAACTTACGCCCCAATGTATGTATGTTAAATGAATTTAATGTAATACTGTATACAGCATTGTTAAGCACAGTTGTTATTTCCGCACCCGTATGTTTATATAGCATACTTATAGGTTCTACGTGTCGCAAAACCTGGGCAGTCAGTCAAATACACTGTAGTTCAGTTTCTTGTGAAGCGTGTCCTTGTGCCACTATTTGAATTTATTTTTATTTCAAAATCCGTGAATATTGTGCTTGAAATCAAGCAACTTGGTGGGCTGAGCCTGAGATGTGCTACAGCTCAGGCTCAGCCAATCAAACTGCTTGATTGCGAGTTGAGATTACCAATAAACGTTGACCAGCTTAACACAGGCCGCTGTGCGGTGTATTTAACCCTTTCGCTGCCAAACGTATTAATCAAATTTGCCAACTGTCGACGTTACGTGAAAATGACGTCGCTTTTTATGTAGTTTTTACTAACGCCCGCGTTTCATGACGTCGTTGGAAACGTAACGACGCTAATTGACGCGCACATGATTTACAATCGGCAATAATTGGCATTTATTCAACAGAAGATATATGGATCTATCTAGCACTGAAGTAGCAACTTTACACTGAGAAATAATGAATTCCAGTGCATTTGGGGAAAGGTTTCTCTATGACCGATATTTTTCACACCAACTTGTAAATATGAGTAATGAATTAATCCAGTGTATTACACGTATCGTGAATATATTAATGCAAGCTTATACATGTACTCGTTTGCATCTAATTAAGAGGAGATGAAGGAGTTTTCATTGTCAGCGAGGGTCAATAAACCACACTTACACATCGACTCTATTGTTGGTAAGTAATTTGAACACCTCTGTAGACAAAAGAAGTTTGCATCTATATGCAAACCTGGGTATGAAAAAGTCGTGCCTCACGGCAAACCAAACACGTTGGGTCATTGTGTGAAGTGAAAGCTTGACAGAAGGAAGGAACACCGGCTAAGAAAAGCGGTCTTACAATGGCTAGCGTAGCCCATATCAGTCTGCGCATCCGCGCTGTTTGATAATTGCATATGTCGGTCGCCATTCGATCAACACTATTTCCTATATTTACTATATGCCACCAATGTTGCAGTTGTTGATGTTTTACGATCAGCGGAATGATTACCTGTAGAACATAAAACGTTAATGTGCATGGTGAATGATGATAAAGGTACACAATTCGACTTACACATGCTGCTAGGTCCTTCTCTGTGCCAGTGACTCATATGTAATCACAAAACTAGATATACAGACGGGCGACAGAAATATCTTAACTATAATGTAGAACATTGTTGAAATATCGTACTTTAAATAAACTCTTACCTGGTGAATCTCCCACACGTAGTATACAGTATATTTCTGTTTACGTATAGTTTAGCACGTGGAAAGACAATTGTCGCCGACAAAAATAGAACATACATGAGGGGTGTTCAGTAAATAACAGAAAAGTGTTATAAGCCTACACCCACTCTTGAAGTGGCATATTTCATCAGGTCTCAAAATGTGCTATATATATGTATATATATATATATATATATATATATATATATATATATAGAGAGAGAGAGAGGATCGTACTTGCGTGATGATTTACTATGATATTTGTTAACGACATTACTGATGTCACAAGAGGCTATGCTGAATTTCTTTATAAATCAGTCAAGGAGCTTTACTAAATATCATATTACATCAACACAAATGTTAGATTTGCTTAAATGCATGAGCACATCATCATACTAAGCACATATGGTCACCTAATGTGTTTTATCCCGTCAACACAGTGCGTATGTGCCGTGAAACACAGTGCCGTGAAACATTTTTGATATCCAGTCAATACTATTTTTACATTTTACAGCCATTTGTAGGTGTTGACGGGATAAATAGAATAGTAGGTTAGTGCCGTGAATGGGAAAAAATATCTGGCGCGGCACGGAAACGGGATGTGCTCGGCAGAGCCTCGCCCATCCCGTTTCCTGAGCCTTGCCATATATGTTTTCCCATTCACGGCACTAACCTACTATTCTCTATTTATTGTACCCGTCTGATTTGCACATTTATTACAATCTTAGTCTAGTGTATTATGAGATGGAATACACACTAGTGCCTGCCTTTAAGTTTTACAACATACGAGTCGAACTTAAGCTTTGCTTATTGATATCTTGTGATCAGTGCATATTTAAGATACAATAAAACAGCTGTAACGCTTTTTTTGGCTCAAGAACATTGTTCACTTGATACGTACAAAAGTCAAGTGTATGCATTAAAATAATACAATGCATGTACACGTGGACTGGCATACAACTATGATATATTCTGCATTTTGACTCAACATAGTGTTATGATCGTACAAAAGGGCACATGTCATTGTTGAATGACAACTGTACATGTGTGCGTATTCCAAAATGCAGATACACGAACACGTGAATTGCGCTTTCCCAAACATATGTAGATCACTGTATGTAAATGTTGCTAGTCGACAATACAAATGACACCAGACAGACATGCAAGTTCGTGACTGATAATATTAAATTGCACCTTTTGCTACCACTGACGAGTTCAACAGTTCGGATCTCGTAGTTATCAAGTGTGGCTTGGCGCCTCGCATAGTGCGAGGGCGTGTTGCAATGCTTGCGAATAAAATCTACTCGCTCATACTCGCCGGCGAGTACACCCGCTGACCGTTGCATCACTGTGCTCGCTAAACCGAAATTTCTGTCTGTACCGCAGGTCAACTTACTTAAGTCGCCCTGCGTTACAGACAGACAATTCGGATTAAGTGCTCGTAATTTACAGGTATCTCAGCACTTAACTCGCTCATACGAACCGGCGAGTACACCCTCTGATAGTTACAAGACATTGTTCGCCTAATGGGAGAGTACCGTAACTTACACGTGACGCAACACTTGACTTGCTTCCCGGCCGAATATGACCTTAGCTGTTGATAGGCCGTTAAACACCGATAAACAAACAAACACTTGACTTGTTCAATGAAAACAATGCTGTTCATTGTCGCCATTGCGTCCGCCAGTCCGAGCCAGATATGTACCTCCCGCGGGGCAACTGTTAGCCTCTGAGTGGCAGCAAGTTTTACCATTGTCAGGGGCTCGACTTGTTTATTTGAGGGAGAAATCGCTCCTCGGAATGCTAGCCAGTTGAGTTTTATTTTCTTCCAGCGTTATTTCTGATTTATCTATTAAATGTGAAACAACATTTACTGTTTATTGTAAGTTGTGATATAATGGATTTACATTTATTGAGCATAGGCTGCGTATGCAGCCTATGCTCAATAAATGTAAATCTATGCCTATTTCACTGTTAACTTGTATGCACATACCATATATTTCCCGCCCGTGGGTGGACGAATGGGGTTGGTGACGGCGGCGGTGATCATACACGTGGACTGAGTGTTACACTATATAGTCAACATTATATAGTCAACATATCCTCCGATGGAGACATTAAACATCCACACATCTTCTCGTTCGCTCTATAGGAAAACGCTGCTGCCACCCTCTGTGAGAACTTGATTCCGAGAGGCGGGATTAGACTATAATTTCTATTTTTACCAACTCTACCCCACCAGGACGGTGAAAACATGGGTAGATCAATAGATAGGTTTTAATTTACTACTGACTATTTTGACCACAGTCTTTCTGCTACTGTGTATGTTTTGAGGGTAGTGGGTCGAGGAAGCGTGCAACACCCGGTTAAATGTATACATTCAAAACTTGACAGAGAAAATGACAAAGAAAATCTCGCCAATCGGAATTAATAATTATGTGACTATTTCCGATCAGTTAGGGTGGCGCTTGTTGTCAATCGACCTATTGCCCCCACACCCACCCGCCGTTACACATATGCCTTCGTACATTTTCGCTGGATATATTTGCATTGCCAATCTAGATAACACGGCAGATTTATATTCACTGACCGTCCCTAGACAGTTTCCATTCTGGTATGCTTCTGTGTAACTTATTTTAGCACGTTTTTACTTTGTTCTATGACCGTGTTTTTATTAACTGTTTTTTCTCTATGTGATGGGGTTTGGATTGGTGGGTCTTATGGGGCGTGTGTTCTTTTGAAACAATATTTTTTCTAAATTTTGATTGTGTAGCTTGGTGTGATCTTGGTCAGCGCCGTAGCCACGTTGAGGCACGTCTCGGTGATATTTTCCGGATTATTTTGTTTTTAATTATTATTATTATTCGTGATCATGCAATTTGTGCCTAGTGGTTTTCCCCGGGAAACAAGCCCCCGGTAGCATATATTATCAATTATTCTGCCATTCTCTATGATTTCATAACGTTTCCTATAAAGAGAGCAAAATATGTTTTCGAACGTATTCACGGCTCTAAAATACGACAGAATGCAGGAAATGTGATGTATATTTCAATTTTGTTAGGTGTGTGTGTGTGTGCCCCTGGACCCCCTACCAGACTCCCTCGATCCTCTCGGTAGACGAACGAGATATGCTCGTTCGCTGGACCAATGGTATTGCCTCGGTGTTTTTCTTTCAAGCTCTAGCTACGTCACTGTTGGTGGCTGTGCACCGCCGGTTGACGTATGCACCTGGCTGCTGTCTCTGCAACCACCGTTGTACATGTGCATTATATGACCATAAATAAGCATCAATTTGCGTCTCAAACCGACTTAATTACAATGGCATAGTTGATGTAATCTTTCGCGAACAACGTGACGTCAAAAATACCAGTGTGACGTTGCATATCTCGAACAAAATAACGTCCTGTTCACCAACTCGATTCATAAAATGGCGACCGCTATTCACAATTTAGCACTACATAGGCCTCGGGAAATTGGGAAAATAGACGACTAATAAACGTTGATTGTGCATTATAAAACTCCAAAACTACATTTCAAACACCGCACATTTACAACGCCACTCAATGAACACCGTATTCCGTAACAGGTGACCACTATGATCCGGTAAAGACCCCACCTACTCAGATATAGTGTACACGTAGCCTACTCATTGCAACACTTGCGCTAGGTGTGAATGAAATACATGCAATTCGTAGCCTACTAGCATACTACGTTACGGCACAATGCATAGTGTAACGCATTTCTTTCAGATATTTAGGATTTATAACGATGTACTTATGCAATGAGCTGTTTCAAAACCTTTCTAGACGTGTCGTGTTTAGCCTCTACTAATGCATTAGTGTGTGCCAACACGTCGTTCACAATCGCTTGTATGACTGGTAATAATGTTGATGTGACATATTAATAAGAAAATATATCCATTCGGTGAAATGTATTACGTTTAAAACGACGTTAAGGTTCGTCAAAGTTGGGCCGATATATCGGCCCAGTTGCCAAACGTGGGGGTGTGGCACAGAGGTGGTTAATGTACCTGTAAACCTTGCTCAGTTATCTCAACCTGTGTTCCATGTGGGTCATAAATGGTGCGGACAAATAGCTCATGTGTCATAATAGGTAGACATTTTATTGACAGGCGGCCATCACTTACTCAATACGCCGTTACCCAATCAGATTACTAAACTCTTTGGATGCTAGCGGTGAAAATAACATCCAACAAGTACATGCCTGTATGTTTCTATTTTCTCTCTGTAAATATATCTTGTAATTTCATTAGAATTGCGTCCTCCGGACTCAATTCTAATGAAATTCCAAGACAAATTCATGATATGTGTATGCAGATATAAAAGAAACTATAATGGATTTTCATCTGCTATTTTTAAACTATTTATAGCCCACAAATTTCCCAGCATGCAAAGAGTTAACATTCAAATTAGGAGTATAGCACACAGTTTGTCAAAAAACGTTATAGAGGTTTCATTGTGACGCCATACTTACGGGAATCTGCGGTGTTTGAAATTTGTAGGAAAATGTTGATCTTAAACCATCCACATAAATGAAAGTAGGTACATTGTTATGCCAGCGCAACGATAGTTGTCAATGACATATTCGGGAAACAGCCCTACCATCCAGTGCAGGAGTGCGTAGCGTAAAATAAAATTCGCTGTCCCAATGATCCGTCCACAGGTATGCCCCTTTTTCGACTCTGAAAATATTTGGAAGTTCTTCACCTTACGTAGTATAACTTAGACTAACCATGACAAAGCACATTGTACCCGTTAATGAGGCGTAACGGCCAGTGAGATGGTCACATGACTGATTGTATGACACGGGCGGTTCGCCCGTGCCGAGCTGAAGTGGTCAGTTTTATGCTCGCTTTGCCAACGCAACACGTATTTTGAGGCGCTTATAACTATTCACGACAACGCGAAGAAATCCACCGGTAATGGACGTGGACCAGCTTAACAACTTGGTGGAGGGGAAGGTGTGGGAATGGTCTCAAAGATAAGTGCTCCTTCTGTTGTAGTCCAAGCTACGGCAGTAGAAACGCCGAAATTTAAAAGAAAAAGTAATGATGAACAATATAATCAACACGCAAAGATTCTGGACAAACTGCACGTTTGTGGATGACAATCTTACAGCGGGGAACATTGCAGATAAAATGCGAAAGACGCAGTCGTAGAAGGTACATACTTTTATTACAGTCTTGCGAGTTATTTGCATGGGTTTCGCTGTGAGACAAAAAACCCGTAATCAACTCCTTACAAATAATACACCGTGAAGAGAACACCCGTAATTGCGCGCCTGTTTTCTTGGAAAGCACGAGCTACCATGCAAAATGTTTAATTTTTATTACAGTAAAAATAAAGTTATTTGAAATTTTGGAAAGAGTCTCGACTAATCTAGAATGTTAATGTGATTGAACACATTTCAAACATGCTCTCAAATATATCTGGTTCATAGAAACAGCTGCGTAATTTGGATTTCAAAAAGTTTACATGACGTCACATTTGACATTTGACGTCACACAACGTAACGTCAAAACGCGGGAAAACACGTCATTGTATACATAACTATTCATGCGCACATCACAATTCATTGATTATAATCTCAAAAATAGACTAAATGTGCATATATATCCGCCGTGCACGTGTAATAAATAGGATATTCCATCGTACATGTTTGAATAGCGGAAATAATACACTCGTGTCCGTCGGCGTCCGTGCAAGCAACTCTTTCGCTACGCTCACTCGTTGTTTACGCGGAAGCCGACGCACACTCGTGTATTATTTCCCGCTAATCAAAATGTACGCTGAAATATCTTCTATGTATTACAGTCTTGCGAGTTATTTGCATGGGTTTCGCTGTGAGAGAAAACCTGTAATCAATTCCTTACAAATAATACACCGATAAGAGAACACCCGTAATTGCACCCTCTTTTATTAGTCAAAATAAAGTTATTTGAAAAATTGGAGAGTGTCGACTAATGTATATTGTTAATAAATGTGATTGAACACATTCCAAACATGCACTCAAATATATCTGGTTCATAGAAACAGCTGCGTAATTTGCATTTCAAAAAGATTACATGACGTCACGTCACTCTTCGCTTACGCGGAACCCGGCGCACACTCGTGTATTATTTTCCGCTATTCAAATTGTGCGATGGAATATCCTCTATATAACAGGCGTGAGACGTGTAAATAGTTGCCGTAAATTCCGTCGAATGTTCTAAAATAGAAAAGGAATCTGAATATCAGATTTAATAATAAGGGGTCTACACGTAGTATGTAATACATTTATGATACACATAACATGCTGCAGGTACAGCACAGTATGGGCGCTTGATAATGGAATGTGGAGTCCGACAATGACGCCGATAGTTGGCAATTTATTATATGTGGGTAATGTGCGTTCATTAGCCAGGTTTTTTTTTTGAAAACCCCAGGCTATTGGATTGGCGAAAGCCTGGCGGGCCGGCGGGCGGCGGGCGGCGTCCACAATCAATGTTAAGCTTTCGTGTTTGAGTCCATTTCTTTGTTACTGTACCTCATAGGACCAACAAACTTTCACAGCTTCATAACCAAGGGGTGTCCACCACATATCACTATCCAACATTTTACATTTTTTTTTAACATGACCCATTTTTCAGCGCAGTCGACTTAGCCATTATCAATGTTAACTTTTCGCGTTTACAATGTTAAGTTTTCGTGTTTAAGTCCATTTCTTTGGTACTGTACCACCTAGGACCACCAAATTTTCACAGCTTCATAACCAAGGGGTGCCTACCACATACAACTATCCAACATGTGACCACTTTTTTACCTTCACCTATTATTTCTACTTAATTGACTTAGCCATTTTCAACGTTAACTTTTTAACGTACGTCTTGTTAAAGTTTGTTGGTTAAAGCTTTTCGTTATACTATATCTCTGCAACTGATTCGCCCATTACCTTGAAACTTCACATGGGTGTTTATCATCATCCATATTTTCATTCTACCCCCCAACCGTGCGGCCCCTGTGCCCAATGTCAAGGTCAAATTACTTTGAATTTGTTCTTAAAGTTTTTTCGTGTACTATATCTCTGCAAATGCTTCACCCATTACCTTGATACTTCACATGGGTGTTTATCATCATTGTCGAGCCCGCTTGCGGAAAGCGCGATATAGTCGACATTTTGGCATACGTCCGTCCGTTCGTACGTCCGTGTGTCCGGTTAAAGTTTTTCCATCTACTATATCTCTTTTTTTTATAGTGTCCATGCCTCGTCCTAAGGCGCGACATGCAGGCCACGGCCATCTAATCTACAAAAAGTGGGTATAATTATGTTATACAAGTGTCTATGCTTGGAAAAAACCTGGCCTTCGTGGCTTTGCCTCGTTTCTTGTTTTCTAGCTATATTATGCATATACACATGCACGCATGTCCTGTTGTGACACAACGTAATACATTTTATATAAACGACATGCGTAGATAAGCATATAATCAAGTTTGTATTTCACCATAGTGTCCGTGCGAGATGGGATAAATATTATTTACTGTAAGGTATATGTACGTATGCGATGAATTTCATGTGACGGTTCAAGTCAAGTGAGTGAACACAACATTCATTGGGACTGTTCCATTGATTGAATTGTCCGCCATTGTTTTACTCGTGAGCGGTTTGAAAGTACTTGTAACATACTTTTCTCACGCAGTGGCGTGTTTTGTTCATGTAATCACGTTATACAATTGTGAATGCCGTGTACATGCATGCACGTGTACATATTTATACTCACGGAAGAAATAGTCGCAACACACTTTAATAATAATACTAATAATACTAATAATAATAATAATAATAAAATAAACAAAATAAAGTTATTAACATATTATTACAGAAAACAGTATAAAGCAGAATTTATATTGATATATTTCAGTGAAGTAGTTGGTCCGTAAACGACAGAAGCTGATTCAGCTAGCGTGGAGGACGGTGGCCGAGTACGAGACCAATCTGATCGCCCGCGACAGCGACGATGATAAGCGAATGTACAGGTGAGTGAGTTAAGATGTTGAGATCTTGAATTTAAGAGTGATCATTTAATTCTACATATTAGAAAAAGTAAGGCTAATGTTTATAGATCAGGAAAAGAAGTATTAATAGCCAAAGGTTCCACCTGTGCATGTCCGGTTTCCATGTTGCAAAGATATATGTCGTGTTCAAAAACAGATCCGAAATCATCAGACTATCTGTTTACGCTGGCAGATCGGGTTCAAAGTGTTTTCTGATAAGACAAAATAATAATTTGAGTTATACACAAGCCAGGGAATGTACAGTAGGTAAACTGAGATCTGTGGCACCACATTTGAATTTACGTACACATTCTTTACGCGCTAGTGACGCGACCGCAGCTGCAAATGCTGACGGTGTGTCTGATGGCAGTTTGAAAAGACGCGTTAGATGGAAAACCGATTCAGCAAAGGACTGTTACATTGATGATTATATTGCTAAGAAATTACTTTTATCCCGTCAACACAGTGCGTATGTGCCGTGAAACACAGTGCCGTGAAACATTTTTGATATCCAGTCAATACAATGTTTGCATTTTACAGCCATTTGAAGGTGTTGACGGGATAAATAGAATAGTAGGTTAGTGCCGTGAATGGGAAAAAATATCTGGCGCGGCACGGAAACGGGATGTGCTCGGCAGAGCATCGCCCATCCCGTTTCCTGAGCCTTGCGAGATATTTTTCCCATTTACGGCACTAACCTACTATTCTCTATATATTTTCCTTATTTCTGAACCAAAGTATATGCTGTGACCACTCATTTGAACCGTCTCGGCGAGACGGTTCAAATGAGTGGTCACAACATATACTTCTGATGAGAAATAAAGAAATTCTTGGGCCTTGCCGGATATTTTTTCCCATTCACGGCACATTAAATTTGCAAAAGTATTTGCAATATGTCAATGCCAATTGAACCCGATGTATGCCCTAACCTTTGTATACATATTCTATTGCAAGCCTGGCACACAGCAAATAGTTGTGATTTCCGACTTGACTTAATGCTTACCTTTAACTACTATATCGACTTGCATAAAGCAGACAAAAAGAGAGAGAAAAATAAAAACCCAGACACTTGTCTGAATTTAGTGTTGAGGCCCGCCAATGGCCCTATTGGTGGGTAGTATTGTTTGCGGGTCTATTTATGTTTAAGATAATTATCTTTTGGTGGCAAATGGGGGACTCCGAAGGCGCGGTCGCCGTTGTCGTGAAGTGAGGTTAGGTGGTTTGAAGAGAGTCCGCTGGCTCCATCGCAGGAAAGACACGTGTGTCCCCATCCTCAGGCCCACCCCGAGCCCGCCACCCGCCACCCGCGACGCCGTCACCCCGAGCACGCCCAGAGGAGCGCACCATGTGTCTGGATTCGGCGGCCAGGGATCCATCATCTAGGCACACGCCCACGCTGCACGGCCGGGCGTGTAAACAGACAGTCCTGATCAGGTAATCTGTTTCGACTTCATCCCGGGGACTATGATGCTGTGTGGTGATACTCACCTTGTGACATATGTCATATGGACAACGGTGGACCACGCTCCGATTTGTGGTGTATTTTCTTCCCCGAGTTATATGGGGTTTTTTCCTGTGGGTTTGTTGCGTGTGTGGGGTGTGGTTAGTTAGTTAGTATCTCCTAAGTAGGACTTATTATCTCCTAATTAGGACTTAGTATATCCTAATGGATTTACATTTCTTGAACATACGCTGCATATACTCAATAAATGCAAATCCAATAGCTGTTAATGTTAATAAATACAGACTACCATCATTTTGCACTTTTATTAATTTGTATTTTGTGACATTTTAGTCGTACGAAGTTTAGTGAAATGGCCCCCTGATCGACATAATATAGTACTTACATTCACGACGTCCTCGTGAATATTCAGATAAATTATCACATAGAAATATCATATTGGACATACTACCATCACACGCACCCACCAGGGCCCGGTTGCTCAAAGCTTCAGTTAGCTTAACAGACTGTTAAATCCTTAGCAATGCTAAGGATTTAACAGTCTGTTAAGCTAACTGAAGCTTTGAGCAACCGGGCCCAGGATTGCTAAGGATTTAACAGTCTATTAAGCTAACTGAAGCTTTGAGCAACCGGGCCCAGGACGCAAACAATAGTATTGGCACCAGGACGCTTCCATAATAACATACAAGTGGGCATGATGTATTATATCCACCGTGGCGTATAATATCGTAGTTCCCAGTCAGGGGCCGTATTTCCCCACCCTGAAGACATTGGTGTACTCCGTATGTGTTCATAACGTGAATCCATTGGTGTATTCCTTACATTGTTGTATTCCGTATTTGCTTACAACGTAAATACATTATAGTATTCCGTACATTGGTGTATTCCGTACGTATGTGTTCACAACGTAAATATGTTGTATTATTCCGCATTTTATGTATATATCGTAAGTACATTGTTGAACTATTCAAACCACACGTATCTGTCCGCCCGAACGTGCACAGTTACATTGGGAATCAGCCTTGATGTCACGGTGACCTGGAACTCTTGATCAGTCACGTTGATTATGGGAATGTCGACACATCGTCGTGAAAACAAATACGGGGGAACGGTCAGCTCTTCTATCTGGTTGATGAAGTTTCCGTTTGCACCTTTATATGCCTGCAATGGTACGCATAACACGATGCATACATGTACTTGTTGATGTGGATATGGCTTTTATCAGATGAAACTAGATTTATCCCGTCAACACAGTGCGTATGTGCTGTGAAACACGGTGCCGTGAAACATTTTTGATATCCTGTCAATACGACCTAATTACTGCGTATTGTTTTGCACTTTGAAGCCATTTGTAGGTGTTGACGGGATAAATAGAATAGTAGATAAGTGCCGTGAATGGGAAAAACTATCTGGCGCGGCACGGAAACGGGATGTGCTCGACAGAGCCTCGCCCATCCCGTATCACAGGCCTTGCCAGATATTTTCCCCCATTCACGGCACTAACCTACTATTCTCTATATATCCTTATTATATCTTCACCAGACACAGGCTATAGCCAGAATGTTCGACAATTCGAAGGATGTATTACATTGTCGAATTTATTAGCCATTTGTCAGAGCACGATATAATGTTTAAACGACAGCGGAACCTCAATAAACCGGACACCCTTGGAGGTCCCAAGGGTGTCCGGTTTAGAGAGGCTCCACTGTCAATCGGGCATATGGGAACCGCAAAACAGGTGTATGCGCTTTGCGATTATGAACAGATGTTATCAACGTTGAGAGATGGCAATAAACAGATACAATTAAGCAGGCATATATTGCATGGGTGCCCGGTTTATAGAGGTTATACTGTATGAGGACCGTTTCATAAAATGTACATGTACCTGGGTGGATGATGCGCATTTTGAATGAACTAAGCAAGTGACCTAGCGCTTTGTAAACGCGGATGGTCTTGTGTCAGATTATGATACAGGACCGACACGAAGACTGGATACAATTATGTGGAATATAAAGAAGGATCATTGAAGGAAACACACATCATTGAAAATATATTCTTCGTATTATTTCGAAACAGACATTGGCATTAAATTACAACTTTTTATGACGAACAACCGAATTTCATTATGCCCCACACGCTCCATTCCTCTGACACACAAAGCTCGTTGCGCGGGGTATTCTTTGACATTTTAACCGTTTCACCCCAAGTAATTGGAATGGATTTTGATATGTTCATTTTGCAACCAATCCAGCCGTCACAAAATGGTTTTCAGACGAGTCAATTTATGAAAAAAAGCCGGGTTTTGTTTTTGTTCTCAAAAATATAAAAATTACTTTCAAAAAGTGCATATCCTGATGAGACGGCTCGTTACGAGCTGGCTCATCTGGATCTGCACTGTTTGCATAAATCGCTATAGCTGGCTTTCGGTTTCAAATGGTATTCTTTGACATACGGATGGCTTGTAGCCTAGGGGTTAGAACACATGACTTCCAATCCGGAGTTTGTGGGTTCAAACCTTGCCTTGGGCATGAGAAAAACATTCATAGTACTTCCATCCCACTGGTCTGTGGGATGACTCTTTGTGGTCCCGTCTCTTATATGACCTTAGCTGTTGCTGGGACGGTAAACCCATTCACTTTTTTTCTTCACTTTCTTTGGCATATTAATGTGGCGTCACAGCCACACATATCTGAACAATTTAATTCCCATAGCAACAGTATTAGCCTTTCTAGGAAGAGAGTAAAGATTAACTCAATTAATAGTCTCCACCAGTATGCACACCCTTATTGTATGATACGTCTACCCAAGCTTCGTGTACCAATCGGCTATGCCAACAAATATATACGGGCAACAACACATTCGCAGATTGCGATTTTGTTCACACGTACATGTAATCCACGAATGTGTGACTTCGTGCTCACGTACATGTACATATTTTGATCGTTAATGGATCAGTGGAAGAAGGGGGCTATGCCATAGCCCCCTTCTCCCACTGATTCATTCGAATACCTACCATCATTGCATCGAACACGTCGAATAAAGCTTTATACACATGCCAGAGCGTGAAATTGAATGGCCGATCGTCAGTATTCCTTCTAAACTGCACTAAACCCCATCTGCAAGGAGATATAGGGCTATGGAATATCATCATACATCTTATGGGAAACTGCAAACAGATATTTAGACAAGTTCGACACCGATGTCCGAACGCCCGTACACATACAGTTGAACGTTTCTCAACCGGTCGCCCTGTGAGGTCCTCATGGTAGGTTTTACTCTGATTTGCTTATGAGTATCCACTGACATCACATGCTCTGCTTAGAATGTGGATACTTGCTGGTCGATGCATATGCTTTTCACGCATTACTATCTAACATTTTGTTCCCATTATATACAATGTACTCAGCCAAAATCTACTATGCTTATTAAGAAATATACTATATACTCAGGCGAACGAAATCTGCTTAGCTATGCATAAAACATCAATTGAAGGATTTAAAGCCGTCACATTCAATTGACTGAGAATTTTACATAATGTGTTAAGCAGAATGGCTGGGTATATATAATAATTCCAGCCAAAATATGCTTAACATATTATGAAATATACCATATGCCCAGTCGTACAAACTAAACCAAACTACAAATCGACAATTGACATATTGAAAGCCCAATACATGTGAATGCTGCGTGATCACATGACTGTGACGTACATTTATCAGGTAACATGCCCTGTATTGACCGAATACGTACTGACTGATAGCATATTATTGTATCATGCATTGACCTGATACAAACATACGGGTTACAATTAAGTGCAAACTAACGTTCCACTGGTCGGATGACGTCGCGTTACGTTAACGAATGGCGTCAGTGTAATGACGCAACGTGAACAAGTCCGCGTTCTGTCCATAGATAACGACGTCATTTTGGGGTCATTTTCCAGCAAAAAACGTTACCTGATAAATAGAATAAATACCAGGCTACTGTCTTTTGATATGAAGTTTATCAGGCTCCGCTCGGAAACGGTAGGAATTCCTCGGCAAGCCTCGGAATTTCTACGCGTTTCCTAGCCTTGCCTGATAATATTGATATAAAAAAACACAGGCTCCAGTTTTGTTTCAGCAATATGAAAAATTCAGAATGGACACGACTATGACAATTATCATAATATTTCACCACATTTTAGTAGCCGACGACTGATTGGTGTCACTACGAACGATTTCATATATTTCATCTCTCTACGAACTCATTTGCCTTCAAGCGTTATGAAAATGTTCATACGAATTTCTCAGTAATCACCAATTCAACAGCCGTTGCATTATTACTCACATATTTAAGTCATTATGAAAAGTTTCATAACATTCCGTTTTCAGACAAGGAATAGTCATTATGAAAATGTCCATAAACCGTACTATCCATCTAACTAAGAAAATTTTCATAAAATGTACTATCGCTCTCACTATGAAAAATTTCATAACATGTAATATCCCTCTCGCTATGAAAATTTTAATAAAGCGTAATATCCCTCTCACTATGAATTTTCATAAAACGTACCATCGCTCCCGCATAGTGTAGTCGCTATGAACATGTTCATAACATTCCCGTTCTTAGACATACATTAGTCGATGTACATGTATGTACACCAAATAGCTACAATGGTGTGGTCCACAGGGCGTATACAGTCATTGCTTACCCAACTACAGTGTACAGTTGCACATATTAAATCCGATGAGCCTGAGTTCGCACCTACTTACTAAATCCACCTACAGCGGCGGGAATAATAACTCGTTAGGAAGGTCCCGGGTGTACCGGCCTTTTCCGGGCAGTACATGCTTTTAGGGGTCGTCTGTGTGAGAACTGATTCATTGTCATAAGTTTGTCAAACCTGGGAATCGTTGTTGATCAGACTGTGCAATTCTAACGAACGATATGTATTGCCGACAACGGTCTAAGCAACATCCAGTTCTAAGCAGTGGAGCGTTCAACACCCCAGAGACGTAACCCCGGTCATGATATCATTACCGCAATTCGAAATGGTCAGCTGGTCTGTTATATGATATGTTATATATATATAGTATTTCCTGCCGTCCGTAAAACATGTAGGTCTGAACTGAGATTGTCTTTACTATGTTCATAATGAGACTGCGCGGGAGCTCAGGCTGATCAGGATCTACGCAGGACAGAGGGCAAACAGTTCACAGGTTTCATATTACGCCACGAATGTACGGCTGTGTAAACTATATTTATATCCGCATCACTGTCTTAAAAATAATTTGAACAATAATTTGAACCATTTGAACCTATCCACTATCTCAAGAACACATCACATTAAGAAAATTAAGAAACCTCATATTAATATCGATCAATATCATTTTTCAAATATGCACCGGTATAAATATTTTGTTTCCACGCCGTGTACTAACGTATAATTATGGCTGTGACTGGAGAAATGGGGCTCATGGGCTTTGCGACCAGAGTAGATCCAGATCATCCTGTGCATCCGCACAGTCTGGTCAGGATATGATTTATTCGCCATTTCAGCAATGAAACACCCACCATGCTTCTAACAAGCAATATAACTCGTGATCAGGCTACTGGAGTGTGGTATTGATCTGGAGCTGCACTGATCACAAATCCCGTAATCCCCATTTCTCCAGTTACAGCATAATATTAAGACATCTTCACTCATAGAGATATAATGATATGGGGAAATTTTTAAAAATAAAATTCGCAATAAAATTAATATTGGACCATATTTCACGAAATAAAAAGAAGGCTCATTCTCATATTTTGATAAAATTAATATTATCGAAACAGTACTGTTTTACATTGTTTATATAGCCGTGAAATTTGGGCCGGTTTTGTGAAACAGACAGTAACGTTAAATATTTGTTATTTACCGACGGAGATTGAATTTTGAAATGTGGCAGTGTGCATTAGGTGGGGTATATGTTTCTTGAAGTAGACGAAGAGCTGTGTTTGGTGTAGGGAAGTGGTGGCTGGAAGTTGGGTGGATGACAGCAACGTATGACAGGTACAAGTACTATGTTTAGCATCGTTGTCAAAAATGGATAACTGTGGAAGTATGGAGGGACTGAGGCGCGTACACATTGGTGAAATTGCAAACTGAACTATGAAATCGGTCAGACTGTTTTTTCCTTGCCACATTAAAAGAACTCTCGTGATGTAATACAATATTCCCTTGATAAATCAGGTGACGGTGCAATCATACGCGGCTACGTGTGTCGAGTGTAGAAACTATGTATGCATGCATCGCACGGTGTGTCGAGTGTAGAAACTATGTATGCATGCATTGCACGGTTTGCACGGTTTCCGATCATGACTTGTGACGTATTGTTTGTCATACATGTATATAGTATGGTCACCTTTTAACTCGTCTGTTTATATTTTCAGACAATATGATAACACTATGGAAAAACGGGGCTTATGGGTTATGCGACCAGTGTAATATGCACATCCGCGTAGTCTGATCAGTGTCTACACCGTTCGCTATTACATGAATGAAACGCCCATCATGTTTCTGAAAAGCAACATCGTTATTAGCCTAAATATGTGTTATATTTAACCAGGAACTGCGATAGTCATACATCACATAGGCCCAATGTTGCCAGTCATAGTTACATGCAATTAACCTGCCTATAGGAACAATTACATGTAGTAAACCTAACTGCATTTTATGAACAAGTTCATTGTGACTAATGCTTGTTTCAGAACGAAAATATATTGAAACTTATTGACTGCACAACATGAATGTGATGAACAACGTTACAAAGGTAGTTGTACCTGTCAGGTGAATGTTGTTAATTAGGTCTTATGCACATTATCAAAACATTTGAAGGCGAAAAAACTTGTAGACAATTTCATTTTATGCAATTTCGTATAGTGATTGAGAAGTTGGTCTGAGAATATAATTGACACATTTCGTAAGTGCGTTTGAAAATGTTCATAGCTACTAATGTTTGTCAGAGAACGGAAATATTATGCAAACTAATGATTGTCTGGGAATGGGAACGGGAATGTTATGAACATTTTCATAGCGACTACAATATGTGGGAGCGATGGTACGTTTTATGAACATTTTCATAGCGACTAATGTTTGTCTGCAAACAGTAATGTTATGAACATGCATGTTCATAGCGACTTCATTATGTATGAAGGTTATAATGGTTTATGAACATTTTCATAGTGAGAGGTATATTACATTTTATGAACATTTTCATAGTGATATAGATATTACGCTTCATGAAAATTTTCATATCGAGAGGGATATTACATGTTATGAAGTTCATTGTGAGAAGGATAGTACGATTTATGAAAATGTTCATAATGAGAGCAATAGTACATTTTATGAAAATATTGTTTGTCTGAAAACGGAATGCTATGAAAGTTTTCATAGTGACTGCAATATGTGAGTAACAACGGATGTTGATCTGGTGATTACTGAGCAATTCTTATGAAATGTCCATAACGCTTGAAGGCAAAGGGGATTGTATAGAGATGAAAACTATGAAATCTATGAAATCGTTCATGGTGACACCAATCAGTCCTCGGTTGCTACAAAATGATGAAATATTATGATAATTCCATAGTCAAGTCCAGTCTTAATTGTTCATAGCATCCTTATGCATATGGGGTCGTTATTGTGAGCAACTGGAATTGCTGAATGCTCAAACAAAACTGGAGCCTGATATGCTCTATGTACCTGTGCTGCAGATGAAGATTGATGGTGCCACACGGGTTCCATGACCACCAGGATACACTGCTGTGTCGGGAATGGTTTGTCACCTAAAATATACTAAATGTAGTAAAACTTCCTAACCGGTCGCCTACATATGTGACACACCATTTGGTGTTGTACCTTAGGTCATAGAAAGATACACATGGCTTCAATCATAATTGCTTCATAAGAGTGATGTGATATATAAATATATGATATGTGAACATTGTCTTGTTACTGTATACTATATGGTACATTGAGGTGCCATCTCTGCCATCGTACAGTTTCACCGCTTCGACCGTTTGACACATATAACAAATACTATGACTGTAAAACTAATCAAATCTGGTGCAATACATCATAGACAGATATGAAACAGCGTTCTATAAATATTATGCTAGAAAACTATACAAACGACGAGATATATGTGCATTTCTCCCATAAATCTCAAAACAAATGTGTAAACATTACTATCCGATGAACAGTTTATAGTTAGGGTACAACCATATGTGTCGCATAGTAGGCGAACTAGACACCAGTGACAATACACTCAGATAACTGCTACATGTCACTGGATTGTATATAGTGTGTATGGTAATACAGGTGTATATTAACAGCACTGTGTATTTATCTGACTGTTACACAGCCATTACTGAATTCTCTAAACTTTTAACAACAGGTCATCAAACTCTTCAGAAATCAGATTTTGTATATAAATGTGATGAAAACAACCCATAGGGCGTTGTTGTTAAACACCTTTACAATATGTTTCACCAATATGTTGTATATATAAATGTCATAGTATTTGTGGTATGTGTCAAACGCATCAAGAGGTAAAACTAACTGATGTATTGTACACACTAAGATGGCCGACATAACATTCGTACATTGTAAACCACCTTTAAACATTTTCATCTGTACACGTGAATTCATTACACAATATACTAATAGTCATGATCCATGACTAGGACGGATGCACATGGTACTAGAAAACGGTCAATTTCTGAATCCTTTGAGTCGTATTAATTAAATTAAATTCAGGGGAATTATTGTACGGGTTCCTCACGGGGAATTAGACTCAGATGATCGATTCCCACTCCCAGCACTAACGCTCTGTTTCTTTTATATTAGAGGTGCTATAATGTGCATTCTTATGGGTATTTACCTTCCCAAACCCCAGCCCCTCCCTCAACTTACAAGGCGTTTAGCACAATTCCGCCCCTGAGGATTTGTTTTAAGTCTACATTACATTGCCTGTCAAGTGCAAACCCTTGACCGGTGTGCGAAAGCCATTGATGGGTAGATGCCATGATATCAACTATAATAATGATAGTCTTAACCATGATCTCAGATTGTGTTATAAAATGTATAATATCGCAGTACAATGACGTAACAACTACACGTTTGCACGTTTTTATATAACACATCTCACAGAAAGATGTTGTTGTGGCACTTACAATTCCAAGTATAGACACTGTGACATGTACGTACATACTTTTGTATATGTGTTATCTTCTGTAACATTCAATGGCCATTCTGCTCTGAAAATAATTAAAAATCAATGGATAGACATGGAATTTAAATCGTGAATAAATATTCCTTATTCAACAGTATGTCACAAGTAATGACATACGAGAGGTGTTCCATATACAAGTTTATTGCCAGGTATCGATATAGTGATCACTGACTTGTGAATGGGACAAAATATCTGGCAAGGCTTAGGAAACGGGATGGGCGAGGCTCTGCCGAGTACATCCCGTTTCCGTGCCGCGCCAGATATTTTTCCCATTCACGGCACTAACCTACTATTCTATTTATCCCGTCAACATCTACAAATAGCTTCAAACTGCAATAAAAATAGCCACAGCCACCGCACATATTCATACGCAGTGATTAGGTCGTATTGACAGGATGCTCAAACATTCACTCACCATGGTGCCGTGTGCATTACGTTATAACTTACTCGTTACACTATACACAAACGACATTGAGGTAAAAATTAAGCATAATCATACCTGCCAAAATTCATGAACCAGACTTCATCATTTACAGGCGCCGTTGTATTTCTTTCTGACAGCTTGGCGAGCGCTTCGAAAGTAAATGACCATTCCACCGACCAAAACTTGTCTGAAACAAGACCGGTGAAAATTATAATTATTAGTATTATATGAATATTACTTAAATGAATAAATCAATGCAGCCAGAACAAAGTGAAGTTTAACATTTTATGCCAACAGTTGTATGTATATTGAAAGTGGCAAATATTAGGACACTTGGCGAGATAAAACATGGGATTTACTGAACATTGCACAAGGTTTTTCACCTAAAGCATGCATTTTGAATAACAAGAGAACAAATCATATAAGAAGCAATGCTCAATCCGTTTGCAACAGGACACTTAGATAAATATCTGTGGCCTCCCTAACCATAAAAAGGGGAAAATGTAGCTATTATGGTATGTCGTTTTCGCACCGGGTACTTAATGAAACTATTCCAGGTTAAACCACACATGCACTTCTGATGCACACATATAATAATTACATGTAGTACTACATCGCTTCGGGCACAATAGTAATCTAAATTGCGGCTGTGACTGGAGAAATGGGGGTTGCAGTGTAGCATTATAGCTCTTGATCAAATAGCAAACCGAGTCTCATGTACGTGATAACGATCTATAATAACAATATGTATGTCAGTTACACACATTACAAGAAACACATACTAGTACATGTTTATGCAGTGTGTATCATTGAAAACGGGTAGAAAACAATATTTCTGCATCTTACATGTAACACAGTAGAACCTCTCTAAACCGGCTGGACAGACAGTCTTTGTATCCTTAATTGTATGGGTTTCATTGGTTTATATTTATGATGATTTAATGCCTGTTCATGTTCGCAAAGCACAGCCGCATACCTCAGATTGACAGTGCAACATCGCTAAAGCGGACACCCTGGGGACCTCCCAGGGTGTCTGGTTTCGAGAGGTTCCACTGTATGAATTTTGCCCGTGTTGCTTGTCAGAAGCATGACGGTGTTTTATTAATGGAATGGCGAAGAGTGCCGATTCTGATCAGACTGTGCGGATTTGTATCTACACCGGGGGTAAAACGCTCTAGTCACTCCACAATTGTGTCAACGTGGAATCGATTTACCCGAATCCCCGGGGGTGTTAACCGTGCCCTCGTAATGCACGGCCTTCTCCATGCCCGCGGACCATGTACGCAGTGGTGGCTTGTATCCCTGGGTGTGTCTGTCATAGGGCGACTTGTAAAATGTCTGGTCCAACGTCGAGTTCAGTACATTGATCTGCATCTGTTTATAGCTGGAAATGGTTTGTGAAGTATGGATGTGACTGATGAAATGGGGCTTATGGGATTTGAGACTAGTGTAGATCCAGTTCAGCATCCGCACGTCTGAGCAGGACGTGCAATGTTCGCCGTTTCATCAGTGAAACACCGGCCATGCTTTATGCGCGAGCAATATAAATCGCTATCAAGCTACATGTGTGCTATTTGACCAGGGTCTACACTTGCCAATTCCCATAAGTCCATAAGAAATTGGTAGGCAAAATGAACTTTTAACATGAACTTATAAACCGAGTCTATTTTTAAATCGGATGTTCTCATTCCGTTGTGATAGTTCAGATATCGATGATGAAGCAGCATATGTACTATTGAAGGTGCATATATTTCATAAATGTATACGGCAAAGATGCCCTCACCATTGCTCCAGCTTTAACTCTTGTTGAAATGTTGATACATCCCGATAATGAAGACTGTAATTCTGCACATGGTGAATTCCCAAACTTCACATACAATTTACATCATTCTACTATTTCACATTTGTACCAATATTTGTAATTCTAAGTGGACGAAATCTTAATTTCTGAAGTATTAGTAGACAAATGACAACAGCGGTTACTAGTAGCGCCAACCTAGATAGTGTGACTAAACCCATCAATTATAATAATTATACCACCGGCATACGGAGTATGTCTACGGGTATATAGTTTCAGTTCGTTCGTCCGTCGATCCCATTTGCGTTAAAGTTTTCGGGTACCCATTATCTATGTAACGGTAGCTCGGATTGACCTCACACTTCCCACAGCACAGAAAAAATATCCGGCAAGGCTCAAGAATTTCTTTATTTCTCATCAGAAGTATATGTTGTGACCACTCAAATGAGTGGTCACAACATATACTTTGGTTCAGAAATAAGGAAAATAGATAGAGAATAGTAGGTTAGTGCCGTGAATGGGAAACAATATCTGGCAAGGCTGAGGAAACGGGATGGGCGAGGCTCTGCCGAGCACATCCCGTTTCCGTGCCGCGCCAAATATTTTTTCCCATTCACGGCACTAACCTACTATTCTATTTATCCCGGCAACACCTTCAAATGACTGTAAAATGCAAAAATTGTATTGACTGGATATCAAAAATGTTTCACGGCATCGTATTTCACGGCACATACGTACTGTGTTGACGGGATAAATCAGCATTCCTTTCATTCCATACAACACCAATGCAGCCTTCATGTCCAAGGTTAAGGTCAAATACTTTGAAAGTTGCGTTAAAGTTATTAAGTGCACGTTATCTCTACAAGCATAAGTCTGATTGACTTGAAACTTCATATACATCATTCATATTTTCATTTTATAGCCATTCCATGCGACTTTCATGCCCACGGTCAATGCCAAATGTCTTAGAAAATGTTTGGTGGTCGGACCAGGCGGCGGCCGGGGGTATCCGTGAGCCCCTGCTCATTTACTCTAGTTTGACTTAGTATAGTAATTAAACGAAATATTTCAGGTACCATCGCCATTGTATATTATTCAACAGACATACATGTAGCATATGCATACACACAGCGACATGACAACACTGTCATGCATACAATGTTGCATGCGCCTGGGTGAAAATCGTATCCTTGTGACACAAATGTCCGACATTTGCACACGGGGGTGTTGTTTCGGTTTATAAATATGGTCATTGTATAGCATGTATATATTGCATATATCATTATGCAAGGTCATCATTAATGGTTAACACATGGTACGTGCTATTAATCTGAAATAAACGCCCGAGGTTGAAGAATGTAACTAATATAATCTTACTGTGATGTTGCCAATTACAGTGAACATGTTGGTATGTTTGTGTCGTTCCACATCTTCAATAGTTATATTTGTGCCATGACTTACTTATGCATCGTGCCGTCGACGTCCATCAGAACCTATAGAAAGAAAACGCAATACATCAGCAGTCTATTTGACTGCCATACATCATTCATTTCGCAGATCTACATCAAATGTATTTACAGGATTAAATAGTCACATGTAATAATGATTTGTACAGTGGATTGTTTATGTATGTTATGAACATTTATTTCAACGCTAATGTATATGGAAATGATTTCAATATATATGATAGACTCACCTCAAATTCGTTTTCCTTCCAAACTGAAATAAAGCAAACACAGTAAAGGTATGTGCGCAGTCAAAACTATTGCCCCGAGGTGTTGTGGGCGACCCGATGTACTATTGCCCGAGGCCGAATGCAGTGGGCAATAGTGTATCGGGTTGGCCACAGCACCGAGGGGCAATGCGTTTTACTGTTCCCCGAATGACCATGAAATAATTGTTTTATTACTCAACCTGTAAACAGTGTATGTGACACAATGAACGTAAATTTGGCGTGGGGCGCATCGACTTACCAATGTAAATTAAATCGAATTTTATGACGTAATCTTCGACAAATATCGTGACGTCATGATTTTCAAGGGTTAAATAGTTTTGACTCTTGCCCAGGCACCCGGAACTATCGCCGATGAACATCACAATCCAGGACTTTAGTCAACGCTATGAAATATCATTATATATAGGGAGTTTGGCAATAATAACATTTGACTTGTCGGTTCGTAGGTCAATACTTGTACCTAAAAGTCTACTAGGTCATCCACTACCTGCATGTATACTAATCTTCTCAAGGGAATGTCAATGGGTGATGATGCATTCGTGGCAGTAAATCATCTATTTCATATTAAACATAATTAACCAAATTGCATGTGTGAACATTATAATGTATTCCTGCCACATTACTATACTTACTGATATCTTACTCCAGGAGTTAAATTCACATACGCTCATATTGAGCTGGTTTTCACAATTTCTGTCCATTTATGTTGGCGTATGCATGTATTATATTTGTAATAGATAATGTTGAAACACACATTTGAAGTATCTTCTATCAGGCTCCCAAGCGACATTAAACGCTATAAATACCCATAGAGCAATTCACTTCCAGGTAAAACAACTGAATAACGAGAAATACGATCATGGGGCGCAACCGAACACTATTTAATAGCTGTTAACCACATTCAACATAGATCCTAAAGAGCCGGCGCGAATCCAGCCGCTCCACAGGAGCTGAAGTGTTTGCCAATACCACTTTTCTTTCATTTACCCAATACATGTAGTCCAACATTAACATTGAACATACGATGATTGATATATTTTGGGATTATTCAACGTATTTGTTTCGCTTACTAGAAGTATCATCACCAGTTAGCGTGGCCCACAGGTCCGTCTCCTCGATATACGCCCCTATATACAAGCGCTCGTCGTCCCATCTGACCTTCACCTTCGTGGCTAGCCGTGGGCTCGGGTAAAGGTCACTTCGCATGTCTATGTAGGCATGTATGACAAGTGAACACGAAAACTATATTTGGATCACATTACACAGCATTTCGAGATTTCTATGTTATGTTGCTGTCTAAGTCTCACGATATAAGAGATGATCATGCCAATGGATTGTATACACCGAACTGTGGTATATATCGATAATAGCAGCAACATATTCACATACATGTAGCATTAAATGTTACTAACGCCGTAATTATATTTGAAAGCATCAATAAATAAATAGAGCAGTTATTGTATTGTTAGTTTTAAAACCTTTTATCTACAAACACCATGGCGTTATGAATAAACATAAACATTGTGAAATATAAATTGGATGACACGTAGCGGATAGTAGGCACTAATTATGAGATAAAGGCATTGGCCCGAAACGTTGGAAGAGTGGGTTTTAAGGAATAAAACCATAGGCTGTTGCGTTTACTGGGGTATGTTTAAAGTGCATGGAGTCAGAAGGAATCCTCGCACCTTAAACAGACCAAATGTAATTGTTTTGTTGTATTACTTATATTTACACTGCATTTCCTGATAGTTTCAAAAATCTAAATAACCACATATGGCGTTAAAATTAACGATACTCTTGTTTACGTAATTTTGTAACAATTCCTGGAACGGCGACGTTGCGAAATTGAACCAGTCAACCACATCACGCGACGTCACGTGTGTCTAATGTATTGTATTGGGATGTAAACGCAATACGGGCGAAGTATCTTCAAAATATCGTATTCATGCGGAAAGCATGCCATTTACCAACCGCAATCAGATAGTTACTATACCTACAAATTCCTCTGTCCAGGGCACATCTGTCCATGCCTCGTCATCGAGACGGCCGTCTATGGAGATTGCATTCCCTTGCAAGTGATAGGCGATGTAGTTCCGCGGTAACTCGTGGTCATTGCAGCTTTCGCCCGTTTGGACGCACAAGCCACCCGATGCCCGTTGGAGATAACTAGACATATTTATACATAGATAATATTTTGATTGATAAACGGAACTATTGTGTAGCTAAGCGTAAACTAAAAAATAATACATGAGTATGTAGTATGTGTATAAATCTAGTACAGTTAGCGAGTTTAAAACGTATTACCCTTGACAATCTGAAGAGAACGTACAATACCATCAGCATTGCGGTTAATGTCGACCAGCAGTAGCATGTAATACACACATGATCGTTATTGTAAACATTCGGGTCCATTTGTAAAACTTCACCAATAGTCCATACAAGTATACATGTCCTATATTCAGAAACATAACATATTTTTTACAGACGTAAAAGTATATCTTATACGGGAAAATGGTGGTGTGTTTCTGCAACTAACAATTTCCTAAGTCGGATAGTTAACAGGATCTGTAATGTTCGCTATTCCGTCAATGAAACACCTGTCATGGTTCCAACAAGCAATTTAAATCTAGGCTACCGTAGAGTGCTATTTGACCAGGGCCCACACTGGTTACAATTATCATAAGCTCCATTTCTTCATTCATAGCCACATACAAAGTACTGTGGAACCTCTCTAAACCAGGCACTCTAGGAGGTCGCCAGGGTGTCCGACTTAGAGATGCGCCACCGTAAGTCAGGCAAATTAGCACTCCAATACATACATTTGTACTTTTCGATCATGAACATGGATTTTAATCGGTAAAGTGACAACGAACTCCATAACAAATTAAGCATACAAGTGTTTGCTGGGTGTTCGGTTTAGAGATATTCTACTCTAAATATCTTCCAAAACCAATTACAGAAACATATGGAAAATACCTGGCGATATACTTCTTTCCAACAGTTGTGAAGTCATTCAGAGGACATGATCCCACAATAGCAGATTTAATGGAACTGTATCCTCTAGGCGCATCGTCGCCTGATCCTTTACCAGAAAAATAACCAATGACTATGCCTACGATAAATAGGAACACTGCAACGACCGCGCAAACTCCTACCGTCTTTCTTGTTTTAACATCCACCAAAATGTAACTAGGCATGATCGTGTTTATGTTGCGTTATTGTTTTACCTGGTAAAGGTATGCATTAATTAGTTGACGTTCACTGAGTTAGTTATAATTATAATACTTCAGACAGAGCATGGAAATCCGCACTGTGTAGCATAGGCGGGCAGTGTAGACTCCACATCACTGTGCATGTGCAGTTTGATACATAGTTATGTAGTACTGTTAGGTGTGAACGAAGCACCCAGATAATTTATAAGTTATATTATCAAATGCCATGTTATAGTTCTGGTTGCCTCCGTTCAAAGACAATTAATTCATACAGTTGCCTTTGTTTGGCGTTGGTGAATGAATAAATTAGCTGCGTGTAAATAAGTATGTGACAAACAGATGTGTGTTAAAACACGCATAGTAAATGGAAAGTACAACTGATGATGAGGCATTAAACAAACCATTTAAGTATTTTGTAAAATAACAATAATACTAGTTAACATTACACGTGTATCCTGTTATTCTCTCAGTTAGGAAAATGTTAGTTGTGGAAACGTAACACTCTTTATATATATACGATATGCTTTCTGTTTACGTTTGTTACAGACAGTGTGAATTGATGTAAAAGGAGTTGGTTTATGAAATGTAACACATAGTGGAATATATACAAATTAAATAAACATACAACTTATCCTCTAAAGTAAACAATTATGTGCACCTACAGATTTGATAAAGTTAATCGGTTGCAATTACCATATTTTCTAAGCGCCACTTCTATATTTAGACCCGGGGTCGGCTATATAAGATTGTGACTTTCTCTGGCTGACATCGTTTCTCGGTTCTCGCTACGATCTTTGAAAAATATTATCTGTTATCGTCAGCTTAATATATGGTGTACCCCCACGTAGGGTCCTGATATTTCGCTGTTTTTTCACCCAGGCGTGGGTCTGGGACTTGCTCCGCCACACCCGAGGTTGTCCTGGCATCGCTTCTCGGTCCTCGCTACGATCGTTGAAGAATAGTATCTGTTCTCGCCAGCTTAATATCTGGTGGGCCCCTACGTGGGGTCCTGATATTTCGCGGTTTTTTTATCCTGGTGCGGGTCTGGGGCTTGCTCCGCCACACCCGAGGTTGTCCTGGTATTGCACTAGCTACAGTGACGGCCTCAAATAAACAATAACTAAAGTCAGCTCTTCCCGGGTCCCAAAAGAAGCACTAGCTGTATTAGCATGATTAGAGTTACAAGTGCATGAGTTACGGTTCAGCAACATGGGAAATGCCTAATGGATAGTAATATTGGCAGTATTTTTTGCAACGTACCACAAAGTGGGTAAAAGCGAACAAGCATGTGTATATTAGGCCATAAATGTACTTTGGTTCTCAGATATCGCCGCATCATAAAAATATCTGCGTGTCAAGCATTTGATCCTCATTGACAAATTTAAACTTATTGTAAATTCTCCACATGGTCGATCAAAAACACTACCCAGCTGTTAAATCCAATCATGTCTGACTAAAACCTGGTGATTGTTAACGTCTAAAGAGGTCATAATACCACATGTTTAATTGACATGCAAATGCATCTGGCGAATTAAAGAAAATCAGAGATGGGATCTCATACAAAAACAAATATTAAGAAAATCCGAACTATGTGATTGATAAGAAAGTTGAATGTTGTCCAGTTTCTAGGTCCACGGAGGTACATTGACCCAAATGTGTGTGTGTGTTTTCGATATATGTGAACAGCCAGTTTTCCAAACACATTGAATAATAGGTCAGACATTGGCGTAATAAAGTTACAAAATCTGGTCCAAAAGGTTTTCGGCAACTGGCGACAAAGATCAGGATACGACCAGTAGTCATGGATTCTAGACAATGTTCCGACTTATATTTGCTTTATTTCGTTAGTGGAATAATTGGAAACTGATAATAAAAATGTAATACACGAGTATAGGCGAAATTGACCTGTGTTTTGCTGTTCCAATACGCGCCTGCATTGCCGTCGGTGAGTTCTGTCCGTAAGTCATTCGAACATTGATTAATGGAGACAAGCCATGTGATTTTGTACCTGATGTGCAATATCTCGCAACAAAAATGACAATAGTTTCCTTAATATAAATGACGTCGAAATGCTCAGAGCAATTCCGCATTTGGGATGAAAATTTCGTTTAACTTCAGACGTGATTTACAGGAAAGACGATAGGTTTTGTAAATATGTTTTATGAAAAAGCGCAAATCTTATAAGATAAAAGCACATGGCTTGTATCAAGTATAAAGTGAATGTTATGGAGAAGAAGAGAAGCTGGCTTGGTAGTGGGCAAGGATGCGAAATGAATGCGATGTTTGTTCATGTTCCATTTGTCTTCGTGTCAGCTTCAAGCCACCTTTCGGCAAGGAAATGGATCCTTTGATACACGATGCTGGCTTGGATCTGGATGACATTGCCAAATATGCTGTTCCAGATACTCCACCGTGACAGTTGGAGCAGCCCAATGCGATATTCGATCTTAGTCAGCACACGAAAGCAACAACTGATCCATCCATTTTCGAATCACTTTTTCTTGAAGTTAAAGACAGATACAATACATACACTCCGCTTTTTACTGATGGCTAAAAGGACAGGGACCGGGTAGCAGCTGCTGCCGCTGTTCCCGAGGGACATCTTCAATCCAGACTCCCAGACAAATCTTCGATATTTTCTGCGGAATTGAGGGCAATTTTACACGCCCTTGATTTTGCGAAAATATCTTGGAGAAATCAATTCATTTTATTTTCCGATTCATTATCTTCACTACAAGCTTTGTACAACATGAAGCTTGAACATCCACTTATCCACCAAATCATGGAGCTACACCATATTTTAATTTCGTCCGGCAAGGACATTATTTTTTGTTGGCTCCCCAGTCATACTGGTATCAAGGGCAATGATAGGTCAGATAGTGCTGCCAAGGCCGCCCTGGAGCTACCGACTTCTCATTTTCCTGTTTGCTATCATGATTTTAAATCATCCATCAGCTCATTCATCTCCGATACAATGCAGACTCAGTGGGATCTGCTCACAGATAATAAACTTCATGCTGTGAAACCGACTCTGGGCGAATGGACTCCTGGCTACAGACATATACGCCGGGATGAAGTTGTCCTTAGTCGATTGCGCATTGGACATACACGACTAACGCATTCGTATATGCTCAAAGGTGAGCCGAGTCTATGGTGTATTCCATGCCACAGCGCATTTACTGTGCAACACGTCCTACTGGTCTGTATCGACTTTACCGATGTTCGACGCAAACACTTCAATGTTACTTCACTTGCGGAGTTATTCCAGGTGGAGAACATTGAAGGTGTGTTTAGCTTTCTCCACGAAACCAGCTTGTATCGGAAGATCTGAATTTTATCATTGTATACATGTTTCACATACTATAATTTTATCAATCTATACATATTGTTAATTTATTTTGTTCATCATATTAATATTTTTACCCTAATAATCTGATTGCCTACCACATCTAACATACCATTTTACTATTATTTGTATTCTTCATCTACATTGCTTGCCCTAAATGATACTCTTTTGTGTTGATGGGCCGTTAAGCACCATTCCAATCCATTGTCTTCGTGTCATTCTCGAAAATCGAAACAAGTTACATGAATACATGCACATGTTCGCTCATGACATACACCAGGACACATCTGCTTGTGATGTGCGGTATAAGGGCATCAACCCAATTCCGTGGTTCACTGCTGTAAAGCAAGAGTTACACACCTTTAAGCGATCGCTAACTTAAATCGTACTCAAAACGTATTATTATCTTTCAACGTCTGACTAATTAACCTGGTATAATTGGTACTATATCGTTATTACGTATGAACGACGGATGTACATCTGTTTATGAATCCTAAATCAAAAGTAACATCATATTTCCCGACGAAATATAACAAATAATGGTATAACTTGAAAATAAAGCTGCAAATATATTATCCGTGAATGTTTCCTTGTCTGCACACGTACAGTTTTGGTAAGCTGAATTATTTTTAATGATCATATTTCGCAAACGCCACTTCTATATTTAGACCCTGCGTCGGCTATATAAACGAGCGATTTTCTCTGGCTGGCATCGCTTCTCGGTCCTCGCTACGATCGTTGAAGAATAGTATCTGTTCTCGCCAGCTTAATATCTGATGGGCCCCCACCTGGGGTCCTGATATTTCGCGGTTTTTGGATCCTGGTATGGGTCTGGGGCTTGCTCCGCCACACCTGAGGTTGTCCTGGTATTGCACTAACGCCAGTGACGGCCTCAAATAAACAGTAACTAAAGTCAGCTCTTCCCGGGTCCCAAAAGAAACACTAGATGTATTAGCATCATTAGAGTTACAAGTGCATGAGTTACGGTTCAGCAACATGGGAAATGCATAATGGATAGTAATATTGGCAGTATTTTTTGCAACGTACCACAAAGTTGGTAAAAGCGAACAAGCATGTGCATATTAGGCCATAAATGTACTTTGTTTCTCAGATATCGCCGCATCATAAAAATACCTGCGTGTGAAGCATTTGACCCTCATTGACCAACTTAAACTTATTGTAAATTCTCCACATGGTCGATCAAAAACAGTACCCAGCTGTTAAATCCAATCATGTCTGACTAAAACCTGGTGATTGTTCACGTCTAAAGAGGTCATAGTAGCTTTAGTAAGCATATATGTGAACCACATGTTTAATTGACATGCAAATGCATCTGGCGAATTAAAGAAAATCAGAGATAGGATCTGATACAAAAACAAATATTAAGAAAATCCGCACTATGTGATTGATGAGAAAGTTGAATTTTGTCCAGTTTCTAGGTCCACGGAGGTACATTGACCCAAATGTGTGTGTGTGTTTTCGATATATGTGAACAGCCAGTTTTCCAAACACATTGAATAATAGGTCAGACATTGGCGTAATAAAGTTACAAAATCTGGCCCAAAAGGTTTTCGGCAACTGGCGACAAAGATCAGGATACGACCAGTAGTCATGAATTCTAGACAATGTTCCGACTTATATTTGCTTTATTTCGTTAGTGGAATAATTGGAAACTGATAACACAAAAGTAATACACGAGTATAGGCGAAATTGACCTGTGTTTTGCTGTTCCAATACGCGCCTGCATTGCCGTCGGTGAGTTCTGTCCGTAAGTCATTCGAACATTGATTAATGGAGACAAGCCATGTGATTTTGTATCTGATGTGCAATATCTCGCAACAAAAATGACAATAGTTTCCTTAATATAAATGACGTCGAAATGCTCAGAGCAATTCCGCATTTGCGATGAAAATTTCGTTTAACTTCGGACGTGATTTACAAGAAAGGTTTTGTAAATATGTTTTATGAAAAGGCGCAAATCTTATAAGGTAAAAGTACATGGCTTGTATCAAGTATAAAGTGAATGTTATGGAGAAGAGGAGAAGCTGGCTTGGTAGTGGGCAAGTATGCGAAATGAATGCGATGTTTGTTCATGTTCCATTTGTCTCTCTGTCATTTTCTCAAAAATCGAATTAGTTACATTAATACGTGTACATGTTCGCTCATGACATACGCCAGGACACATCTGCTTGTAATTTGCGGTATAAGGGCATCAACCCAATGCCGTTGTTCACTGCTGTAAAGCAAGGGTTGCACACCTTTAATCGATGGCTAACTTAAATCGTACTGAAAACGTATTATTATCTTTCGACGTCTGAATAACGAACCACGTATAGTTGGTACTGTATCATCAGTACGTATGAACGACGGATGTACATCTGTTTATGAATCCTAAAACAAAAGTAACAGCGTATTTCCAGACGAAATATAACAAATAATGGTATATTTTTAAAATAAACCTGCATATATATTATCCTTGAATATATTCCCTGTCTGCACACGTACACTTTGGTAAGCTGAATTATTTTAATTATCATATTTCACAAACACCATTTCTATATTTACACCTGGACTCGGCTATATAAACGAGCGATTTTCGCTGACTGGCATCGCTTCACGGTACTCGCTACGATCGTTGAAGAATAGTATCTGTTCTCGCCAGCTTAATATCTGGTGGGCCCCTACGTGGGGTCCTGATATTTCGCGGTTTTTTTATCCTGGTGCGGGTCTGGGGCTTGCTCCGCCACACCCGAGGTTGTCCTGGCATCGCTTCACGGTACTCGCTACGATCGTTGAAGAATAGTATCTGTTCTCGCCAGCTTAATATCTGGTGGGCCCCCACGTGGGGTCCTGATATTTCGCGATGGCTTGCTCCGCCACACCCGAGGTTGTCCTGGTATTGCACTAGCGCCAGTGACGGCCTCAAATAAACAATAACTAAAGTCAGCTCTTCCTGAGTCCCAAAACAAACAATAGCTGTATTATAGTTACAGGTGCAGGATATACGTTTCAGCAACATGGAAAATGTATAATGGATAGAAATACGGGCAGTAATTTTGCAACGTACCACAAAGTAGGTAAAAGCGAACAAGCATGTGTATATTAGGCCATAAACGTACTTTCGTTCTCAGATATCGCCGCGTCATAATAATCTATAGCGGTTAGGGATATCCTCAGAAAACACGCTGAAATTCCATAATTAAATCGATATTTAAGTCACTTTCCTGCATTGACACGCTATGCGTATCAAGCACAAAGTTTAAAGGTAAACTACTTATTAGAACTGGACCGGATAAGCGATCGCCACTATGTAATATTATCCAACAGACAGAGCTGTATATCACTGATATTTACAATGGAGATCTACCGAACGTCGGCGAAACCAATAGTCGGATTCCATTGTGATCACTGTACAGTGGGCCGGTACAGAATATGCATGTTTCATAACACTTCTACTATGGGTATGGGTAGGTCGAAATGTTCAGCCTAGCTCCAAAGCAGTAACACAGTTTTCAAAGATGGTGATTTGACACTCGTCAGAGTACTATTTCAACGAATGCGCAGGCTACAGGGGCATGTATGCCGAAAGTACGTAAAGCATAACTTCCAGCATTCACCGAATAATATATCGACAATACCGACATAGATTTATATGACATACGAGGGGTGATCCAGAATTACGTAGATTTTTGGTATAACTCAAATACGGAGAGGTATAAAGAAACACAACTTTAACACAATAAACTACCACCTTTATTGAATGCACATGCATAATTGTAAGTAATTGTGTCAATAACTGTCGTTATACTGAGCATTTGTAGTAGGTATGTATAAGCAATGCGGGCAGCGTCACGACGTCGCGCATAACGACGTTATAACTTGATGACGTTACAGTTACAGTTTTTCAAAGTACTCGCCCTTGCAGGGTTGATTATGCGTTGTCCTGATGTAGCAACACGCGATCAAGGTCCATCCCGGGTCTTTTCCTCCGCAGAGCTCTGACTAGGTCCCGACGTACCACCTTCGAATAGTACTCGGCATTCACGGTTGTGTACGGTGGTACTGCATGCTGCAGAATTATGCCATGCCGGTCCATAAAGAATATGCACATCTGTTTTCCCACGGACTTGCATACTCTGGCCCTCTTCAGCGGTGGCGATGCTGGGGTTTTCCAATGTTTTGATTGTTCTTTCGTATCTGGATCAAAGAGAAATAGCCACGTCTCGTCTGTCGTAATGATCCGATCGAGCATGTCATCGCCTTCCTTGCGATAGCGGTTCAAACATTTCCGAGAGACATCAACTTGTTTTCTTGTTGTCAGCCGTCAATAATCGGGGGACCCATCTCGCACTACCTTTGTGCAGGTTCAGATGTTTTGTGAGAATTCGGTGTACTGTCCCGTAGCCTTTCCCGGTCATATCACATATGTCTCTCATGGTAACGCGGCGATCACGAATAACGACGTCTTTAATGGTGTCGATTAACGTTGAGTCGATTTCAAGTTTCCGTCCTCGTCCGGCGTCATCGCGCGAGTCTTCTCTTCCGTGTTTAAACCTCCGGTGCCATTTAAAAACTAAGGCCCTCGAGACAGCTGGCTTTATCGATGATTTCTCCATCATCTCCCGGGTCTGAGTGGGTGTTTTGCCAAGATTTACACAGAACTTTATGACTGCGCGATGTTCGGCGTATTCAGTTGACGTCATTTTTGTCTCAGACGCCAATGCTATGAAGTTATGATGTATCTAAAACATAAAGAAATAACTTTTTTTTTCTGTGCCCCGCCTCCGTGTTCATGTGTTGCTATGGTAACATGTAGAACTAAGGTACTTAGCTGTGATAGTGTCAATCAATGTGTCTTTATTAGAGAAATGTTTGATGATCATTTTTATGTTGATTGCATGTGTCTACATAGGTAAATAAAACATATACGGCAAAAGTCTACGTAATTCTGGATCACCCCTCGTATGTATCCATCCGTGTGTATCAGGCAACGAGTTTGCATTGGCCGAATACACCACGCTAACTGATAACACAGTATTGTATTATCATGCCTTAGCTAATTACGCACATTCTGGTGACAACGATGAAAGACTGACGATTCTTTGGACTTATCACGTCATATGACGTTACCAATGACGTCAGTTTAATGACCCCACGTAAACAATGAAAACCACGTCATATTTAATAATCGTCGCATGACACGTTACCTGATAAATAAAACACCAGGTTAGTGTTATAGTGTACCAATTTGATGGACTGAATGGCAAACAGTATAAACCCTGACCGAACCATGCAGATGCATCATTGTCCAATCTGGGACTAGACTGGTTGCTCCTTTGTCCATATGGAATCTGGTAATGACCTCTGAGTAACTTGTCTGCAGAAACCAGACCCCGTTAATGGGCTAAATGCCCCGGTCAAATAGCTTGTGGTCATACAAAATGAATGCAGGATCTCTGTTGCAATTCTGAATTGAGCCTAATTCCCCAAGTTTAAAATAAGTAAAAGTAAATTAATAAATAGTATCATTAGACAACGCTCGTTGTAACAGTAGTGAGTTTTAATGTATACTTTATCGGGCTCGGCTTGGAAAGGCTATGAATTCCTTGGCGAGACTCGTAATTCCTACGCGTTTCTTAGCATTGCCTGATACAGTTGCTTTCAAAAGACACTAGCCCGGTAGTATCTGCTTCATTCTTCAGCATTGCGATACACTAACCTACCGTAGTACATATATGTCATTGAAACACATACTCGAAGATATATAGATAGAAACACTTTAAGTGTATGATCTACTGAACAAAAGACTCGACAGAATCGTCAAAGATATTCATCCACGTGTCCTTCAGCATGGTCGCCTTGGTGCCCGTGTACAGCGAGATACAGGCCTTGTCCCTGTATGTGACCACATCCTCGTCCTTACACTTCTCCCATTCATGGAACAGCTGTCTCGCCTTCGAAGCATCTTTGTGGTATCTAGTTGCCACTCCCAACTCCTCTACATAATCCGCCTGAAATTCAATCTCCTCGTAGCAATCTTTCAGAGCCCGCATCCTCTCCCTCCATTTCGCAATATCGGCGGTCATCTCATCCGTGGGTGGCAGTTTAATGTCACCGGTTACGTACTTGCACGCCCACGCACCCTGTACGTCAAACATGGTGAAGGTGAAATACTGATCCTGAGTGCCAAGATAAAGCAATTTGTGCATACCGCCCTTCGTGAAGACCATACCCTTGTACAGGTTATCCGGGTAGTAGGACAGTCGGCTCTGCAACCTCAGGTCATCCGGCAGGAACGGGTATGAATATAGGTACCCGGTACACAGTATAATCACGTCGACCTCCGCTGACGTTCCGTCCTTGAAGGAGACTGTGTTCCCGTCAACCTTCTGGAGCAAGGGTCTCTCTTCGATTCCGTCCGGGAACTTAAACCCCATCGGCTTGGTTCTCCACGTACAGATAATGTGTCCTGCTCCGTACTTCCTGCACTGCAGGGCGATGTCTTCCGCAGAATAGCTGGCCCCGATAATCAATAATCGCTGACCTGCATATAGACATACATATCCACATGATAGTGTACATATACACATATCACATTTATCATGCGACCTTATGAATATATACAAGTGTTAAATTATATATGTCAAAGGAAAGTACATGTAGCACTACGTTTTATTCGTTCTGTCCGTCGTATCTGTATCAATAACGAATTATCGAATTAAAACAGTGTTATCAGTCGTCGTGTATTCGTCAATGCGTAATTTAAGGAATTATACCATGGGTTGTTGCGTTTATAGTTGTGTGAATATGTGGTATGTTTAAAATTCGTGAAGTCCGAAGGAATAACACCATGGGCTGTTGCGTTTACTGTGGTAAGAACACAATTTAGTCTGTTGAAATTGCGTTGATACCATATACCACACTACTGTCTGTTTCACGAAACCTGCCCAAATGTTACGGCTATATAGACAATGCAAAAACAATAATTGTTTTGATAATATTAAATTTTATCAAAATTTAATAATGAGCCATCTTTTTATTTCTCGAAATTTTGTCGAATATTGATTTTATTACGACAGATTGATTTCTCCATGGGAATTTAACATGGGGGAAAAGAAGGTAGAGGAGTTGTGGGAGGAGTCAAAAACCAAAAGTTTGGAAATTGACTCCGAAACCTAGCTAGATAGGTTGGAAATTATCTAAGAAAACGAAAGTTAAATTTTGAAAATTATAAAATATATCTCCATGTTAAATCCCCATAGACATCTTCACTAAACTGTGAAGATGTCTATTAGTACTGCAGATAGGTGAAAGTATTGTGGGTTTGGTGAAACAAGCATGGAATTTGGTCCGCAGGTAGACTATGCGTCTGTGGTGATTTTCAGATCTAGGGCCATCTCAGATTCGACCTGTGACAAAATGGCGGCCATGAAATTCTTTGATATTGTAGGCTAAATCAATTCTAGGGGTGGGAATGTTTTTCCTTTGTATTATAAATCATACATCAGTAATTTTACTGTCCACATAACAGTTGAAATGGCAAATAATTACTAGTTTGAGCTGAACAATAAGATTTATTATCATTTTTACGTCATGTTACGATTTTGAAATCAGGACCACTTCGTCAAGTGTGTCAAACAACCCAGAAATATTTCTTCTGTTTTTGTAGGTAGCAGAGGTACACACAATAGCTTATTATAGTCTAATTGCAAGTCAATAGGATGGAAATTGTGTCCAAACAGTAATGAACTGTTCTCTGTCAGCCGCGTCACTCAGAGCAGTCCACCGCACTGACAAAGAGCTGTACACTGAAGAGCCGCCTTCTGGCATTTGCAGCGTCCTCTGCAGCCGTTCTTGCAGCCACATCGCAAGAGTTCCCTGCAAATTTCTGATGCTTCTGGTAGGGTCGTCCAGGTTATACTCCATTCACCACCATGCTTCTTGTTCCAGCCCCATTCACTTGGTGACGGAAGCTCTGGAGCAGGGGTCATCATTTGGGCCCAACAGTGACCAGCCTGGTAGACAGCTCTCTTGGTGTGTTGGATGAGTGCAGCCTGTGTAGGAGGCAGACCATCAATAGCTCTGCCTTTCTTGCTGAACAGCTGTTTCCTTGCATGGTTCACATCCTCCTCTGTGCTGGTGCGATCGTACAGCAGGACCAAACATCGCTCTAGAGGTTGCATCCACTCGTCAATGGCACGTGGGTCTGGCATGGCACCCAAGGCGCAGAATGCTGGTGTGACGTCTCCATAGGTGGTCCAGGTGTCCCATGCAGTCTTCTTGCCCCTGCCGCCAAAACAGGACACCGTGTCACATCCAGTGAAGGCGTGGAACATCGACAAGGCCACACATCGGTCAGGACTAAGAGCTTTGGCGATCTCATGAGCAGCGATGAACCTGAAGCTCTTCCCAGCTCCAAAGGCAATCCACAGTTCAGAGATGTTGAGGCGATTGGCTGATGCTATGGCCAGGACTACCACGTCTGTATCAACTGTGTGTATTGACACTTTGCTGTACCCCTGTTGTACGGCATCCTGTAGGTGCAGGAGGATACGAGTGTCAGCCTCCTCATGCGTGCATGGCGCTAGAGCTAACACGTCCTGGCGATTGCAGCAAAGAACGCCAGTGCCTTGTGTGGTGATGAGATGTTTGTTGGTACCAATGTCTGCCACGTTAGAAGCCAGGAAGGAGAATAGCTCCGTCCTTGTTGTCGTCGATGCGGAGAAACTCTTGCCAGTTTCCAGGAACTGCACTTGATGGCTCGACTCGTCTCCTGACTCCCTTTCCTCTCTTGCTGTGAGTGTCCGCCTTCAAGCTGTCTGCCATGTACAGATCCCAGACAATGTCTAGTCTGTCTACATGCTGAAACTGGGATGTGACATACGGCACGAAGACATCAGTGGCATAACCTTTGAATGTCTTTGCAGTCCCTGGTCGCAGCATGTTGATTATGGCAGCACCATCCAGGATGTTGACCTGTACTCTGGGGGTGGAGAGATCCTCTTTCACTGGAACAAGGTTTTCCAGGCAGGGCATCAAGTCAGACTTGGTTCCAGTTCTCAGGCCACCCATCTGAGACAGGGACGGTGGACAGGCCTGGTTTTCGTGCTGACAGGACTCGTCCAAATCACCATGACGTATCTGGGAGGCAATGTACAGCATGGAGAAGAGCGAACAGTCGTTCTTCAGGGATGACATCTGTAGCTGTTTCTTTGACTTCTCTCTGACTGGTGGGCGGCTGAAAAGATGGAGTTTGTTCCGCTTGATGGGATCTGTGATAGGCACTGTCTGGTTCACAAGCCTCTCTTTAACATATGTCTCATACTGCTCGAGTCCTAGTTTCTCCATCTGCCGCACTGTGTCTGCCATTGCTGTGTCCACAACGTCTCTACTGTTCAGGTCAAGGAGATCACTGCTGTATTCAGCAAACGGGTTCCCCGTCTCTTCCATGGTTCGGGTCAGTGATCGCACATCTTGTGCAAATGCCGTCTGTGCATGTCTCTTCTGTTCATGGTGACGTCCATCTGTGTCCTGCCTCTTCTCGGTTGATCCCTCGAATTCCTGAATTAAACGAGCCATCTCGGGACCAGATACCATCCAGCGACGAAGAGCTGCAGGGTTCTCCGTCAGACCCACAGCACCGCCGTCTCCCTTCACGGAAGCATTATTCTGCTCATGGGCCTGGTCAATAGCAACAGCAGAGTATGCACGCTTTGACTTCTTGACGACAAAGTTCCCCTTCAGAAACTCAGCATAGACATCGGGATGGAGCTGCTTCAGTGACACCATGTTTCGTAGGTGGATCGGCACCCATCTCGAGTAGTGTGTATGGTCCAGGGCAAAGAACCAAGGGACCATCTTAGACAGGGCCTCCATGTAGAGCAGGAAGTCGGCCTCACGTATCGCTCTCACGTATACCATCACAGCCAGCTCGAGCTGCAGGATGAAGTACCAGAATTTGAAATGAGGACATGCATCGGACCTTGCATCACACCAGTCTTCAAATGGCACCACTTCACTTGCATCTTCCAAGGTCTGGATGTACTCCCTGTAGGCACACTGCTGAAGAAGATACAGGCTACTGGTTTTTCATCTTGAACATGTCTCTCCTCACTATGTTCGCAGCCCTGGCAAGATGAACAGCATCACCATCAGCATCATGCTCACATGCTTTCCTCAGTGTTTGTGCAACATCTTCGTGTGAAATGAGGACTACATCTCGGCCTTGCTTGTGATCTTTCATGTCTGGAAAGTAGGCCAGTACTCTCTTTTTTTAGGTCAGTGGAGTGGACGCGTCCTGCAACATCAGTTCCAAGTTGTTCTAGCCTTGTTGTGTACAGATCGACCAGGTGGCTGAGTTTGAAGATGGGTGCAACTAGACTGTCCATGCGGGTATCCTCAATATAAGATACCAACTCAGCAAATGCAAGGCCATTATTCATTTTGTCCACACCAGACTCTTCAAATGTTTTTGTTTCTCTAGCACTGTTGTACAAAGAGAGCGAGCATGGCAGATGGTACCGGGCTTCTTGTGCAATCAAGTCTCCTGCACTCAGTTTGAGCAGTAGGGATTTGTCCTGCAATTTCATTGCAGCCTTCCTGACATTGATATCAAGTCCAAATGTTGATGCTTTTCGAGTCAAAGACTCCCCATCTGGTGCAGGTTTGTTATATGGGGATTTAACATGGAGAAATAGTTTTTTCACAATAAAATCAAAATTTGACCAAATTTCTCGAAATAAAAAAAGGCTCATTCTTAAATTTTCCTTTAATTTAATATTATCGAAAAAAAAACCATTGTTTTTTAATTGCTTATCGTATTTGTGACGTCATTTTGTCTCAAATCATGGAATTGCAACGTTATCGGTTTATAAAGTGCAACTATTAACAATGTCAAACAAATTTTAGCAAATCAACAACGCGACGCGACGCGACGCGAAGTCACGTGGGGCTATTGTAATGTACTGAGACATAAACTCAATACGCTGAATGGGCGTTTCCATTATGAATTTATGGACAGTGTAAATATTCCCATTTATTTTACCTTTATATTCGCGCGCATCCCGGAAGTTATGCGCATGCAGGACACGTCCTGGAAACTCGTCTAGACCGGGGAAATCTGGCATGTGGGGGACAGAGAATATCCCAACAGCCGCAATGACGTGTGTGAATCTCTCCGTGGTCTCCTTATCGTTCGTCAAGTCTCTAACCCTCACCGTGAAGTCATTAGCATCGTCGTTGTAGGATACCTCTTTCACCACCGTACTGAATCGAATGAACTGCTTTAGGTCGCTCTTGCACGACTTCCATCGTCCTGCGGGATACACATTTGTGGATGTGACTGGGGAAATCGGGCTTATGGCACATGTTGTTAGTCTAACTCCCGATCTGCTAATGCAGTCATGTGGCATCGTAGGGACCTACTGTCCATTTAGCGAAACCTGCCCTACTTTTACGGCTATAGAAAACATGGACAAACAATACGTTTTTCGATAATATTTAATTTTATCAAAATTTAAGGATGAGCCTTCTTTTTAGTTCGTAAAAGTTTATTTCGAAAAAAACTGTTTCCCCGGTTAAATCCCCATATATTTTCTAATTTAAGAAATAGTGGATCGATTTTCAAAATTTAACTTTTGTTTTTTTAATTACATCATTCCCCAGCTATCTACAGGTTTCAGAGTCAATTTCCATTTCTTTCCCGTCTCCGACTCCAGGTTATACACCTCTTTTTCTCCCTATATTCAATTCCTATAGAGAAATCATTTTTCGTAAAAAATATTTTACCAAATTGGAACTGTCCATAAAGAAGTATAACATTGATATATTGGGTTATATTTTCGCATTGAAATATTTAAACCTGCAAGTGTACTCCACCATCTAGTAAATGGACTAAGACCGATCTCAACCAATCAACGTAGAGATGACATAGACTATCAGTTACGCAAACTAATTTTTGTGGACAAAACTGACTTTTGTAGACAAAATTGAATTCTGTCCCACAAAACTGAATTTCGTTCACAAAACTCAATTCTGTCTTACAAAATTGAATCCTTTATAACAAAAATGAATTTTGTATATCAGAATTTTACATAATTGGATTTTGTGATTTTTAGTGTTACAAAACTCAATTTAGTCTGGACAAAATTGGTTTTGTACACATAATTAACCTGTCCTGCATGGCGCCCCGTACGTGTAGGTAGTAAATTGTGACACTGGTGAACCACATTGAGGTACACTTATTTAAATATTTATGCAAACATTGTCTTGTACGAACTTCAGTGAAGCTGGCAGCTAGGTCCCGTTTCACTAAATTTCGAATGACTAAGAAATTCGTAACTGTAACACTAAGATGGACAACAAAATTCGCATTGACAGCTACTTTTGAGAACTATTTAGATAATTTGATAATGTTCAATTACCCCGACATATAGCTAGTAGTAGCTGCTAGTATATGATAGTATTAGTGAGTCACAGTTATGAGTTATGTAAACTACTGTCTGTTTCACGAAAGCTGCCCAAATTTTACGGCCATATAGACAATTCAAAAACAATATTATTTTCGATAATATTAAATTAAAGGGAAATTTAAGAATGAGCCTTCTTTTTATTTCGTGAAATTCGGTCAAATATTGATTTTATTACGAATATTTGATTTGTCTATGGGAATTTAACATGGGGGAAAAAGTGGTAAGGAAATGTGGGAGGAGTCAAAAAACGACTCCGAAATTGACTCCGAAACCTGACTAGATAACTTGGATATGATCTAACTAAGAAAACAAAAGTTAAATTTTAAAAATCGGTCCAGTATTTCTAAAATTCAATGTTAAATCCGCATAGACATCTTCACTCCGTGAAGATGTCTATGGGGATTTAACATGGGGAAATTGTTTTTCGCAATAAAATCAATATTTGACCAAATTTCACGAAATAAAAAGAAGGCTCATTCTTAAATTTTCCTTTAATTTAATATTATCGAAAATAATATTGTTTTTGAATTGTCTACATAGCCGTAAAATTTGGGCAGCTTTCGTGAAACAGACAGTAGTAACATCTTCGTATGAATTTTAATGAACCGGACACCTGGGGACAGTTTCACTAAACTTCGTTCAACTAAAATGTTCGTAAGTGCAAACTTGTGATAGTCTGTGAATTTTTAATTAACAATGTTTTCCTTTAAACAATTAGTGAATTTACATAGTTATGAGCAAAGGCAGCATATTTTCAACAAATATAAATCCATCAATTCAGATTTCTTGACGATCCTAAATTTGCACGTACGAACATCTTAGTCGTACGAAGTTTAGTGAAACGAGCCCCAGATATTGTCCATTTACCTTCCAAGTATTCTTTCAGCACGAGCCTGGGCGGGTGTGATGGTATGGCCTTCCCGAAGTGCTCGTCGAAGGTATAGTCGGGGAACTCGAGACACTCCTTGGGGGCGTTGGACCACAGGTGATGGTACATGCTGCTGTGCACGGGCTCGCCGTACTCGTCACTTCCTGTCGGGGTTCATATGTCAGAGGTACATGAATGTTGGTATAATTGTATGTATGATTAGTAAATTTGCCTTTTCTGTTTAATCCAAAATGCATTACTGCTACCGTTAGTATGTGGTTTCACACATGCATTACGAAAGAAAGAAAACAATACATGTATACATGTATATATATATAATAGCATTCATTGTGTAAATAAAACAATGGACTTGTGTCAATAATTTAATTGCCCAAATGTATTACAGTTTATTTACAATGTACAATTTACGTGCCAAACACATTTTACAGCATTGTTATGATTGTGTTGAATCAAACAATATAAATATGTTGGTCAAACTGGATTTTCTGTGGCCATGTTGGGTTTATGTAAATGAGACGTTTATCCAATGTGGTTTAATATTTAGCAAAATCAAGCAATATATATCGTTATCAGGCTGCATGAGTGTGCTATTTGATCAGCAGCTACATTGGTCACACATTACATAAGCCCCATTTCTTCAGCCACGGCCACAAGTTTGCTTGGAAGTATGACCCAACAACACCACAAGTCGTTAGTTAGTCCATTTAAATTATACACATTAAACTCCGGCCTTACGAGTAGTGCCTTGCCTCACCTGTCCGCCACGTGTAGTTCCAGAGACCGGACCATGTCGTCTGCCTCTCGTAACACACGACTCCCGGTCGGTCGGCGTCCGCCATTTGGCCGAAGTGGAAGAGGGCCGACATTCCACTTGGCCCCGCGCCGATAACACAGACCCTTTTGTGATCGCTCATCCTGATAAGTATAGGTACATGTACGTTACACCAAAGAGGTAATATACAAGAGGATATGAAACACAGCGAAACCACGAAAAACCCAGTATGCCCTCTCTCTCTCTCTCTTTGAATACACCATTCAGGTTATGTAAAATGGCTATGCCATCCTCGCTTAAAATTTGATATTCGATCTTAGCCAGCAGATATTTTCTGCGGAATTGAGGGCAATTTTACTCGCCCTTGATTTGGCGAAAATATCTTGGAGAAATAAATTCATTTTATTTTCCGATTCATTATCTTCACTACAAGCTTTATACTACATGAAGCTTCAGCAGCCACTTACCCGCCAAATTATTGAGCTACATCATCTTTTAATTTCGTCTGACAATGACATTATTTTTTGTCGGCTCCCCAGTCATACTGGTATCAAGGGCAATGACAGGGCAGATAGTGCAGACAAGGCCGCCCTGGAGCTACTGACTTCTAATTTTCATGTTTGCTATCATGATTTTAAATCATCCATTAACTCATTCATCTATGATACAATGCAGACCCGATGGGATCTGCTCACAGATACCAAACTTCATACTGTGAAACCGACTTTGGGCGAATGGACCCCTAGCTAGAGACATGTACGCCGGGATGAATTTCTCTTTAGTCGTTTGCGCATTTGACATACACGACTAAGGTTTTTGTATATGCTCCAAGGGGAGCCGCGTCCATGGTGTATCCCATTCCACAGCCCATTTACCGTGCAACACATCCTGCTGGTGGACTGTATCGACTTTGCCTATATTCGACGCAAATACTTCAATGTTACTTCACTTGCGGAGTTATTCCAGGTGGAGAACATTGACGGTTTGCTTAGCTTGCTCCATGAAACCAACTTGTACCGGAAAATCTAATTTTAACATTGTATACATGTTGCTCAGTTATATTGTTCATCATGGTTTTACTTTTACCCTAATCAGTTGATTACCTACCACATCTAACATACTATTTTACTATTAGTTTCGTCTTCATCTAAATTACTTGGCCCTATGTAATACTCGTTTGCGTTGATGGGCCGCTAAGCACCATTCAATTAAATTCAATTCAATTCGTTCACCGTTGATGGGATTGTGTTTGCATTTGCTAATTCACCTACAACTGCTGAAAAGTAACATATTGGACTATTTCGTATAGGTTGCCAGTAACCAGGGTTCCGTTTCACTAAACATCGTACTACTAAAATGTGTTAAGTGCAAATTTAGAATCATCTGTAAAATAACAATTGATGGATTTACATGTATTGAGCATAAGCTGCATGCAGCCTATGCTCAATACATGTAAATCCAATAGTTATTTACAAGACAACATTGTTAATGTGAAATTATATCATAATTATGCATTTACGAACATTTTATTCATACGAAGTTTAGTGAAACAGGCCCCAGCTCGAGGTAGGCCCTAACTTATCTAATGTCACATTCAAAATTGACACAGGTTCACAAGTAAACATTTTGCCTGAACGCATATACCATAAATTAGGCCTCAAACATGTTTTACAGAAACCACCAGGTCCACTCTTCGCTTACAATGGTAGCATACTTCAAAGCATCGGATTGTGTAATTTGCCATGCAGACGTGATAACAATGACATAACAATTGACTTCCATGTAATTCACAATGAGTCATCGCCGATATTGGGTCTCAATACATGTCTTGATCTTAACATTGTCAAACTGACATACTCTGTAGAGGCTACACATACGGATGACAAACCCCTTGACAAGAAAACTGTCTTATCTGAGTACACGACGTATTCAAAGGTATAGGCACGTTTTCTGGCCAGTGCACCATTCAAATTGATCCTAGCGCCAAGCCAGTGGTCCATCCACCGAGGCGTGTCTCCGTCGCACTACGTGATCGACTCAAGCAAGAGCTCGACCGTATGCAAGAACAATCCATTATTACCAAGGTCACAGAACCTACCGACTGGATATATTCAATGGTTATTGTTGAAAAAAACACAAACAGGCAAACTTCGTATATGCCTTGATCCCCATGATTTAAACTAAGCAATTCTCAGACCGTATTATCCTATGCGAAGTCTCGAGGATATACTGCCTGAACTTGCCGGTTCACAGTACTATACAAAGCTTGACACACGGTCAGCTTACTGGACATGCAAGTTGTCGGACGAAAGCTCGTTCCTCACAACATTTAATTCTCCTTACGGCCGGTACCGCTATTTACGGCTACCGTACGATTTGAAATCATCCCAAGATGTGTTCCAACGGAAATTAGATGAGTGCCTTGAGGGTCTAAACGGCGTTGTGTCCATAGTTGATGACGTCATTGTACATGCTCGTACACGTCATGAACAAGACCAGAATTTGCATGAAGTTTTGCGTCGCATGTCTGAGAGTGGTATCAAATTGAATGAAGACAACTTAGATGTACGAGTCAGTGAAGTCCAGTACTTTGGACATCTCCTGACCTCAGATGGTCTCAAATCTGACCCTGCAAAAGTGTCTGCTATCAGAGACATGGACCCGCCGTGCAACCGTGCGGAGTTGGAAACAGTCTTGGGCATGATAAATTATTTGTCCAAATTTGCCCCAAACTTGGCAGAAATCACCAGCCCTAAGCGCAAGCTGCTTGTCAAGGACGTGATTTTCTCCTGGGACAAACCGCAAGACACAGCTTTCCGAAAGGTCAAAGACCTCATTACTCAGAGTCCAGTCTTATTTTACTATGACAGTAAGAAGCCACTCACATTGCAGACAGATGCATCTCGCTCGGGACTAGGCTGTGTTCTTATACAAGAAGGCAAGCCAGTTGCATTTGCATCCAAATCACTCACACCTGCAGAAACCAAATATGCCATGATTGAGCTAGAATTGCTAGGCATATTATTTGGCGCAAAACGGTTTCACCAGTATGTCTATGGTCATACTGTGCTAGTGGAAACATATCATTTACCACTCATAGCAATTATGAGTAAACCACTTCATTCATGCCCTGCAAGGTTACAGCGTATTTTACTACAGCTGAAACAATATGACCTGCAGGTCAAACACGTTCCTGGTAAAAACATACCAGTCGCTGATACACTATCACGGAAAGCTGTACCTGACACTTTCCCCAGCCTAATTACAGGCATGGATGCACATGTTCACATAGTCCTATCCAGTTTACCCGTCAGTGATCGCAAAATGCAAGAAATTGCAACTGCTACTGAACAGGATGCACACATGACAATTCTCAAACAGGTTATCATGCAAGGATGGCCTAACACGAGAAAACAATGTCCACCAGAAATTCTCAGTTTCTGGAACTACAGAGACGAGCTCACAATTGCTGACACTTTAATCTTAAAAGGTCAGAAACTTGTGATCCCAACATCACTCAGACCTAAAATGCTAGAAATACTGCACACAGGTCATATGGGAATTATCCAAACCCAGAAACGTGCTCGTGATATTTAAAACATGATTCAGCAATGTTCTGTTTGCCAAGAGCATAGAGCATCGAATGCTAAAGAACCACTGATCTCACATGAAACACCTGATTATCCATGGCAAACTGTTGCTACAGACAGATTCACATGGGATGACAAAAACTTCCTTGTAACCGTGGACTATTATAGTCGTTACTTTGAAGTCCAGCAGCTGTACAGAACCAGTTCTAAGGCTGTCATTCCTAAGCTGAAATCTGTATTCAGTAGACATGGAATTCCAGGTCAGGTGAAATCCGACAACGGTCCTCAGTTCTCATCTCAGGAATTCGCAAACTTTGCAAAAAGCTGGGATTTCAGCCATGTTACCTCTAGCTCGAAATACCCAAGGTCAAATGGTTTGGCTGAGAGAACTGTCCGCATAGTGAAAAGCATTTTCATTAAGGCCAAGGTCGCTGGTACTGATCCATATCGTGGGTTACTAGAATAGCGCACTACCCCTCTGACAGAAATGGATTATTCCCCGGCTCAATTGCTAATGGGTCGCCGTCTCCGGTCATATCTTCCAACAATGTCAGAGCAATTAAAATCACAAATTCCCCGTCATGACATAGTACATGAGAAAATCACTCCGGCTCACAAACAGAGTAATAAAGATCATGACAAGACAGCAAAGTCGTTGGTACCCTTGAATGTTGGTGACTCTGTGCGAATTCAAAATGACAACAAACGTTGGTAGCCTGCTATTGTTACCAAAAAGCACGATCAAAGATCATATATTGTTAGCACGTCTAACGGTGCCATTTACCGGCGAAATCGCCGACACCTCTTAAAATCAAATGGGAATTCTCAAAATATGTATTTTCAATTACCATCAGTTAACCCTTAGCCTGCTGATCCGAAAACTGTCGTCTGCTGTTGCTTTATATTTTGCTCTGTTTCTCAATAAAAACATGGTTTGACAGTGCTTTAGAAACATTTCCATCGGAAATGATTCTAAAATTCTGTCAAACCATGTTTTTGACGAGAAAAATCGAAAATAAAACATAAACAGCAGACGACAACATTTCAATCAGCAGGCTAAGTGTTAACACGAAACCGCAAAGCTCCAATAACAGTCAATGTGACATTGATTATAATTTGCCTAACCACGACATCCAACCTGTTTCGCCAGCGAAATCTGACATTCCACCTCCAACAGCCCCAGGAATGATTCTACGATCTGGCAAAGTTAAATCAGTGTAGATATGACTACATTCAGATACAATGTGCATACTAATGTAGAATAGTATTTTATAGTGTTTAGTATTACAGTCATCAATATAGTTTATGCTACATTATACATTATAGCAAATGACATAAACTCTATACTGGACAATTGGATTATCCAGAACTTCAGAAACACACATTGTCGTTTGCTCGTGATAAGGGTACAAGTACTGATATGGGACCCCACCGTTAGTGTTGATTACAACGGATATATCACTTCTAAGTTGACATAAAACAATAAACCACATTTATGTAATGTGACCCATGTTTGACCCACGAGATTAAAACAGTATTGGGGAACGGATATACGTCCCACACCTTCACATTAATCACAATTAACATAGCAAACATAGATTAGTCTGTCAATCCCACACTTGTGAGATTTGCACTGATGTTACATGTTTATACCCTGTTTAAAGGTATCCTCACAGTAAGGGCAAATCATATTTTTTATTTTTTTTTAAAACAGGGAGATGTTGTAGTATGTACCATATAGTATTACATCAGTCTGTGTTCAAATTAGCCAGCACTGTTACATGCTATACAGAGTTAGTTCCCCTGCTACTGTCATATAAATACAACCCCATTTGGTATAGCAACCACTCTTAGTATAACACTCAACCTAAGCAGTCATAGATGTTACATGTATTAAACTAGTGTATAGTTAGAATACCATTTGTCATTCTATGAAGTCCTACACCACATACATCATAACATTACAGATACCTAGGCCGATATCAAACAAGACACGTATTAACGTCCTTATTACTTAGATTACTTAGATATCAATTTCAATATCAATCATCCGGCAGTTGTGATAATCCTATATTAAAATATATACCGTTATCCATGACTGAATGATGAAATACAGAGCCTACAAATTTAATTATATAAATTCCCGGCATCTTTCAAAATTTACCCAGCCGATAAAGTAAACATACGCAATGTGCATGCCCAAAGGAACTGGTTTAATACGCGCGCGAGACATGGTATCGGACTGGAAACGACGGTATCAGACTGGTAACGATGGTATCAGACTAGAAATGGCAGTATCAGACTACAAGTTTCAGTATTAGACTGGAAAACACGCCGTATCAGCCTGGACTGTGTATGTTATTTATGTAGGCAAATACAGGCAATTTCTAGGCAAAAATTGATATCTAAGTAATAAAGGATTGTTCTACTGACCGCAGTAACCATGCCTAAAAACTGGGTAGCGAACAGCGTACATCCGAGTCAGACAAATAACATCGTTCCACAGTTACCATGCCAGTAGCCTTTGGGAAATTGGCCGCGCGCGTATATTTACATATTCAACAAAGCACGCTTTTTAGACGCACATTGTTATCGACTGTTATCAAATTCGGTCAAGGAATTAATGAGGTTTTTTTTGGCGAATATAACTAAAGAAATAACGCATTTGATAACGGACAAGGTGAACTCAATGGAGTATGACATTGACCTTGTGCACTGGCGGATCGAGGATTTCGCCGAACGAACGGGATGGGGTGGGGTGGGGGGGGGGTGGGGGTTGGTATCATCCGAATGGGCTCACTAACTATACTATTAGACAGTGGTTACTACTTGCTTACAGCAATCAGACAGCTTCTCAATTGCAAAATAAAATCCACAGGTGGAAGACTCGTACCTGCGAGACATTTTTTTAATGGGAATTTGTCTAGGTATCACATGTCCCAGTCTTCCACCTGGCAAACAGTGTAGATCCAGATTAGCCGGCTCGCGACGATCCGTCTCATCAGGATGTGCACTTTTTGCAAGTACTTTTCACATTTTGAGAACAAAAACACCCTTTTTGCATAAATGGACTACATGTAGTCTGAAAATGATTTTGTGACCATTGGATTGGTTCCAAAATTAACATATCAAATTCCATTCCAGTTACCTAGGAGTGAAAGGGTTACTGCACGTACATGTACACATATGTGGCTGGGACTAGATATATGGGGAGTATGTGTCTTCGAGTCGTGTAGCTTCAAATCAGCCTGTGCATTCGCACAGTCTATTTCTTGATGAAGTTCCTGCACTGTTCGTTCCCCATTCCATCAAAGAAAACCCATCAAGCAATATAGATCGTTATCAGGCTATATGCGTGTACTATTTGAACAGGAGCTACATTGGTCACACATCGCATAGACCCATTGCTGCAGCCACAGCCACATATACACGCTATATATCCCGTCAACACAGTGCGTATGTGCCGTGAAACATTTTTGATATCCTGTCAATACGACCTAATCACTGCGTATGAATATGTGCGGTGGCTGGGGTTATTTATATTTCGTATTTTAAAGCCATTTGTAGGTGTTGACGGGATAAATAAAATAGTAGGTTAGTGCAGTGAATGGGAAAATAAAATATATGGCGCGGCACGGAAACGAGATGTGCTCGGCAGAGCCTCGCCCATCCCGTTTCCTAAGCCTTGCCATATATTTTTTCTCATTCACGACACTAACCTACTATTCTCTATATAATATCAATGATGCACCTACCTGACTCTACGTGTTCCTATGTTGTATCCGGGTTTCACGGTCTAGTCTCCTCCCCGTCAGGACAAGTTATGGCAATGCACTACAAAATATCACACCACCAAGATAAGTTTCCAGTTACCATATTACAATATACACCTGTACAAAAATGCAGGACTTCCGTCATCAGAACTTATCATTGAACAGGTGAAGTAGATACAGACTACTTCATATTGTTGTTTATTAGTTGATTGGCAACTTGTACACATGCCGAGAATTTATGGCGATCCTTGGGGCCGTTTCACTAAACTTCGTACGACTAAAATCATGGTTCATAAGTGCAAAATTATCATATGATAACAATTGTTCTTGTGTGAAACAATTATTGGATTTACATTTATTGAGCATATGCAGCCTATGCTCAATAAATGTAAATCCATGAATTGCAATTTCCAGACGATCCTAAATTTGAACCTACGAACATTTTAGTCTTGAGAAGTTTAGTGAAACTGCCCCCAGAAGTACATCAACAATTGATGCTGTAACATACAGACGTATTCGCAACCGACAGTGCCTCTGATGTTGGTCGGTCGGTCGGATGATATATAGAGGACATAATTTATGTCTTAGATATTTCGTTAAGAATATAGGAACAACGGAAGTGTGACATTCGTCAAATTCAGCTCCATTGACTAAACTACGGCTGGTTCTTAACTTTTGTTCTAATGTATGTATGTTAAATGAATGCAACATACTACTGTCTACACAGTTATTTCGTGTACTTTAGTGTATTGTGCAGCGTGTCCTTGACATATATACAAGTTAACCAGTTTAACATTTAAAGGCGGGAACCGACACCTGTCGTCTGCTGTTATTTCACATTTCGTCGCCTTATTCCATAACACTATGGTTTGGCAGCACTTTAGAATCATTTCCATTGGAAATGATTCTGATCTGCTGCCAAACCATGTTTTTGTTGTGAAATATGGAAAATATTAAATAATCAGCAGACGACACAATTGAATTCAGCATGGTAAGGGTTTAAGACGAGGTAAACACACAAACTGACGCGACATACAGACATGATCACATCGCATACGCCACTTAAACCTGTATTCCCGCATCCACAGTTGTACTATAGGGAGACATGTTTGCAGAGCTCCAGTTAAGGTGCGTCATTTGACCAACTTGGGGTGGAATTTTGTTATTTCTTCATCAAAACTGGTAAATTGGGAGTCCTTGAGAATCGTCTCATTGAGACGATTCTAAAGCACTCCCAACTTGCCATTTTTGATGCATAAATAAGAAATTTACCTCCAAATTACGCACCTTTAACCATTCTTTAGATATGCAATATTTCCGCAAAATAAGCAGTAATTTACCACTATCGGACGTGGTTATTGCCATTGTTGTGCTTTTTATTCGAGCGCTAGCGAAGAATTAGACAGCCAACAGCCAAATTGAGGTCTTACAGATTTTATGATTATGAGCATAATTATGTCGGTCGCAGCACATATTTCAGTTTGCGGGTTGAACTTTTTGAAAACACGGGTCTTACACCATAACAAATAGTTCTAACAACTTCGGTTGATCGCCTTTTCAGTGTAATAAGTGATTTGTTTGCTTCTGTGTGCTAATGTTTTATATAGAAAGTGAATTGCCACGTTGGAGATGAGAGGCACATACTGCTTTATCACACATGACATATGGCTGATTAGGTTACAGTGGCTTGGTGTTTTTCAATCAAGTGTCCGGACTCAAACTCATTTTATTTCAATATATTTTAACACACTTTTAGACAGGTGAATAAAACATATAATGATTTATTGGCACTATCACGATTAGCGGTAGCTATACAATGCGGGACGCTAGAAAGAAATAAGCCAACAGCGGTTGTCGTTGCCTCTGATTGTTTTAACCAGGATAAGCGAAGTGGCAAGGGCAACTGCAATGGCTTATTGTTTTCTTGCTCATTTGCGAGTCCTTTTTAGAAGAAAAACAATCGAAAACAATCGAAAAATATTAATTTGATGCGAGTATGGGGCTGATTCATATAACCACAAGAGTCCCGTATAAATGATTACTCCCCCAAAGTATACTTTGCTAGAAAAGTATACTAGGCAATGTTGGTGCAATGTTGGTGAAATCGGCTACGGATATACCGAAATATGAACAGTTCTTCTAAAACTTCTGATCATATACCTGCCTCATACGAATATACCAATTTCATTCTAAATTTAAGTTTTCTCGAAATAACTCCGAAAGGCTACTACAATCAGGATGGTGCCATCAGCATAAAGTATCACATTAGTTTCTGAGGTGTCTGATTTGTATCGAATTCAAAGTGTTCCAGTAGTTGCAAAGCTATTTAACAACATGTTGATTAAAACAGCGATACAATATGGAAACGTCCTGGTCCCAATGCTAAAATATATTTATCTCCTAATTAGGAGATACTAACTAACTGCTATATTAGGAGATAGTATCTCCTAATTAGGAGATACTAAGTCTTAATTATAAGATAGCATCTCTTAATTAGGATTTAGTATTTCTTAATTAGCAGTTAGTATCTCCTGATATAATAACATACAAGTGCGCATGATGTATTATATCCACCGTGGCAAAGAATATCGTCTTTTCCAGTCAGGGACCGTATTTTCCAAACCCTTAATACATTGTTGTATTCCGTATTTGTTTACAACACATTGTTTGCTCCTTTATATGCCTGCAAGTGTACGAATACGAACGGTGCATACTTGTGGATGTGGATATGGTTTTTAGCCAGGTTTTTTGAGAAAAAAAATCCAGGCTATTGGATTGGCGAAAGCCGGGCGGGCGGCGGGCGGCGTCCACAATCAATGTTAAGTTTTCGTGTTTGAGTCCATTTCTTTGTTACTGTACCACCTAGGACCACCAAACTTTCACAGCTTCATAATCAAGGGGTGCCCACCACATATCACTATCCAACATGTTACTTTTTTTTTAACTTCACCCATTTTTTCCGCGCAGTCGACTTAGCCATTTTCAATGTTAAGTTTTCGCGTTTTCAATGTTAAGTTTTCATGTTTAAGTCCATTTCTTTGGTACTGTACCACCTAGGGACCACCAACTTTCACAGCTTCATAATCAAGGGTGTGCCCACCACATATCACTATCCAACATGTTACTTTTTTTTTAACTTCACCCATTTTTTTCCGCGCAGTTCGACTTAGCCATTTTCAATGTTAAGTTTTCGCATTTACAATGTTAAGTTTTCGTGTTTAAGTCCATTTCTTTGGTACTGTACCACCTAGGACCACCAAACTTTCACAGCTTCTTAACCAAGGGGTGCCTACCACATACAACTATCCAACATGTGACCATTGTTTTACCTTCACCTATTATTTCTACGTAATTGACTTAGCCATTTTCAACGTTAACTTTTTAACGTACGTTTGGTTAAATTTTTTGGTTAAAACTTTTTCGTTATACTATATCTCTGCAACTGCTTCGCCCATTACCTTGAAACTTCACATGGGTGTTTATTATCGTCCATATTTTCATTCTAACCCCCAACCGTGCGGCCCATGTGCGCAATGTCAAGGTCAAATTACTTTGAATTTATTTGTTAAAGTTTTTTCGTGTACTATATCTCTGCAACTGCTTCACCCATTACCTTGATACTTCACATGGGTGTTTATCATCATTGTCGCACCCGCTTGCGGAAAGCGCGATATCGTCGGCATTTTGGCATACGTCCGTCCGTCCGTCCGTCCGTGTGTCCGGTTAAAGTTTTTTCGTTAAAGTTTTTCCATCTACTATATCTATTTTGTTACTGTCCATGCCTCGCCCCAAGGCGCGACATGCAGGCCACGGCCATCTAGTCTACAAAAAGTGGGTACAATTATGTTATCCAAGTGTCCATGCTTGGAAAAAACCTGGCCTTCGTGGCTTTGCCTCGTTTCTTGTTTTTACCTTCACCTATTATTTCTACGTAATTGACTTAGCCATTTTGAACGTTAACTTTTTAACGTATGTCTGGTTAAAGTTTTTTGCTTAAAACTTTTTCGTTATACTATATCTCTGCAACTGCTTCGCCCATTACCTTGAAACTTCACATGGGTGTTTATCATCATCCATATTTTCATTCTACCCCCCAACCGTGCTGCCCTTGTGCCCAATGTCAAGGTCAAATTACTTCACATGTGTGTTTCATCATTGTCGCACCCGCTTGCGGAAAGCGCGATATCGTCGGCATTTTGGCATACGTACGTCCGTGCGTCCGTGCGTCCGTGTGTCTGGTTAAAGTTTTTTCGTTAAAGTTTTTCCATCTACTATATCTATTTTGTTGGTGTCCATGCCTCGCCCCAAGGCGCGACATGCAGGCCACGGCCATCTAGTTTACAAAAAGTGCGTATAATTATGTTATCCAAGTGTCTATGCTTGGAAACAACCTGGCCTTCGTGGCTTTGCCTCGTTTCTTGTTATAACATGAAACTAGATTTAGAATCATTAATTGGTTCACCAGACACGGGCTATAGCCCGAATGTTCGACAATTCGAAGGATGTTGCATTGACAGAAGTGGTTGTCTCACAGTTGTCAGAGCACGATAGAATGTTTGAACTACAGCGGAACCTCTCTAAACGGGGCACCTTTAGAGAGGCTCCACTGTAAATCATGCATATGGGAACCGCAAAACAGGTATATGTGTTTTTGCGATTATGAACAGACGTTATCAACGTTGAAAGATGACAATAAACACATACAATTAAAGCAGGCATATATTGCATGGGTGCCCGGTTTATAGAGGTTATACTGTATGAGGACCGTTTCATAAAGTGTACATGTACATGGGTGGATGATGCGCATTTTGAATGAACTAAGCATATGACCTAGCGCTTTGTAAACGCGGATGGTCTTGGGTCAGATTATGATACAGGACCGACACGAAGACTGGATACAATTATGTGGAATATAAAGAAGGATCATTCCAAATCACTTTGAAACAGTTTTGAAGAATAGGTCAGACAGTGGCGTGATAAAATTGCCGAAACTGTTCCAAAATATCTTGGAAACTGGCTGGAAATATCAGGAAGCATACCAACTGTTTTACGTACCACAGTAAACGTAACAGACGATGGTTTTATTCATTAATTCAACATTTTACAAAATAAATTATTTCATAACACGTAAACTATGTGACCGATAAGAGAATTTTGAACTTTGTCTAGTTTCTAGTTCCATGAAGGTAGTTGCGAACGGTAACTCTTGCAATCTACTCCCGTACCGTCCGTAGCTACCATGGAGGTAAATCGACCCAAATGCATATGTGAGTTTTGGATATACATTGTATGTGAACAGCCAGTTTTCCATTGAAGAAAGAATAGGTCAGACATTGACCGGATAAAGTTGCAAAATCTGATCCAAACGGTTTTCATAAACATGCATGCTGCAAAGATCAGGAAATGACCAGCTTCATGGATTATAGACAATGATCCGACTTACATGCGGTGTATTTCATCAGTGGAATAATGGGGAAGTTATAAT
>CM055269.1:119275176-119315474 GCA_029237695.1 Conchocele bisecta
TCAAATTACTTTGATTTTTTTTTCGTGTACTATATCTCTGCAACTGCTTCACCCATTACCTTGGTACTGTCCGTCCGTACGTCCGCACGTCCGCACGTCCGTGTGTCTGGTTAAAGTTTTTTGGTTGAAGTTTTTCCATCTACTATATCTATTTATTTTTAGTGTCCATGCCTAGCCCGAAGGCGCGACATGCAGGCCACGGCCATCTAGTCTACAAAAAGTGGGTATAATTATGTTATCCAAGTGTCAAGCTTGGAAATAAACCTGGCCTTCGTGGCTTTGCCTCGTTTCTTGTCCTGTTTGCTATCATGATTTTAAATCATCCATCAGCTCATTCATCTCCGATACAATGCAGACTCAGTGGGATCTGCTCACAGATAACACACTTCATGCTGTGAAACCGACTCTTGGCGAATGGACTCCTGGCTACGAACATGTACGCCGGGATGAAGTTGTCCTTAGTCGATTGCGCATTGGACATACACGACTAACGCATTCGTATATGCTCAAGAGTGAGCCGCGTCTATGGTGTATTCCATTCCACAACGCATTTACTGTGCAACACGTCCTACTGGACTGTATCGACTTTACCGATGTTCGACGCAAACACTTCAATGTTACTTCACTTGCGGAGTTATTTCCAGGTGGAGGAACATTGAAGGTGGTTGTGTTTAGCTTCTCCACGAAACCAGCTTGTATCGGAAGATCTGAATTTTATCATTGTATACATGTTTCACATACTATAATTTTATCAATCTATACATTTGTTAATTTATATTGTTCATCATATTAACATTTTTACCCTAATAATCTGATTGCCTACCAGATCTAACATACCATTTTACTATTATTTTTATTCTTCATCCACATTGCTTGGCCCTAAATGATACTCTTTTGTGTTGATGGGCCGTTAAGAACCATTCCAATCCATGGTCTTCGTGTCATTTTCTCGAAAATCGAAACAAGTTACATGAATACGTGCACATGTTCGCTCATGACATACACCAGGACACATCTGCTTGTGATGTGCGGTATAAGGGCATCAACCCAATGCCGTGGGTCACTGCTGTAAAGCAAGAGTTACACACCTTTAAGCGATCACTAACTTAAATCGTACTGAAAACGTATTATTATCTTTCAACGTCTGACTAACGAACCAGGTATAATTGGTACTATATCGTTATTACGTATGAACGACGGATGTACATCTGTTTATGAATCCTAAAACAAAAGTAACATCATATTTCCCGACGAAATATAACAAATAATGGTATAACTTGAAAATAAAGCTGCAGCAAATATATTATCCGTGAATGTTTCCTTGTCTGCACACGTACAGCTTTGGTAAGCTGAATTATTTTTAATGATCATATTTCGCAAACGCCACTTCTATATTTAAGCCCGGTGTCGGCTATATAAACGAGCGATTTTCTCTGGCTGGCATCGCTTCTCGGTCCTCGCTACGATCGTTGAAGAATAGTATCTGTTCTCGCCAGCTTAATATCTGGTGGGCCCCCACGTGGGGTCCTGATATTTCGCGGTTTTTGGATCCTGGTGTGGGTCTGGGGCTTGCTCCGCCACACCCGAGGTTGTCCTGGTATTGCACTAGCGCCAGTGACGGCCTCAAATAAACAATAACTAAAGTCAGCTCTTCCTGGGTCCCAAAACAAACAATAGCTGTATTATAGTTACAGTTGTAGGATATACGTTTCAGCAACATGGACAATGTATAATGGATAGAAATACGGGCAGTAATTTTGCAGAGTACCACAAAGTTGGTAAAAGCGAACAAGCATGTGTATATTAGGCCATAAACGTACTTTCGTTCTCAGATATCGCCGCGTCATAATAATCCTTGCATGCGCAATGGTCTATAGCGGTTAGGGATATCCTCAGAAAACACGCTGAAATTCCATAATTAAATCGATATTTAAGTCACTTTCCTGCATTGACACGCTATGCATATCAAGCACAAAGTGTAAAGGTAAACTACTTATTAGAACTGGACCGAATAAGCGATCGCCACTATGTAATATTATCCAACAGACAGAGCTATATATCACTGATATTTACAATGTAGATATACCGAACGTCGGCGAAACCAATAGTCGGATGCCATTGTGATCACTGTACAGTGGGTCGGTACAGCATATGCACGTAAGGCATAACTTCCAGCATTCACCGAATAATATATCGACAATACCGACATAGATTTGTATGACATACGAGGGGTGATCCAGAATTACGTAGATTTTTGGTATAACTCAAATACGGAGAGGTATAAAGAAACACAACTTTACCGCAATAAACTACCACCTTTATTGAATGCACATGCATAAGTGTAAGTAATTGTGTCAATAGCTGTCGTTATACTGCGCATTTGTAGTAGGTATGTATAAGCAATGCGGGGCAGCGTCACGACGTCGCGCATAACGACGTTCTAACTTGATGACGTTACAGTTACAGTTTTTCAAAGTACTCGCCCTTGCTGGGTCGATGATGCGTTGTCCTGATGTAGCAACACGCGATCAAGGTCCATCCCGGGTCTTTTCATGCGCAGAGCTCTGACTAGGTCCCGACGTAGTACCTTCGAATAGTACTCGGCATTCACGGTTGTGTGCGGTGGTACTGCATGCTGCAGAATCATGCCATGCCGGTCCATAAAGAATATGCACATCTGTTTTCCCACGGACTTGCATACTCTGGCCTTCTTCAGCGGTGGCGATGCTGGGGTTTTCCAATGTTTTGATTGTTATTTCGTCTCTGGATCAAAGAGAAATCGCCACGTCTCGTCTGTCGTAATGATCCGATCGAGCATGTCATCGCCTTCCTTGCGATAGCGGTTCAAACATTTCCGAGAGACATCAACTCTGTTTTTCTTGTTGTCAGCCGTCAATAATCGGGGGACCCATCTCGCACTACCTTTGTGCATGTTCAGATGTTCTGTGAGAATTCGGTGTCCTGTCCCATAGCCTTTCCCGGTCATATCACATATGTCTCTCATGGTAACGCGGCGATCACGAATAACGACGTCTTTAATGGTGTCGATTAACGTTGAGTCGATTTCAAGTTTCCGTCCTCGACCGGCGTCATCGCGCAAGTCTTCTCTTCCGTGTTTAAACCTCCGGTGCCATTTAAAAACTAAGGCCCTCGAGACAGCTGGCTTTATCGATGATTTCTCCATCATCTCCCGGGTCTGAGTGGGTGTTTTAACAAGATGTAAACAGAACTTTATGACTTCGCGATGTTCGGCGTATTCAGTTGACGTCATTTTTGTCTCAGACGCCAATGATATGAAGTTATGATGTATCTAAAACCTAAAGAAATAACATATTTTTCTTGTGCCCCGCCTCCGTGTTTATGTTTTGCTATGGTAACATGTAGAACTAAGGTACTTAGCTGTGATAGTGTCAATCAATGTGTCTTTATTAGAGAAATGATTGATGATCATTTTTATGTCGATTTCATGTGTCTACATAGGTAAATAAAACATATACAGCAAAAGTCTACGTAATTCTGGATCACCCCTCGTATGTATCCATCCGTGTGTATCAGGCAACGAGTTTGCATTGGCCGAATACACCACGCTAACTGATAACACATTATTGTATTATCATGCCTTAGCTAATTACGCACATTCTGGTGACAACGATGAAAGACTGACGATTCTTTGGACTTATCACGTCATATGACGTTACCAATGACGTCAGTTTAATGACCCCACGTAAACAATGAAAACCACGTCATATTTAATAATCGTCGCATAACATGTTACCTGATAAATAAAACACCAGGTTAGTGAGTTTTAAAGTATACTTTATCGGGCTCGGCTTGGAAATGCTATGAATTCCTTGGAGAGACTCGTAATTCCTACGCGTTTCTTAGCATTGCCTGATACAGTTGCTTTCAAAAGACACTAACCTACCGTAGTACATATATGTCATTGAAACACATACTGGAATATATATAGATAGAAACACTTCAAGTGTATGATCTACTGAACAAAAGACTCGACAGAATCGTCAAAGATATTCATCCACGTGTCCTTCAGCATGGTCGCCTTGGTGCCCGTGTACAGCGAGACACATGCCTTGTCCCTGTATGTGACCACATCCTCGTCCTTACACTTCTCCCATTCATGGAACAGCTGTCTCACCTTCGAAGCATCTTTGTGGTATCTAGTTGCCACTCCCAACTCCTCTACATAATCCGCCTGAAATTCAATCTCCTCGTGGCAATCTTTCAGAGCCCGCATCCTCTCCCTCCATTTCGCAATATCGGCGGTCATCTCATCCGTGGGTGGCAGTTTAATGTCACCGGTTACGTACTTGCACGCCCACGCACCCTGCACGTCAAACATGGTGAAGGTGAAATACTGATCCTGAGTGCCAAGATAAAGCAATTTGTGCATACCGCCCTTCGTGAAGATTATACCCTTGTACAGGTTATCCGGGTAGTAGGACAGTCGGCTCTGTAACCTCAGTTCATCCGGCAGGAACGGGTATGAATATAGATACCCGGTACACAGGATAATCACGTCCACCTCCGCCGACGTTCCGTCCTTGAAGGAAACTGTGTTCCCGTCAACCTTCTGTAGCAAGGGTCTCTCTTCGATTCCGTCCGGGAACTTAAACCCCATCGGCTTGGTTCTCCACGTACAGATAATGTGTCCTGCTCCGTACTTCCTGCACTGCAGGGCGATGTCTTCCGCAGAATAGCTGGCCCCGATAATCAATAATCGCTGACCTGCATATAGACATACATATCCACATGATAGTGTACATATACACATATCACATTTATCATGCGACCTTATGAATATATACAAGTGTTAAATTATATATGTCCAAGGAAAGTACATGTAGCACTACGATTTATTCGTTCTGTCCGTCGTATCTGTATCAATAACGAATTATCGAATTAAAACAGTGTTATCAGTCGTCGTGTATTCGTCAATGCGTAATTTAAGGAATTATACCATGGGTTGTTGCGTCTATAGTTGTGTGAATATGTGGTCTGTTTAAAATTCATGGAGTCCGAAGGAATAACATCATGGGCTGTTGCGTTTACTGTGGTAAGAACAAAATTTAATTTGTTGAAATTGCGTTGATACCATATACCACACTACTGTCTGTTTCACGAAACCTTCCCAAATGTTACGGCTATATAGACAATGCAAAAACAATAATTGTTTTGATAATATTAAATTTTATCAAAATTTAATAATGAGTCTTCTTTTTATTTCGCGAAATTTGGTCAAATATTGATTTTATTACGACTGATTGATTTCTCCATGGGAATTTAACATGGGGGAAAAGAAGGTAGAGGAGTTGTGGGAGGAGTAAAAAAAAAAAAAGTTTGGAAATTGACTCCGAAACCTAGCTAGATAGCTTGGAAATTATCTAAGAAAACAAAAGTTAAATTTTGAAAATTATATAATAAATCTCCATGTTAAATCCCCATAGACATCTTCACTAAACTGTGAAGATGTCTATGGGGATTTAACATGGGGAAATTGTTTTTTCACAATAAAATCAAAATTTGACCAAATTTCTCGAAACGAAAAAAGGCTCATTCTTAAATTTTCCTTTAATTTAATATTATCGAAAAGCAAACATTGTTTTTGAATTGTTTATCGTATTTGTTACGTCATTTTGTCTCAAATCATGGAATTGCAACGTTATATGGAATTGCAACGTCTATAACGTGCCACTATTAACAACGTCAAACAAACTTTAGCAAATCAACAACGCGACGCGACGCAACGCGACGCGACGCGACGCGACGCGACGCGACGTCACGTAGGGCTATTGTAATGTACTGAGACATAAACTCAATACGCTGAATGGGCGTTTCCATTATGGATTTATGGACAGTGTAAATATTCCCATTTATTTTACCTTTATATTCGCGCGCATCCCGGAAGTTATGCGCATGCAGGACACGTCCTGGAAACTCGTCTATACCGGGGAAATCTGGCATATGGGGGACAGAGAATATCCCAACAGCCGCAATGACGTGTGTGAATCTCTCCGTGGTCTCCGTATCGTTCGTCAAGTCTCTAACCCTCACCGTGAAGTCGTTAGCATCGTTGTTGTAGGATACATCTTTCACCACCGTACTGAATCGGATGAACTGCTTTAGGTCGCTCTTGCACGACTTCCATCGTCCTGCGAGATACACATTTGTGGATGTGACTGGGGAAATCGGGCTTATGGCACATGTTGTCAGTCTAACTCCCGATCTGCTAATGCAGTCAAGTGGCATCGTAGGGACCTACTGTCCATTTAGCGAAACCGGCCCTACGGCCCTACTTTTCGGCTATAGAAAACATGGACAAACAATACGTTTTTCGATAATATTTAATGTTATCAAAATTTAAGGATGAGCCTTCTTTTTAGTTCGTAAAAGTTTATTTCGAAAAAAACTGTTTCCCCGGTTAAATCGCCATATATTTTCTAATTTCAGAAATAGTGGATCGATTTTCAAAATTTAACTTTTGTTTTTTTAATTACATCATTCCCCAGCTATCTATGCAGGTTTCAGAGTCAATTTCCATTTGTTTCCGTCTCCGACTCCAGGTTATACACCTCTTTTTCTCCCTATGTTCAATTCCTATAGAAAAATCATTTTTCGTAAAAAATATTTTACCAAATTTCACGAAATATAAAGAAGGCACATACATGTATTTGGAAAAAATCTTAATATTATCGAAAAATATATTCTTTTTGCATTGTTGCAATGTGGGCAGGTTTTCGTGAAGCAGACAGTATACTGTTTGTTAGAAACAGGACAGTTGAAGCATCGTATTTGATATATGGTAATACTTACCGTATGTTCACATACAGTAGCGCTTTTCTGCAGGTCAACTATACGTACTATACCAATACTATACGTATACTATACCAATACGATATATTTTCTATACGATATGCATATAATATAAACGTACGGTATGTTTGTACCGTACATACCAACCAATATCGTATGATTATACCATTCAAATCGTACGTTTATACGATTTTTATACATGTGTATAATTCTGGTACGTTTGTATCGTACAAACATACCAGATTATGGTATATTCATACCATATCCGTACGGATATATCGTATATACGAACGGATATCGTATGTTTGTATAATATTCGTATAGTACGTTTGTACTATACGATGATACGGTACAAACATTCCAATATTATATGATCATACGATATGCTCATTAAATATACAAATACTATACGATTACGATATGTATACGATATTAGTATATACAAATAGGTAAGGAGCAGAAAAGCGCTACTGTATCCTGAGGTCATCGGTTATCTCTCATTCGAGAATTAGAATTCGCAAGTTTGCATTGCCAGTCGTAACACGTTCAAGTTTAAACCGTAATAGCTGGATTCAAAATACACTATAGGGTGACATGTTGTTATTTGTTCATCAAAAATGGCAAGTTGGGAGTCCTTTAGAATCGTCTCATTGAGACGATTCTAAAGCACTCCCAACTTACCATTTTTGATGAAGACATAATAAATTTACCTCCAAATAACGCACCTTAACTGGAGCTCTGGGTATGTTCACATATCCTGAGGTCATCGGTTATCTCTCATTTGAGAATTAGAATTCGCAAGTTTGCATTGCGACTCGTAACACGTTCACGTTTAAACCGTAATAGCTGGAGTCAAAATACACTATAGGTCCGCCACTGTGTGATGGCGCTTTGTTATTGTACAATTAATATTATTGTATAAACACTTGCAATTGTAAATATCTACAAGCTTCATATATCCCATACATGTAGGTACCGAAATTGCACAAGCTCGATGTGGTCGGATCCAATGACCCCTACGTGTAGGTAGTAAATTGTGACACTGGTGAACCACATTAAGGTACACTTATTTAAATATTCATGCAAACATTGTCTACTACGAACTTCAGTGAAGCGGGCAGCTGGGTCCCGTTTCACTAAATTTCGAATGACTAAGAAATTCGTAACTGTAGCACTAAGATGGACAACAAAATTCGCATTGACAGCTACTTTTGAGAACTATTTAGATAATTTGTTCAATTACCCCGACATATAGCTAGTATATGATAGAATTAGTGAGTCACAGTTATGAGTTATGTAAACTATAGTCTGTTTCACGAAAACTGCCAAAATCTTACGGCTATATAGACAATTAAAAAACAATATTATTTTCGATAATATTAAATTAAAGGAAAATTTAAGAATGAGCCTTCTTTTTATTTCGTGAAATTTGGTTAAATACTGATTTTATTACGAAAAATTGATTTGTCTATGGGAATTTAACATGGGGGGAAAAAGGTAGAGGAGTTGTGGGAGGAGTCAAAAAACGAAAAAAAATGAAAATTGACTCGGAAACCTAGCTAGATAGCTTGGAAATGATCTAACTAAGAAAACAAAAGTTAAATTTTAAAAATCGGTCCAGTATTTCTGAAATTCTAAAACAATTTCCCATGTTAAATCCCCATAGACATCTTCACTCCGGGATTTAACATGGGGAAATTTTGTTTTCGCAATAAAATCAATATTTGACCAAATTTCACGAAATAAAAAGAAGGCTCATTCTTAAATTTTCCTTTAATTTAATATTATCGAAAACAATATTGTTTTTGAATTGTTTATATGGGCGTAACATTTGGGCAGCTTCCGTGAAACAGTTTCACTAAACTTCGTTCAATTAAAATGTTCGTAAGTGCAAACTTGTGATAGTCTGTGAATTTTTAATTAACGATGTTTTCCTTTAAACAATTAGTGAATTTACATATTTATGAGCATAGGCAGCATATTTTCAATAAATATAAATCCATCAATTGAGATTTCCTGACGATCCTAAATTTGCGCGTACGAACATCTTAGTCGTACGAAGTTTAGTGAAACGAGCCCCAGATATTGTCCATTTACCTTCCAAGTATTCTTTCAGCACGAGCCTGGGCGGGTGTGATGGTATGGCCTTGCCGAAGTGCTCGTCGAAGGTATAGTCGGGGAACTCGAGACACTCCTTGGGGGCGTTGGACCACAGGTGATGGTACATGCTGCTGTGCACGGGCTCGCCGTACTCGTCACTTCCTGTCGGAGTTCATACGTCAGAGGTACATGAATGTTGGTAGAATTATATGCATAATTAGTAAATGTGCCTTTTCTGTGTTATCCAAAATGCATTACTGTTACCGTTAGTATGTGGTTTCAAACATGCATTACGAAAGAAAGAAAACAATAAATGTTATATATAATAGCATTCATTTTGTAAATAAAACAATGGACTTGTGTCAATAATTTAATTACCCAAATGCATGACAGTTTATTTACAATGTACACTTTACGTGTGCCAAACACATTTTACAGCATTGTTATGATTGTCTTGAATCAAACAATATAAATATGTTGGTCAAACTGGATTTTCTGTGGCCATGTTGGGTTTATGTAAATGAGACGTTTATCCAATGTGGTTTACTATTTAGCAAAACCAAGCAATACATATCGTTATAAGGCTACATGAGTGTGCTATTTGATCGGCAGCTACACTGGTCACACATTACATAAGCCCCATTTATTCAGCCACGGCCACAAGTATGACCCAACAACACCACAAGTCGTTAGTTAGTCCATTTAAATTACACACATCAAACTGCGGCCTTACGAGTAGTGCGTTGCCTCACCTGTCCGCCACGTGTAGTTCCAGAGACCGGACCATGTCGTCTGCCTCTCGTAACACACGACTCCCGGTCGGTCGGCGTCCGCCATTTGGCCGAAGTGGAAGAGGGCAGACATTCCACTTGGCCCAGCGCCAATAACACAGACCCTTTTATGATCGCCCATCCTGATAAGTATAGGTACATGTACGTTACACCAAAGAGGTAATATACAAGAGGATATGAAACAAAGCGAAACCACGAAAACCCCAGTATGCTCTCTCTCTCTCTTTGAATACACCATTCAGGTTATGTAAAATGGCTATGCCATCCTCGCTTAAAATTTGATATTCGATCTTAGCCAGCAGATATTTTCTGCGGAATTGAGGGCAATTTTACTCGCCCTTGATTTTGCGAAAATATCTTGGACAAAATAAATTCATTTTATTTTCCGATTCATTATCTTCACTACAAGCTTTATACTACATGCAGTTTCAGCAGCCACTTATCCGCCAAATTATTGAGCTACATCATCTTTTAATTTCGTCTGACAATGACATTATTTTTTGTTGGCTCCCCAGTCATACTGGTATCAAGGGCAAGGGCAGATAATGCAGCCAATGCCGCCCTGGAGCTACCGACTTCTAATTTTCATGTTTGCTATCATGATTTTAAATCATCCGTTATCTCATTCACCTATGATACAATGCAGACCCGATGGGATCCGCTCACAGATACCAAACTTCATGCTGTGAAACCGAATTTGGGTGAATGGACCCCTAGCTAGAGACATGTACGCCGGGATGAAATTGTCCTTAGTCGATTGCGCATTGGACATTACACGACTAACGCATTTGTATATGTTCCAAGGTGAGCCGTGTCCATGGAGTATTCCATGCCACAGCGCATTTACCGTGCAAAACATCCTACTGGACTGTATCGATTTTGCCTAAATTCGACGCAATTACTTCAATGTTACTTCACTTGCGGAGTTATTCCAGGTGGAGAACATTGAAGGTTTGCTTAGCTTGCTCCATGAAACCAACTTGTACCGGAAAATCTAATGTTATCATTGTATACATGTTGCTCATTTATATTGTTCATCATGGTTTTATTTTTTACCCTAATCAGTTGATTACCTACCACATCTAACATACTATTTTACTATTAGTTTCTTCTTCATCTAAATTGCTTGGCCCTATATGATACTATTTTGCGTTGATGGGCCGTTAAGCACCATTCAATTCAATTCAATTCGTTCACCGTTGATGGGATTGTGTTTCCATTTGCTAATTGTATCCCACGGACTCCGTCGGGGGATACTATGGGTTTGACAGCGGGCCGCGTCCGCCGCAGTCACTTCTTGTCCGGAGCATAACTCGAACACCCTTTGGAATATTTTCATGAAACTTCACACATGCATAGACCACGACCCAAAGGTGTGTCGCGCACAAGAATGACAACTCTTGCATAGCTAACTTTTGAGTTATCTCCCTTTTTTGTTTCGCGCACTGATTTCGTGTCCGGAGCATAACTCGACCACCCTTTGGAATATTTTCATGAAACTTCACTTATGCATAGACCACGACCCGAAGGTGTGTCGCGCACAAGAATGAGAGCTCTTGCATAGCTAATTTTTTAGTTATCTCCCATTTTTGTTTCGCACACTGATTGAGCATTAACTCGACCACCCTTTGGAGTATTTTCATGAAACTTCACACATGCATAGACCACGTCACGAAGATATGTCGCGCAAAAGAATGACAACTCTTGCATAGCTACTTTTTTAGTTATCTCCCTTTTTTATTTTGCGCACTGATTGAGCATAACTCGACCACCCTTTGGAATATTTTCATGAAACTTCACACATGCATACACCACGACCCGGAGGTGTGTCGCGCACAAGAATGACAACTCTTGCGTAGCTAATTTTTGAGTTATCTCCCATTTTTGTTTTGCGCACTCTACAAACTGGACAATAATGCATGAAGACACGTTTTCTCGTGTGCTCTGTACACCTTACCTGTAGAGAGAACAATAGCCTTCTCCGGTTGAACAATAGAGACTGGGAGAACCATTCACCTGTGCATGTGCTAGCATGTGCAAATGTCCAGTTTGACCACTATCTGACCACAGGTAATTTATACAGGTAAATTACTACATTGTATATTACATTTCCGTAAACTGTGTTGAAAATATTGTGGCATTATGTGGACCTGTGCAGATATATGTAGATAAATATAGGACTAGTAAAACAAAATTCTGGGCTCCAGTAGCAAGCATTATTATTTTTAATTTTTAAACTTTTTTTTTCCATTTTTTTTTTTCATTTTTTTTTTCAAATTCTTTTTCAATTTTTGTCTAGTAGCATAAGGTCGTAAGTGCTATATACAGACTATTATCATATAATAAAACAATTATTGACTAGTGAGCCATAGAATATAATCTGTCCTCACACACGAATGGGTACTTGTTGTAAGCGTACGGGGATCTTTTTGGGTAGGGTTAGGATAGTGTTGGGTACTCTTGTTGGGTATTTTTATAGAGTAAAAACCCAACAAGTATTCATTCGTAGGAACGTGTGTCCCGTCCTCCCGTCGTCCCGTCCGTCCGTCCGTTACAAAACTTTAACACTCGGGTAAATGTCTCATAATTTCTTCATCCTTCGACCGATCTCCTTCATATTTCATATACACATTGCTCTAATGGTCCTCTACCGCCATGTGCCAAATCCACGTTCGTTCTGCCCCCACCAAGCCCCCAGGGTTAAGATCACATACTTAGTGCTTCAAAAACTTTAACGCTCAGGTAAATATCTTATAATTTCTGTTTTCTTTCACGGATCAGCTTCATATTTCATATATGCATTGCTCTAATGGTCCTCTACCGCCCTGTGCCAAATCCACGTTCGTCCTGCCCCCGCCAAGCCCAGGGTCAAGGTCACATACTTGGTGCTTCAAAAACTTTAACGCTCAGGTAAAAGAAAATTTTGACTTGGAATTTGGCCTCATTTATTATCAAAGCGATATGTGGGACATCCGTGTTCTATGAACACATTTTCTAGTTTTTTTAAACTTCACACATGCATAGAAGACGACCCAAAGGTGTGTCGCACGTAAGAATGACAACTCTTGCGTCGTTAATTTCTTTGTTATCTCCCTTTGTTGTTTCGTGCACTGATTTCGTGTCCGGAGCATAACTCGAACACCCTTTGGAATATTTTCTTGAAACTTCACACATGCATAGACCACGACCCTAAAGGTGTGTCACGCAAGAATGACAACTCTTGCATCACTAATTTTTTAGTTATCTCCCTTTGTTTTTCTGTCACTGATTTTGTCTCCGGAGCATAACTCGAACACCTTTTTCTCAAACTACTTGTGTATCTGGGGAGGGGGGTACACATGCGCTTGTCGACAAGCGTCCATTTCTAGTTTACCTACAACTGCTGAAACGTAACATATTGGACTATTTCGTATAGGTGCCCGTAGCCAGGGTCCAGTTTCACTAAACATCGTACTACTAAAATGTTAAGTGCAAATTTAGGATCGTCTGTAAAATAACAATTGATGGATTTACATGTATTGAGCATAGGCTGCATGTAGCCTATGCTCAATAAATGTAAATCCAACAATTATTTACAAGAAAACATTGTTAATGTGAAATCATAATTACGTATATTCGAACATTTTATTCGTACGAAGTTTAGTGAAACGGGCCCCAGCTTGTTATTTCTATATTAAATAAAGATTACATCACGTGTATCATCCCACACATAACGAGAGCCAGTGAGCAGGGGATCACGGATAACCCCGACAGCCGCCTAGTACGATACAAAATATGTGCAAACTGCTTTGGCCTTGACATACAGCCGTATATGTGGATCATATAACACAGAATGATGCACGATGATGTTGGTTACTAGAAACACAATCCATAATGATCTGCACAAGGCGCACGGCGAGCGAACGGGCGACAACCAATAAGCATTATATCGTCTGTTGCTGTTATTTTCTTTCCATATTAGTTTGCAAGTGATTAAACGCGTTGGCATAACAATGTGTAGGCTGTTTATGCTGACATATGTTTACACATTATCTGTGCATGCAGGGGCGGATCCAGCATTTGGCGTTGCGAAGGTAACTCTTACAATCTACTCCCTCCCGCACCGTGTGTAGCTAGCTACGGACGGTACGGGAGTAATTGCAAGAGTTACCGTTCGCAACTAGGGGGTTGTCCTATCTTCGAAATGCACTTTCCTGTGCTTACGGCATTTAAATTCAGACTCTAACTGGTGGTAAACTGTGATATATGTAAACTCCGTGGCTGAACGGGGGGAGGTTGCAAACCATGAAACCCATCCCCTCCAGATACGCCCCAGACATGTGGCGTAACACAAATAACGACTTGCAATTGTGGAATTTATTTTGTGACTAAATGTGTACATAATAGTCAGTATGAAAAGCATAATACTTTACAATACAATTATTACAGTTGGCTGCTGGGGAAAGGTACCTACTCAATGCAGTATGATACTGACCTTGTGCACTGGCGGATCGAGGATTTCGCCGAACGAACGGGATGGAGGGGGGGGGGGGGTGTATCATCCGAATGGGCTCACTAACTATAATATTAGACAGTGGTTACTACTTGCTTACACAATCAGACAGCTTCTCAATTGCAAAATAAAATCCACAGGTTCGAGACTCGTACCAGTGAGACACAAACAAATGCCCGTTAAAAGATCACATTATCCCACCCACCTGGTCTCGTACTGTACATTCCGTTATATACAGAGCATATTCCTGTACGAGACCAAGTGGGTGGGGTAATGGTATTTTTAATGGGAATTTGTTTATGTGTCACAGGTCCGAGTCTTCCACCTGGAAAACAGTGTAGATCCAGATTAGCCGGCCCGCGACGATCCGTCTCATCAGGATCTGCACTTTTTGCAAGTACTTTTCACATTTCGAGAACAAAAACATCCCTTTTGCATAAATGGACTAGTCTGAAAATAATTTTGTGACCATTGGATTGGTTCCAAAATTAACATATCAAATTCCATACCAGTTACTTAGGAGTGAAAGGGTTACTGCACGTACATGTACACATATGTGGCTGCGACTGGATATATGGGGATTATGTGTATTCGAGCCGTGTAGCTTCAGATCAGCCTGTGCATTCACACAGTCTGGTCTGATCAAAATCTGCACTGTTCGCCATTCCATCAAAGAAAACCAATCAAGCAACAGAGATCGTTATCAGGCTATATGCGTGTGCTATTTGAACAGGAGCTACATTGGTCACACATCGCATAGACCCATTGCTGCAGCCACAGCCACATATACACGCTATATATCCCGTCAACACAGTGCGTATGTGCCGTGAAACATTTTTGATATCCTGTCAATACGACCTAATCACTGCGTATGAATATGGGCGGTGGCTGGGGTTATTTATATTTTGTATTTTAAAGCCATTTGTAGGTGTTGACGGGATAAATAAAATAGTAGGTTAGTGCAGTGAATGGGAAAATATATGGCGCGGCACGGAAACGAGATGTGCTCGGCAGAGCCTCGCCCATCCCGTTTCCTAAGCCTTGCCATATATTTTTTCCCATTCACGACACTAACCTACTATTCTCTATATAATATCAATGATGCACCTACCTGACTCTACGTGTTCCTATGTTGTATCCGGGTTTCACGGTCTAGTCTCCTCCCCGTCAGGACAAGTTATGCACTACAAAATATCACTCCACCAAGATAAGTTTCCAGTTACCATATTACAATATACACCTGTACAAAAATGAAGGACTTCCGTCATCAGAACTTATCATTGAACAGGTGAAGTAGATATAGACTACTTCATATTGTTGTTTATTAGTTGATTAGCAACTTGTACACATGCCGAGAATTTATGGCGATCCTTGGGGCCGTTTCACTAAACTTCGTACGACTAAAATCATGGTTCATAAGTGCAAAATTATCATATGATAACAATTGTTCTTGTGTGAAACAATTATTGGATTTACATTTATTGAGCATATGCAGTCAATATGATAAATCCATGAATTGCAATTTCCAGACGATCCTAAATTTGAACCTACGAACATTTTAGTCTTGCGAAGTTTAGTGAAACTGCCCCAGAAGTACATCAACAATTGATGCTGTAAACATACAGACGTATTCGCAACCGACAGTGCCTCTGATGTTGGTCGGTCGGTCGGATGATATAGAGGACATAATTTATGTCTTAGATTTTTCGTTAAGAATATAGGAACAACGGAAGTGTGACATTCGTCAAATTCAGCTCCATTGACTAAACTACGGCTGGTTCTTAACTTTTGTCCTAATGTATGTATGTTAAATGAATGCAACATACTACTGTCTACACACAGTTATTTCGTGTCAGCACACTGGCTCTACGGGTCGCAACGCATGGGCAGTCAGTCAAATACACTGTACTTTAGTGTATTGTGCAGCGTGTCCTTGACATATATACAAGTTAACCAGTTTAACATTTAAAGGCGGGAACCGACAACTGTCGTCTGCTGTTATTTCACATTTCGTCGCCTTATTCCATAACACTATGGTTTGGCAGCACTTTAGAATCATTTCCATTGGAAATGATTCTGAACTGCTGCCAAACCATGTTTTTGTTGTGAAAATATAAAATAATCAGCAGACGACACAATTGAATTCAGCATGGTAAGGGTTTAAGACGAGGTAAACACACAAACTGACGGGACATACAGACGTGATCACATCGCATACGCCACTTAAACCTACATTCCCGCATCCAAAGTTGTACTATAGGGAGACATGTTTGCAGAGCTCCAGGTAAGGTGCGTAATTTGACCAACTTGGAGTGAAATTTTGTAATTTCTTCATCAAAAATTGTAATCTGGGAGTCCTTGAGAATCGTCTCATTGAGACGATTCTAAAGCACTCCCAACTTGCCATTTTTGATGCATAAATAAGAAATTTACCTCCAAATTACGCACCTTTAACCATTCTTTAGATATGCAATATTTCCGCAAAATAAGCAGTAATTTACCACTATCGGACGTGGTTATTGCCATTGTTGTGCTTTTTATTCGAGCGCTAGCGAAGAATTATACAGCCAACAGCCAAATTGAGGTCTTACAGACTTTATGATTATGAGCATAATTATGTCGTTCGCAGCACATATTTTGCGGGTTGAAGTTTTTGAAAACACGGGTCTTACACCATAACAAACAGTTCTAACAACTTCGGTTGATCGCCTTTTCAGTGTAATAAGTGATTTGTTTGCTTCTGTGTGCTAATGTTTTATATAGAAAGTGAATTGCCACGTTGGAGATGAGAGGCACATTACTGCTTTATCACACATGACATATGGCTGATTAGGTTACAGTGGCTTGTGTTTTTTCAATCCAGTGTCCGGACTCAAACTCATTTATTTATTTCAATATATTTTAACACACTTGTTTTAGACAGGTGAATAAAACATATAATGATTTATTGGCACTATCACGATTAGCGGTAGCTATACAATGCGGGACGCTAGAAAGAAATTAGCCAACAGCGGTTGTCGTTGCCTCTGATTGTTTTAACCAGGATAAGCGAAGTGGCAAGGGCAACTGCAATGGCTTATTGTTTTCTCGCAGTCCTTTTTAGAAGAAAAATAATCAAAAACAATCGAAAAATACTAATTTGATGCGAGTATGGGGCTGATTCATATAACCACAAGAGTCCATTATAAATGATTACTCCCCCAAAGTATACTTTGCTAGAAAAGTATACTTTGCAATGTTGGTGAAATCGGCTACGGATATACCGAAATATGAACAGTTCTTCTAAAACTTCTGATCATATACCTGCCTCATACGAATATACCAATTTCAGTCTAAATTTAAGTTTTCTCGAAATAACTCCGAAAGGCTACTACAATCAGGACGGTGCCATCAGCATACAGCACACATTAGTTTCTGAGGTGTCTGATTTTTATCGAATTCAAAGTGTTCCAGTAGTTGCAAAGCTATTTAACAACATGTTGATTAAAACAGCGATACAATATGGAAACGTCCTGGTCCCAATGCTAAAATATATTTATCTCCTAACTAGGAGATACTAACTAACTGCTATATTAGGAGATAGTATCTCCTAATTAGGATATACTAAGTCTTAATTATAAGATAGTATCTCTTAATTAGGATTTAGTATTTCTTAATTAGCAGTTAGTGTCTCCTGATATAATAAAATACAAGTGCGCATGATGTATTATATCCACCGTGGCAAAGAATATCGTCTTTTCCAGCAAGCGACCGCATTTTCGAAACCCTGAATACATTGTTGTATTCCGTATTTGTTTACAACACATTGTTTGCTCCTTTATATGCCTGTAAGTGTACGAATACAAACGGTGCACACTTGTGGATGTGGATATGGTTTTTAGCTCGACTATTCGAAGAATAAGTAGAGCTTATGTTGTCACCCTGGCGTCGGCGTCGGCGTCGGCGTCGGCGTCACCGTCACCGTCACGCCTTGGTTAAGGTTTTTAGTCAACCTTGTATATGGAATACTACTGGCCCTACAACTTCATCTCGTAGTGATGTACATCAATAACCCCTGATCTATATTTGACCTTGACCTACATTTCCTCTTGAATTACTTAGTTAATTACCCTTCGTTAAGGTTTTTAGTCAACCTTGGTTAAGGTTTTTAGTCAAGCTTGTACATGGAATACTATTGTGCATACAGACACCATACTTGGACAACCTTTTCTCATAGCGATGTACATCAATAACCCCTGATCTATATTTGACCTCGACCTACATTTCCTCTTGAATTACTTAGTTAATTCCCCTTGTTTAAGGTTTTTAGTCTAGCTTGTATATGGAATATTCCTGGCCCTACACCCACCATACTTGGACAACTTCATCTCCTAGTGATGTACATCAACAACCACTGACCTATATTTGACCTTGACCTACATTTAACTTTGAATTACTTAGTTAATTCCCCTTGGTTAAGGTTTTTAGTCAAGCTTGTACATGGAATACTATTGTGCATACTAACACCATACTTTGACAACCTTTTCTCATAGCGATGTACATCAATAACCCCTGATCTATATTTGACCTTGACCTACATTTCCACTTGAATTACTTACTTAATTCTCCTTGGTTAAGGTTTTTAGTCAAGCTTGTAGATGCAATACTCCTGGCCCTACACCAACCATACTTGGACAACTTCATCTCCTAGTGATGTACATTAATAATCCCTGACCTATATTTGACCTTGACCTACTTTATTTGACCTTGACCTACCTTGACCTACTTATTTCCCCTTGGTTAAGGTTTTTAATCAAGCTTGTATATGGAATATTCCTGGGCCTACAGCAACCATACTTGGAAAACTTCATCTCCTAGTGATGTACATCAATAACCCCTGACCTATATCTGACATTGACCTACATTTAACCTTGAATTACTTACTTAATTTCCCTTCGTTAAGGTTTTTAGTCAACTTTGGTTAAGGTTTTTATGCAGGCCGCGGCCACCTTGTTTGTCAAGCTATGTGTACATCGACAACCTTCGTAGTCGAGCTATGCTGTTCTCCTACAGCTCTTGTTATAACATGAAACTAGATTTAGAATCATGAATTGGTTCACCAGACACGGGCTATATGTTGCATTGGCAGAAGTGGTTGTCTTACAGTTGTCAGAGCACGATAGAATGTTTGAACTACAGTGGAACCTCTCTAAACGGGACACCCTTGGAGGTCCCAAGGGTGTCCGGTTTAGAGCGGCTCCACTGTAAATCATGCATACGGGAACCGATTATGAACAAACGTTATCAACGCTGTGAGATGACAATAAACACATACAGTAACAATTAAGCAGGCATATATTGCATGGGTGCCCGGTTTATAGAGGTTATACTGTATGAGGACCGTTTCATAAAATGTACATGTACCTGGGTGGATGATGCACATTTTGAATGAACTAAGCAAGTGACCTAGCGCTTAGTGAACGCGGATGGTCTTGGGTCAGATTATGATACAGGACCGACACGAAGACTGGATAAAATTATGTGGAATATAAAGAAGGATCATTCCAAATCACTTTGAAATAGTTTTGAAGAATAGGTCAGACAGTGGCGTGATAAAATTGCCGAAAATGTTCCAAAATATCTGGGAAACTGGCTGGAAATATCAGGAAGCATACCAACTGTTTTACGTACCACATTAAACGTAACAGCAGATGGTTTTATTCCTTAATTCAACATTTTACAAAGTAAACTATTTCATAACACGTAAACTGTGTGACCGATGAGAATTTTGAACTTTGTCTAGTTTCTAGTTCCATGAAGGTAGTTGCGAACGGTAACTCTTGCAATCTACTCCCGTACCGCCCGTAGCTACCATGGAGGTAAATCAACCCAAATGCACATGTGCGTTTTGGATATATGTGAACAGCCAGTTTTCCATTGAAGAAAGAACAGGTCAGACATTGACCGGATAAAGTTACAAAATCTGATCATCCAAACGGTTTTCATAAACTGCATGCTGCAAAGATCAGGAAATGACCAGCTTCATGGATTATAGACAATGGTCCGACTTACATGCGGTGTATTTCATCAGTGGAATAATGGGGAAGCTATAATAAAATAAAATATTAATAACGAGTGGAGACGAAATGGACCTGCGTTTGGCTGTTCATATATACAAAACGCGCGCCTGCATTCCCATCATTATTGTTCATGAAAAAGCGCACATCTTATAAGGTACAAAATCACATAGCTTGTATCAATTATAATGCGAATGTTATGTAGAAGAAGAGAAGGTTGCTTTGTGGTTGGCAAAGATGCGAAATGGAATGGTGCTTAACGGCCCATCAACACAAAAGAGTATCATTTAGGGTCAAGCAATGTAGATGAAGAATGCAAATAATAGTAAAATAGTATATCAGATGCGGTAGGCAATCAGATGATTAGGGTAAAAATATTAATACGATGAGCAATAGAGATGAGTAAAATGTATACAATGATAAAATTATAGAAATGAGAAACATGTATACAATGATAAAATTAAATTTTCCGATACAAGTTAGTTTCATGGAGAAAGCGAAGTGGATGTGAAATGAATGAGATGAAACTTGTTTGTTCATGTTCCATTTGTCTTCCTGTCATTTTCATGTACAGTGAAACCTCTCTAAACCGGACACCATGGGAGGTCCACATGGTGTCCGGTTTAGAGGGGCTCCACTGTAAGTAAGAACTCCATGAACAGTTTGTGTTATTTTCAATCATGAACAGACACGACAATTACATAAATTACAGTGAAACCAATCAAAATTAAACACAATGTAGTCGCCAGGGTGTCCGATCTAGAGAGGTTCTACTGTACATGTACGCACATTACATACGTCAGGAAACATTTGCTGCCGGTGTGCGGTATAAGGGCATCAACCCAATGCCGTGGATCAGTGCTGTAAAGCAAGAGTTACACACCTTTAAGCGAGAGCTAACTTAAATCGTACTGAAAACGTATTATTTCCTTCTACGTCTGACGAACGATCAAGGTATACTTGGAAAAGTCAATACGTATAAACTACGGATGTACATCTGTTTATGAATCCTAAAATAAAATTAACATCATATTTTCCAGCGAAACATAACAAATATTGGTATATCTTCAAAATAAACAGGCAGATATATTATCCTTGAATGTTTCCTTGTCTGCACAGCTACATAATGGTAAGCTGAATCAGTTTCAATGATCATATTTCGCAAACACCACTTCTATATTTAGATCTGGCATCGGCTATGTAAACGAGCGATGTCCTCTGGCTGACATCGCTTCTCGGTCCTCGCTAAGATCGTTGAAGAATAGTATCTGTTCTCGCCAGCTTAATATCTGGTGGGCCCCCACGTGGGGTCCTGATATTTCGCGGTTTTTGGATCCTGGTATGGGTCTGGGGCTTGCTCCGCCACACCCGATGTTGTCCTGGTATTGCACTAACGCCAGTGACGGCCTAAAATAAACAATAACTAATAACTTAAGTCAGCCTTGGTCCTAAAACAAACAATATCTGTATTCAGTTGCAGGTGCATGAGTTACGTTTAACCCTTTCAACCCTAAGGATCTGGAAGGGACTGTGATATTCTAATGTGCTAATATGCTAATGTTCCGACCAATCCAATGGTCACAAAATGATTTTCAGATTCGTCCATTTATGAAAAGGGGGTGTTTTTGTTCTAAGAAATATGAAAATTACTTGCAAAAGTGCAGATCCTGATGAGACGGCTCGTTACGAGCCGGCTCATCTGGATCTGCACTTTTTGTATAAACCGATATAGCGGAATTTCGGGGTCAAAGGATTAAACAACAAGGAGTATGGCAGTATTATTGCAAAGTACAACTGGTACAATTGGTAAAAGGGAACACGCTTGTATATATTATGTAACACATACGCATATGAATGGATTTAGGCGTAGATTACGGTGCAGAGTGAATGAGAAAAGCATTACAATACAACGTCAGGACAAGTGATGCGATATAGCCATCTAACATGCAAGCCACATGCCTGACAGAAAAATAAGATAGTATACATTGCGGGTGTGGTTTTATTGAACCAGTCAATTGATGCACTAATCTATTTCACAGGCATGTTAATGTATCATTTACATCAGTTTCAAGCATATGCTTTGGGATTATTTTGTAAGTCGGATCATGTTTGTCATGTGAGGCGGTTTCAATTCCAGCCGCTGACTTTTTGCGCCGCCACCAGGGTGGTCACAGGAGATTGAATTTATATTTCTTAACAATAATTAAACCTATAATGTAATTAGTGAATATCCAGAGAAGAATGGCTGCATGTTATGGGAACATAGGTATCACAACATCCATACGAAAAATTAAAGTAGCAGAGAATAGCAAAATGTGTGGTCATTGGTTAGTTTATATAGGACAAATCTTTGGTGGTGGTGGACCTAGACAAAGCTATATTTGACTGATTTAAGGAGCCTAGTAAGATGGGAACAACAATAGGTGTATAACTACATGTATATTTTCTTTATATACAATTCATAATGGTTACAATTTCAAGTCAATAATAATTGAGGTCGTGTGGACCTATCCCTCTCTGTATGCTGCTATGATTCTGGGCTGAGGGGGTCTTTCATGCAACTTGAATTATTTACCGACAGGCAGAGACAACTAGAGAAGATGTTTCTCTAGCATTTTATCGAAGGAAATATCTCCTTTAACTGAGGTTGCAAGAGGTATCTATTGACACTCCGTCGCTGAGCTGGGTCTATACTGGTCTAAATGGATATAACTCCCTACATCAGACAGCTTTCCAGACTTAAATATATGATGTATGATAAATAGGGGAACTCACTCCTACTATCTTAATATTCTCACAGTAACGGAGGTAACCGTCACCTCTCTACTAGATCCATGTTGATCTAGTAGCCAAGTAACTGGCCAGCATAGGATAGGGGTAATCAAGGTAGTTGTGATAATAAGGGGGAGGGGTGTCAATAAAAAATACAATATTTCCCCAAAAACCCACAAGGACTGACTATGTGCAACTTACGCTCATCCTAACAATACCCACCTGTATTAGTGAATGTAAGTCAGATACGTTATATCTAAGTATATTTAGAACAATAAACTTCTTAGTGCATAAATATGTAAAGTCAGAGAATAGCCTCTGAATATAACTGTTCTCTGCTCTGCCGGCGCCCAAAATCATCTCATTTGAATGTGCGCGGGTATTTATACCCGTAGGGTTGACACTAGCAATAGTGAAATCAACTTTACGCGCCCATAGCAACAATGCGATTCTGACAGTTTCTCCGGATACAGTGGGAACTAAGTTCCCTGAAGTTCACTATTTTGAATGAAAGCTTTTTATAAACAATACAACTACGACTAATAGTCATCTTTGAACGTAATTGCCATATCGGCATCGCTCATAAAACGCTAAATGTGATTGTAACAAGGTTTATTTCGGGCGGACTGAGATGTGATGGTTGCTCTGTGTCAGAAACGCTGACCTACTGAACTTTGAATTCCTACGCGTTTCCTAGCATTGCCTGATACAGTTACTTTTAAAAGACACTAGCCCGGTAGTATCTGCATCATTCTTCAGCATCGCGATACACTAACTTACCGTAGTACATATATGCCATTGAAATACATACTGGAATATATAGATAGAAGCACTTCAAGTGTATGATCTACTGAACGAAAGACTTGACAGAATCGTCAAAGATATTCATCCACGTGTCCTTCAGCATGGTCGCCTTGGTACCTGTGTACAGCGAGACACAGGCCTTGTCCCTGTATGTGACCACGTCCTCGTCCTTAGAATTCTCCCATTCATGAAACAGCTGTCTCGCCTTCGAAGCATCTTTGTGGTATCCAGTTGCCACTCCCAACTCCTCTACATAATCCGCCTGAAATTCAATCTCCTCGTGGCAATCTTTCAGAGCCCGCATCCTCTCCCTCCATTTCGCAATATCGCCGGTCATCTCATCCGTGGATGGCAGTTTGATGTCACCGGTTATGTACTTGCACGCCCAAGCACCCTGCACGTCAAACATGGTGAAGGTGAAATACTGATCCTGAGTGCCAAGATAAAGCAATTTGTGCATACCGCCCTTCATGAAGACCATACCCTTGTACAGATTATCCGGGTAGAAGCACAGTCGGCTCTGCAACCTCAGATCATCCGGTAGGAACGGGTATGAATATAGGTACCCGGTACACAGGATAATCACGTCCACCTCCGCCGACGTTCCGTCCTTGAAGGAGACTGTGTTCCCGTCAACCTTCTGGAGCAAGGGTCTCTCTTCGATTCCGTCCGGGAATTTAAACCCCATCGGCTTGGTTCTCCACGTACATATAATGTGTCCTGCTCCGTACTTCCTGCAGTACGCAGGACGATGTCTTCCGCAGAATAGCTGGCCCCGATAATCAACAATCGCTGACCTGCATATAGACACACATTTCATATCACCATTATCATGCAACCTTATGAATATATGCAAGTGTTAAATTATATATGTCAAAGGAATGTACATGTACATGTAGGACTACGTTTTATTCGTTCTGATTGTCCGTCGTATCTGTATCAATAACGAATTATCGAATTAAACAGTGATATCAGTCGTCGTGTATTCGTCAATGCGTTATTTAAGGAATTATACCATGGGTTGTTTACAGTTGTGTAAACAATATATGGTCTGTTTAAAATGCGTGGAGTCCGAAGGAATAACACCATGGGCTGTTGCGTTTACTGTGGTAAGAACAACATTTAGTCTGTTGAAATTGCGTTGATACCATATACCACTGTAAACACAGCATATTTAGTCTGTTGGAAGTGCGTTAAAGACCATATACCACCGTAAACCCAGCAGCCCATGGTTTTATTACTTATACTTGTATTGCACTTTCAGATAGTTTCAATAATGTAAATAACCAAATATGGCGTTGAAATTAATAATCGTATTTGTTACGTCATTTTGTCTCAAATTATGGAATTTCAACGTTATCGATCGATAACGTGCCAATATTAGCAACGTCAAACAAACTGTAGCAAATCAACAACGCGACTCGACGTCAAATGGGGCTATTGTAATGTACTGGGACATAAACGCAATACGCAGAATGGGCGTTTCCATTATGGATTTATGGACAGTATACATATTCCCATTTATTTTACCGTTATATTCGCGTGCATCCCGGAAGTTATGCGCATGCAGGACACGTCCTGGAAACTCGTCTATACCGGGGAAATCTGGCATGTGGGGGACAGAGAATATCCCAACAGCCGCAATGACGTGTGTGAATCTCTCCGTGGTCTCCTTATCGTTCGTCAAGTCTCTAACCCTCACCGTGAAGTCATTAGCATCGTCGTTGTAGGATACCTCTTTCACCACCGTACTGAATCGGATGAACTGCTTTAGGTCGCTCTTGCACGACTTCCATCGTCCTGCGGGATACATCATTGTGGATGTGACTGGGGAAATGGGGCTTATGGCACATGTTGTCAGTCTAACTCCCGATCTGGTAATGCAGTCGTGTGGCATCGTAGGGACCTACCGTCTGTTCAACGAAACCTTCCCAAATTGTATGGCTATATAAACAATGGAAAAACAAAACATTTTTCGATAATATTAATTTTTTTCCCAGTTAAATCCCAATATATTTTCTAAGTTCAGAAATAGTGGACCAATTTTCAAACGTTAACCTTTGTTTTCATAATTGCATCATTTTCCAGCTATCTACCCAGGTTTCAGAGTCAATTTCCTTTTTTTTCGGCTCCAGGTTCTACACCTCTTTTTATCCCCATGTTCAATTCCCATAGAGAAATCTTTTTCGTAAACAGTAATTTACCAAATTTTACGAAATAAAAAGAAGGCTCATTCTTATATTTGGAAAAAATCTAATACTGTATTATCGAAAAATATATGTTTGCATTGTTTATATAACCGGTCAATTTGGGCAGGTTTTGTGAAACAGACAGTATACTGTTTCTTGGAAGCAGGACAACTGAAGCCTGATATTTTATATCTGGTATGTTGTGTGTAGATGAGCAAAGTAAATTTCGATTTTGATTCGATCCTGGGGTCATCGATTATCTCTCATTTGAGAATTAGAATTGGCAAAGTTGCATTATGAGTCGTATCACGTTCAAGTTTAAACCGTAATAGCTGGAGAGAAAAATACACTATACGTCCGCCACTGTGATGGCGCTTTTGTTATTGCGCAATTAATACGATTGTATAAACACTTGCAATTTTAAATATCTACCCGCTTCATATATCTCATACGGTTTGGTCGATGTTTTCAGATCAAATGACCCCTACATGTAGGTAGTAAGTTGTGACACTGGTGAACCACATTAAGGTAAACTTATTTCAATATTCTTCCAGATATTTTCTTGTACGAACTTCAGCATCTGGATCCCGTTTCACTAAACTTCGAATGACTAAGAAATTCGTAACTGCAACAGTAAGATTGATAACAAAATTCGCATTGAAAGCTACTTTTGAGAATTTGATCATGTTCCATGACACCTACAAATAGCTAGTATATGATAGTATTAGTGAGTCACAGTTATGATTTATGTAAACTACTGTCTGTTTCACGTTGACCTGCCCAACTTTTACACCTATTTAAACACCCTAAAAATTTAGCAATGAGCCATCTTTTTATTTTTTTAATTTCGGTCCTATAATGAAGTAATAGCCATAAATCAAGAATTGAATGCAGGGTTGCAATGTTAAAATGTCACGTGCGATCAGATTTTCAACATTTTTCTAGCATCGAACTGCTTGCTGGATTTCATCATTAAAAACAAGACACTAACCTTGTATTTATGAGAGCAAATCTTGCCAGGTTGAAAAATAAAGGAATCGAGCCTCCATTTCTCGGTGTTCGTACAAGAATTACAGAAGAAAATGCCGAGAATTTGGTCAAAATACAACATGATGTCATCATCATCTGCTACAGCTTTCGTATCTATTGACAACGCCAAGCTGAGGTTGGCACGCTGTTCCTACCACGCAAAATTAATTGCACATATCCTCGCACATCGACACCGGTGTAAATCTACATTCTCTAATGGTATGACTTGGGAACACCATACGTACGTCATTTCCGGCGGAAGTATATAGTCACTTCCTGTGAGCCAGTTTCTTTGCCGGACGAATTTCCGGCGGACAACTTGGTTTACTAAATGCTGATTGGTTGGTGAAGGTCACGAGTTTAATCGATTCAAGTTCGTTAGCATTAACAATTTACAATACATTAGGACGTATTAGCAATAGTATCAGATCGACTTGGAACCTTATGGATGAATGATATTCGCTAAATATATGAAGATTAAATGATTAATTGATATATTTTAATGCAAATTGTTTAAATTATATGCCAGAAAATGATGTTAATAAACAAATTTATTAAGAATTTGTGTTCAGTTCGCAAAAATAGTTGTTGTTGTTGACCGGAAGTGATTATTGTATAGCAGTTTCTTGTTTTATTGTCAACAACTAAAAATCGGTGAAATTAATTTATAATGCAAAATCCCATCCATGACTGTTTATTCGAAATAACTTTGTTATTCGACGGATTTTCTTGAAATAAAAAGTAGGCTCATTTCTAAAAAATAGTTTTACATTGTTTTATATAAAAAAATAAGCAGTTTGGAGTGTTTTTATAGCAATAAATCATGGGCAGCATTTCGTGGAACAGACAGTAGTAACATCTTCGTACGAAGTTTAATGAACCGGACACCTGGGGGCAGATTCTCTAAACTTCATACGACTAAAATGTTCGTAAGAGCAAACTTATGATAGTCTGTGAATTTCAAATGAACAACGTTTTCCTGTAAACAATTATTGGATCTACATTTATTGAGCATAGGCGGTATATGTTCAATGTTTGTAAATTAAATCAATTGACTTTTCGAGACGATCCTAAATGTGAACGTATGCACATTTTAGTCGTACGAAGTTTAGTGAAACGAGCCCCAGATTATTCTCCATTTACCTTCCAAGTATTCTCTCAGCACGAGCCTGGGCGGGTATGACGGTATGGCCTTGCCGAAGTGCTGGTCGAAGGTATAGTCGGGGAACTCGAGACACTCCTTGGGGCCATTGGACCACAGGTGATGGTACATGCTGCTGTGCACGGGCTCACCGTACTCGTCACTTCCTGTCGGAGTTCATACGTCATATTGATGTTGGTGGCATTCTATGCATGATTAGTAAATGTGCGTTTTCTGTGTTATCCGAAATGCATTACTGCTACCGTTAGTATAGAGAATAGTAGGTTAGTGCCGTGAATGGTAAAATAAATCTGGCAAGGCTTAGGAAACGGGATGGGCAAGGCTCTATTTTCCCCCATTCACGACACTAACCTACTATTCTATTTATACCGTTAACACATACAAATTGCTTTTAAATGCAAAAAATAACCCCAATCACCGCACAAGTTCATACGCAGTGATTAGGTCGTATTGACAGGATATCAAAAATGTTTCACGGCACCGTGCTTCACGGCACATTCGCACTGTGTTGACGGAATAAATGTGGTTTCAAACATGCATTACGAAAGAAATAAAACAATACATGTATGCATATATATATATATATATAATATCATTCATTTTGTAAACAAAACAATGGAATTGTGTCAATAATTTAATTGCCCAAATGTATTTTCGGTTTATTTACAAACACATTTTACAGCATTGCTATGATTTTCTTGAATCAATCAATACTAATATGTAGGTCAAACTGGATTTTCGGCGGCCATCTTGGGTTTATGTAAATGAGATGTTTTTCCAATGGAGTTTAATAATTATCAAAATCAATATATCGTTATCAGGCTACAGGAGTGTACTAGTTGATCAGCAGCTACACTGGTCACACATTAAATAAGCCCCATTTCTTCAGCCACGGCCACAAGTTTGCTCGGAAGTATGACCCAACACCACAAGTCGTTAGTTAGTCCATTTAAATTATACATATTAAACTGCGGCCTTACGAGTAGTGCGTTGCCTCACCTGTCCGCCACGTGTAGTTCCACAGACCGGACCATGTCGTCTGCCTCTCGTAACACACGACTCCCGGTCGGTCGGCTTCCGCCATCTGGCCGAATTGGAAGAGGGCCGACATTCCACTTGGCCCCGCGCCGATAACACAGACCCTTTTATGATCGCCCATCCTGGTAAATGTATGTACATGTACGTTACACCAAAGCGGTAATATACAAGAGGATATGAAACAAAGCGAAACCTTGAAAAACCCAGCATGCTCTCTCTTTTTGAATACACCATTCAGGTTATGTAAAATGGCTATGCCATCCTCGCTTAAAATGTGATCTTCGATCTTAGCCAGCAGATATTTTCTGCGGAATTGAGGGCAATTTTACTCGCCCTTGATTTGGCGAAAATATCTTGGAGAAAGAAATTAATTTTATTTTCTGATTCATTATCTTCACTACAAGCTTTATACTACATGAAGCTTCAGCAGCCACTTATCCGCCAAATTATTGAGCTACATCATCTTTTAATTTCGTCTGACAATGACATTATTTTTTGTTGGCTCCCCAGTCATACTGGTATCAAGGGCAATGACAGGGCAGATAGTGCAGCCAATGCCGCCCTGGAGCTACCGACTTATAATTTTCATGTTTGCTATCATGATTTTAAATCACCCATTAACTAATTCATCTTTGATACAATGCAGACCCGATTGGATCCGCTCACAGATACCAAACTTCATGCTGTGAAACCGACTCTGGGCGAATGGATTCCTGGCTACAGACATGTACGCCGGGATGAAGTTGTCCTTAGTCGATTGCGCATTGGACATACACGACTAACGCATGTGTATATATATGCTCAAAGGTGAGCCGCGTCCATGGTGTATTCCATACCACAGCGCATTTACCGTGCAACACATCCTATTGGACTGTATCGACTGTGTCGATATTCGACGCAAATACTTCAATGTTACTTCACTTGCGGAGTTATTCCAGGTGGAGAACATTGAAGGTTTGCTTAGCTTGCTCCATGAAATCAACTTGTACCGGAAAATCTAATTTTATCATTGTATACATGTTGCTCATTTATATTGTTTATCATGGTTTTATTTTTACCCTAATCAGTTGATTACCTACCACATCTAACATACTATTTTACTATTAGTTTCTTCTTCATCTACATTGCTTGGCCCTATACGATACTCTTTTGCGTTGATGGGCCGCTAAGCACCATTTAATTAAATTCAATTAAATTCGTTCACCGTTGATGGGATTGCAAACTAAAATACACAGGTGGAAGACTCGTACCTGTGAGACACAAACAAATGCCCGTTAAAAGATCACATTCCCCACCCACCTGGTCTCGTACTGTACATTTCGTTATATACAGAGCATATTACTGTACGAGACCATGTGGGTGGGGTAATGGTATTTTTTAATGGGAATTTGTTTAGGTGTCACAGGTCCGACGATCCGTCTCATCAGGATCTGCACTTTTTGCACGTACTTTTCACATTTTCAGAACAAAACACCCACTTTACATACATGGACTAGTTTGAAAATCATTTTGTGACCATTGGATTGGTTATAAAATTAACATATCAAATTCCATACCAGTTACTTAGGAGTGAAATGGTTACTGCACGTACATGTACACATATGTGGCTGCGACTGGATATATGGGAATCATGTGTCTTCGAGCCGTGTAGCTTCAGATCAGCCTGTGCATTCGCACAGTCTGGTCTGATCAAAGTCTGCACTGTTCGCCATTCCATCAAAGAAAACCCATCAAGCAATATAGACCGTTATCAGGCTATATGCGTGTGCTATTTGAACAAGAGCTACATTGGTCACACATCGCATAGACCCATTGCTGCAGCCACAGCCACATATATACGCTATATATCCCGTCAACACAGTACGTATGTGCCGTGAAACATTTTTGATATCCTGTTCATACGACCTAATCACTGCGCATGAATATGGGCGGTGGCTGGAGTTATTTATATTTTGTATTTTAAAGCCATTTCTAGGTGTTGACGTGATAAATAAAATAGTAGGTTAGTGCAGTGAATGGGAAAATATATGGCGCGGCACGGAAACGGGATGTGTTCGGCAGAGCCTCGCCCATCCCGTTTCCTAAGCCTTGCCATATATTTTTTCCCATTCACGACACTAACCTACTATTCTCTATATAGAATCAATGATGCACCTACCTGACTCTACGTGTTCCTATGTTGTATCCGGGTTTCACGGTCTAGTCTCCTCCCCGTCAGGACAAGTTATGCACCACAAAATATCACGCCAGCAAGATAAGTCTGTTTTATATTTCGAATTACAATATTATAATATACACCTGTACAAAAGTGAAGGACTTCGGAAATTATCATTGAACAGGTGAAGTAGATAAAGAGTAACCACTACATCATATTGTTGTCGGTCGGATGATATATAGAGGACATATGTCTTAGATTTTTCGTTAAGAATATAGGAAGAACGGAAGTGTGACAAATTCAGCTCCATTGACTAATCTACGGCTGGTACTTAACTTTTGTCCCAATGTATGTATGTTAAATGAATGGAACATACTACTACACACAGTTATTTGTTCGTGTCCACACATTGACCGTATGTTAATATAGCATACATCATGGCTCTACGGGTCGCAACGCATGGGCAGTCAGTTAAATACACTGTACATTTGTACTTTAGTTTATTGTGCAGGGTGTCTTTGGCATAGAGTTTAACATTTAAAGGCGGGAACCGACAACTTTCGTCTGCTGTTATTTCACATTTCGTCGCCTTATGCCATAAAACTATGGTTTGGCAGCACTTTAGAATCATTTCCATTGGAAATGATTCTGATCTGCTGCCAAACCATGTTTTTGTTGTGAAATATGGAAAATATAAAATAATCAGCAGACGACACAATTGAATTCAGCATGATAAGGGTTTAAGACGAGGTAAACACACAAACTGACGGGACATACAGACATGATCACATCGCATACGCCACTTAAACCTGCATTCCCGCATCCACAGTTGTACTATACGGAGACATGTTTGCAGAGCTCCAGTTAAGGTGCGTCATTTGACCAACTTGGGGTGAAATCTTGTTATTTCTTCATCAAAACTGGTAAGTTGGGAGTCCTTGAGAATCGTCTCATTGAGACGATTCTAAAGCACTCCCAACTTGCCATTTTTGATGGAGAAATAAGAAATTTACCTCCAAATTACGCACCTTTAAAGGCCCTGAACGGCTCAGTATTACAATTTTCCGATTTTTTCAAACACAAAAACATGTTTGGCAACTGATTTAGTACACAAAACTAACATATACTGCCTAATAGATACATCTCAAGTCTTGAGATTTACATCTTAATGGCAATGTGAAGACAACACAAACTTGTTTTGTGTACTTAGTGCAAAATGTCAATATTGACAATTTCATTTTCGTAACACAACGGCTTCGGCTCGGAAGCGAGTCGATAAACTCCGGCTATCAGAATTCATCGGCTGCGAATCGGGCAGTTGAGGAGTTGACCCGAGCATCTATCGGAAAATCGATCGGGCTTTGAAACACGCACCTGCTGTTTGTTTATCAACAAACATTGATATTTTCATCGACTATTCTACAAACTCATTTTTGGACCAAAATGAATGCAAACAGTTTCAAAATGTGTGTAAATAGAAACCTGTTGGATTTATGTGTGGGAAAACTCAATAGGATGCCAAATTCGGCAACTTGAGCCGTATAGGGGCTTTAACGATTCTTTAGATATGCAATATTTCCGCAAAATAAGCAGTAATTTACCACTAAAGGACGTGGTTATTGCCATTGTGCTAGCGAAGAATTATACAGCCAACAGCCAAATTGAGGTCTTACAGATTTTATGATTATGAGCATAATTATGTCGGTTGCGGGTTGAACTTTAGGAAAACACGGGTCTTACACCATAAAAAATAGTTCTAGCAACTTCGGTTGATTGCCTTTTCAGTGTAATAAGTGATTTGTTTGCTTCTGTGTGCTAATGTTTTATATAGAAAGTGAATTGCCACGTTGGAGATGAGAGGCACATACTGCTTTATTACACATGACATATGGCTGATTAGGTTACAGTGGCTTGGTGTTTTTCAATCCAGTGTCCGGACTCAAACTCATTTTATTTCAATATATTTTAACACACTTTTAGACAGGTGAATAAAACATATAATGATTTATTGGCACTATCACGATTAGCGGTAGCTATACAATGCGGGACGCTAGAAAGAAATAAGCCAACAGCGGTTGTCGTTGCCTCTAATTGTTTTAACCAGGATAAGCGAAGTGGCAAGGGCAACTTCAATGGCTTATTGTTTTCTTGCTCATTTGCGAGTCCTTTTTAGAAGAAAAACAATCGAAAACAATCGAAAAATATTAATTTGATGCGAGTATGGGGCTGATTCATATAACCACAAGAGTCCCGTATAAATGATTACTCCCCCAAAGTATACTTTGCTAGAAAAGTATACTTTGCAATGTTGGTGCAATGTTGGTGAAATCGGCTACGGATATACCGAAATATGAACAGTTCTTCTAAAACTTCTGATCATATACCTGCCTCATACGAATATACCAATTTCATTCTAAATTTAAGTTTTCTCGAAATAACTCCGAAAGGCTACTACAATCAGGATGGTGCCATCAGCATACAGTATCACATTAGTTTCTGAGGTGTCTGATTTGTATCGAATTCAAAGTGTTCCAGTAGTTGCAAAGCTATTTAACAACATGTTGATTAAAACAGCGATACAATATGGAAACGTCCTGGTCCCAATGCTAAAATATATTTATCTCCTAATTAGGAGATACTAACTAACTGCTATATTAGGAGATAGTATCTCCTAATTAGGAGATACTAAGTCTTAATTATAAGATATTTTCTCTTAATTAGGATTTAGTATTTCTTAATTAGCAGTTAGTATCTCCTGATATAATAACATACAAGTGCGCATGATGTATTATATCCACCGTGGCAAAGAATATCGTCTTTTCCAGTCAGGGACCGTATTTTCCAAACCCTTAATACATTGTTGTATTCCGTTTCTTTACAACACATTGTTTGCTCCTTTATATGCCTGCAAGTGTACGATTACGAACGGTGCATACTTGTGGATGTGGATATGGTTTTTAGCCAGGTTTTTTTGAAAAAAAATCCAGGCTATTAGATTGGCGAAAGCCGGGCGGGCGGCGGGCGGGCGGCGGGCGGCGGGCGGCGTCCACAATCAATGTTAAGTTTTCGTGTTTGAGTCCATTTCTTTGTTACTGTACCACCTAGGACCACCAAACTTTCACAGCTTCATAATCAAGGGGTGCCCACCACATATCACTATCCAACATGTTACTTTTTTTTTAACTTCACCTATTTAGTTTAAACAATATTTATTGGCAAATGTACAATATACATGTTACATAACAAAATACAAGGATTTGAAAACAAGCTAGAAGCTTATATGAATTCATCTCCCTACAAGATATAAGACAGTGTAACATACAAATCATATGTAGTGCGCATTGCAATATACAAATTTGACTGATTATATTGTTTATAAACGTAGTGTTAGAGAAGGAACAAAGATAATATAATGAAAATAAAAAAGAGGGGAAAGGAGTGGTGATTTTGATGGTGAGAGCTGATCGGATAACCTCTGTTGACTGACTGTACCATGCGTCTTACTACTCGGGGCTGCGGCGCGACTTATGATGAAGACGATGCGTAGTATTCCACCCCTCCCAGCAATAGATTTTGGTCTGACATATAATGATGAATATAGTTAATACGATTAGAACCGCATAGTTGCTGTAATATATTTGTGAACTTGTAGGAACACGTGTTTGTTTTTCTCTAATGAAAGGTGCTCATTTCGTTTAAAAAGATTATCGGCAATGACTGGACAATCCAGCCCAGCTAAATATTGTTGACGCTGTAGTTCGTAGTTTGTGCATGCTGTTAGGTAGTGGTCTACAGTCTCTTGTGATCCACAAGAACATAAAGGGGAATCTACTATTGATTTTCGGTATAGGTCGTAGTTGAGCGAGCTACAAGCTAGTCGTAGGCGAGCGTGCAATATTTGGTCTTTCCTGTTGCCTATGTTAAAAAGTTGTGTTGATTTAGATGTATTTTTGTTCATTCGATACTTAAAGATGGATAGGCTAGGTGAGTTTCTAATTTCTGCAGGTAATGTGTTCCATTCGCGTATAGCAGAAGGTAGAAATGAGTTATTGTACATTTGAGTGCGGCAAGGAATATGTGGAATATCATCCGCGTTGCGAAGGGCGTAGCGATTTTGTACTTGAGTCGGTATAAGAGTATGTAGATATTTAGGTGTAAGATTATTTTTCATTTTAAAGAGTTGTATTAGTTTATGTTTTCTTCTTCTGGTACTTAGCGTTTCCCATTTTAAGTCGCGATATAAATTTTCTATACTGCATAGTTTTGTGGCTCCTGTTACTATTCGCGCGGCTTCATTTTGAATTGCGTCCAAATCATTTTTCAGTTCACAAGTGCAATTGTCCCAAATGACATCGCCGTATTCTATGAGAGGTCGAATGGATGAGAAGTATAAACGTTCAAGACCCGATCTATTTAGGAGGAATTTCAATGAACGTAGGATGCCAATTCGTTGCCATGCTTTATTTATGCAGCGGGAAATATGTGTTTTCCATTTACCATCTTCTGATAATGTTAAACCTAGGTGTGTATGTTCACTAATGGGGTTTAGTGTTACATTGTTCATGATAAGATCTGGGTGTTGCGGTTTGTTTTGTTTTCGAGAAAATATCATTGTTTCCGTTTTTAATGGATTAAACGTGACCAACCAGTCTCGCGACCACTGATCAATTGTTTTGAGGTCATCGTTAAGAGAAATGGCGGAGGTGTTCGGGTCGTCGACTATGATGTATAAGCTCGTGTCATCGGCAAAAAGTCTAATATTCGATTTGATTTCCGTGACTATATCATTTATATAAAGTAAAAAGAGGAGTGGGCCTAGGATAGACCCTTGAGGAACGCCGGCATTAATAGTGGACCAGTGGGATGAAGAGTTTGCGTAAACTACTCTCTGTTGCCTGGAAGATAGATAAGATGTAAACCATCGGTGCAAATTGCCAGTAATGCCTGCTGAAGACAGCTTATAAAGAAGGCCTCGGTGCCAGACCCTATCAAAAGCTTTCGATATATCACAAAAAAACTGCACGAACTTCTTTGCCGTCATCCAAAGCCTTACATATATCATTGTATACATATAGTAACTGGTTTACTGTTGAGTCTCCTTTGACGAACCCCGATTGGAATGGTGTGAGAATATTATTATTAACTATATAATTATATAGATACTTATGGATACAGCGTCCATGAGCTTCCCGATACAGCTTAAGAGTGATATAGGCCGATAATTTTGTGGATTTGAAGGATCATTCTTTTTGAATATTGGGATGACGTTAGCTAGTTTCCATGAACATGGAAATTGCGAGGAGTTGATTGATATATTGAATATTAAAGAAAGAGGTGATGAAAGCTCGTTTGCACCTTCTCTCAATAGGCGAGGACTTATAAGGTCTGGACCACATGCTTTGGACGGGTCGATACGGGATATAGCGTCACATATATCTCTTTGTGTTGGGGTAGCGTAAGAGGTGGTAAAACTTGGTTACTGTCATCAATAGCAGATTGTTTACAGAAGTAGGCGTTAAGCATCTCTGTTTTTTCGAGGTCAGAATTGGCTTCAGTTCCATTTTCTATAAGTATTGGTATTTGTGGGGATGAGCCGGCTTTGTCTGTTAGTTGCTTGGCTATTTTAAACCATGTTTTTGCTAGAATGTCACTCGTATTGATTGTTTCTATCAATTTATTTTTATGTTCTAATTTGCACTTTCGTAGGAGGCTTGTCACTTCGTTTCTTATTTTTCTGAAGTTGGCCCAGGCGCTTTCGGTTTTACACGATTTTGCCTTTTTGTGGAGTCTATGTCGTTTTTTTATTAGTCGGCGTAAGCATTATTAAACCATGGGATATCATTAGGTCTAATAGTTACAAGTTTATTTGGTATAGATTTGGATGCAGCATCAGTAATTATATCGGTTAATGACTTTATCGTTGTTTCAATATCGTCAGGTTGAATTAAGTTAGCCCAGTTATGATTTTTTAGTATATCTCTATAAGCGTTAAAATCTCCTCGGTCATAAAGCCAAATTCGTCTCTTATAGATTGATATTTTGGGCTTATTAAATTTCATTACACAAACGATTGGGCAATGAAATCGGACAAGATCTGGTATAAATGGATCCGCGACAAAGCTGGTGAGAATCTGGTCTGTGTGTTTTATGAACATTAGGTCGATGAGGGATGATGAGTGCTCCGTGTAGTGTGTTGGTGAAGTAATTAACTGCTCGGCAATTATACGAAGATATAAGCCTGTTAATTTTGTTAGATGTTGAGTTAAGTGTGTTAATATTAAAATCGCCTGCTATCAGGATATTGTCACACGTTTTCGTTAAATGCACGATCAATGTTTTCTTCCATTAACGTCCAGTGAGCATTATTCGAGTCTGGTGGCCTGTATATGCCACCAATTAATAGTTTACGTTGGTGAGTGTTTACTTCGATCCAAACTGATTCAATGCCGTTTAAGTTTAGATCGCTGCGTTGTTTAGATAAAAGTGAATTCCGAACGTATATAGCTACTCCGCCACCAATTCTGCCTATTCTGTCACACCGAAAAGGAGGATTAAAGTTAGGTATGCACAGGTCTATATTTAATGTGTCTGGTGTAAGCCAAGTTTCGGTGAATATTAAGATATCATAAGGTTGAGCCTCTACTTCTAATATGTCGATTTTGTGCTTTATGCTTTGTATATTAAGGTGCATTATGCTCAGTCCACTATTTATGAGTTTGGAATATGAAGATGCTGAGTCGTTTAGGGAGGAGTCATTATCTGGAGCTGGTCCCGGGTTTGGATGTATATCACCTGCTAAAATGAGGAGTAGTTTAGTAAGTGATGTTAATGTTGTCCCCTACAAGATGAATGCGAGTATAGATAGGGCAGTAACCGATATAAATATGGCTAATGTTTGACGTGTAAGTGTTTTGTTGCGTTCGTGTTTTATCTTGGTTTGGTGTACACCTATGGTTTGTTAATTGTGTCAAGCGACACAGGTTTGTGGTAGATTCAAGTGCGTGTTTTATGCTAAGTACATTTACGGTTGATTGTGCTATTCGCGAAGAAGTATGGTGGTCAATATGAGCCAGATAAGTGGTTTCGGATAAAGCCGTCTATATTGCCATCGCGCGCCTGTCGCACCACTATCGCCGCGAGCCCAGGGCAATCTCGGGGAGGTCAGCTTAGGTTTAAATGTGGTCAGTATACTTACTATCCCGAGTCCGCCCGGGGCACAACGACAGCAGCACGACAGACATCGACACCCCGCAGCATAGACGCATGCAACAACAACACAACAGGGCCCCCCGAATCAGCAGCACCAGATATGTTGGGATAATAATAATCTCAACATGAGAGTTATTGAAAAAAGAAAACATGTGACAACATAGTGAGGAGTTGTTCGACTTCATGGTGTTAGTCTTATGCGATTATGAAATTGTGTTAGTGTCCATTCCACAATATATTGAAAGGAAGTGGGTCAGAAAAAAACAACAAAAAAAAACAAAAACTCAATAGTAAATAAGTCACTAGTTTCAAGCATAACACTGCAGACATAATGGGTTTTGGTGTGCGTACTCATACTTATAATGGTCACAATGGTTGATGGGCATGTGATTTAAAATCACGCTGTTGTGATCTGATGATATAAGCAGGCTAAGCTGAGTGAGTCAATGGTTTCTCCCCTACCATTAGTAGTATTTTGTTGAGTGAACGAAGTTATGTTGGGACATGCATGCATCAGCTCAACGACTTACACCAGGCACGCACTGGTTTACTCATCATGAAATGTTCATTGTCACAATAATGCATGGATTGACGGTGATACATGTTGAATGGTGATTAGTATTTACGAATAGCACACAAAATAATAATAGGAATGCGTCAATATCAATATATAACTGTTCGCTCGCTGTACATGGCTGACACGAAACAAGTGTCCACAGATTTACTGAACACACACATGAATATTATTGTATGAATAGTTGTGTCTCACCACGGGAAAATGGGGTCATCACTAGATTGACAACTCCATTGTCCCAGGTCAGCCTGCACGGACCCAAGTCACGGACCCAAGTTCACCTATTTATTCCGCGCAGTCGACTTAGCCATTTTCAATGTTAAGTTTTCGCGTTTTCAATGTTAAGTTTTCATGTTTAAGTCCATTTCTTTGGTACTGTACCACCTAGGACCACCAAACTTTCACAGCTTCATAATCAAGGGGTACCCACCACATATCAGTATCCAACATGTTACTTTTTTTTTAACTTGACCTATTTTTTCCGCGCAGTCGACTTAGTCATTTTCAATGTTAAGTTTTCGCGTTTACAATGTTAAGTTTTCGTGTTTAAGTCCATTTCTTTGGTACTGTACCACCTAGGACCACCAAACTTTCACAGCTTCATAACCAAGGGGTGCCTACCACATACAACTATCCAACATGTGACCATTTTTTTACCTTCACCTATTATTTCTACGTAATTGACTTAGCCATTTTCAACGTTAACTTTTTAACGTACGTTTGGTTAAATTGTTTGGTTAAAACTATGTGACCGATAAGATAATTTTGAACTTTGTCTAGTTTCTAGTTCCATGAAGGTAGTTGCGAACGGTAGCTCTTGCAATCTACTCCCGTACCGTCCGTAGCTACCATGGAGGTAAATCGACCCAAATGCATATGTGCGTTTTGGATATACATTGTATGTGAACAGCCAGTTTTCCATTGAAGAAAGAATAGGTCAGACATTGACCGGATAAAGTTGCAAAATCTGATCCAAACGGTTTTCATAAACATGCATGCTGCAAAGATCAGGAAATAACCAGCTTCATGGATTATAGACAATGATCCGACTTACATGCGGTGTATTTCATCAGTGGAATAATGGGGAAGTTATAAT
>CM055269.1:119315974-119374416 GCA_029237695.1 Conchocele bisecta
AATGGGGAAGTTATAATAAAATAAAAAATTAATAACGAGTAGAGACGAAATTGACCTGCGTTTGGCTGTTCATATATCCAAAACGCTCGCCTGCATTCCCATCATTATTTTTCATGAAAAAGCGCACATCTTATAAGGTACAAAATTACATAGCTTGTATAAATTATAATGCGAATGTTATGGAGAAGAAGAGAAGGTTGCTTTGTGGTTGGCAAGGATGCGAAATGGAATGGTGCTTAACGGCCCATCAACACAAAAGAGTATCATTTAGGGCCAAGCAATGTAGATGAAGAATGCAAATAATAGTATGTCAGATGAGGTAGGCAATCAGATGATTAGGGTAAAAATATTAATACGATGAGCTATAGAGATGAGTAAAATGATAAAATTAAATTTTCCGATACAAGTTAGTTTCATGGATGCGAAATGAATGAGATGTAACTTGTTTGTTCATGTTCCATTTGTCTTCCTGTCATTTTCATGTACAGTGGAACCTCTTTAAACCGGACACCATGGGAGGTTCCCAGTACAGTGTGGGAGGTTCCCAGTACAGTGTGGGAGGTTCCAAGTACAGTGTGGGAGGTTCCCATGGCGTCCGGTTTAGAGGGGCTCCACTGTAAGTAAGCACTCCATGAACAGTTTGTGTTATTTTCAATCATAAACAGACACGACAATTACATAAATTACAGTGAAACCAATTAAAATTAAACACAATGTGGTCGCCAGGGTGTCCGATCTAGAGAGGTTCTACTGTACATGTACGCACATTACATACGTCAGGAAACATTTGCTGCTGGTGTGCGGTATAAGGGCATCAACCCAATGCCGTGGATCAGTGCTGTAAAGCAAGAGTTACACACCGTTAAGCGAGAGCTAACTTAAATCGTACTATTATTTCCTTCTACGTCTGACGAACGATCAAGGTATACTTGGAACAGTCAATACGTATAAACTACGGATATACATCTGTTTATGAATCCTAAAACAAAATTATCATCATATTTTCCCTGGAAATATAACAAATAGTGGTATATCTTCAAAATAAACAGGCAGATATATTATCCTTGAATGTTTCCTTGTCTGCACACCTACATAATGGTAAGCTTAATCAGTTTCAAAATTATATTCCCCAATCGCCACTACTATATTTAGACCCGGCCTCGGCTATATAAATGAGCGATTTTCTCTGGCTGACATCGCTTCTCGGTCCTCGCTACGATCGTTGAAGAATAGTATCTGTTCTCGCCAGCTTAATATCTGGTGGGCCCCCACGTGGGGTCCTGATATTTCGCGGTTTTTGGATCCTGGTGTGGGTCTGGGGCTTGCTCCGCCACACCCGAGGTTGTCCTGGTATTGCACTAGCACCAGTGACGGCCTCAAATAAACAATAACTAAAGTCAGCTCTTCATTGGTCTCAAATTAAAATGCTTTATTCAGATCCAGCTGCAGAAGTTTCGTTTCCGCAACGATAAAATGTATATACTTATTGATTGAAATACGGGCAACATTGTTGCAACGTACCACGAAGGTGGTAAAAGATATCGGCATGTATACACCCATTGTAGATATATTCGTAGCGCTTAGACACATGTGTTCAACTGCAAGTGAATCATACAGCATGATGAAGTGAAACCTATCGAACAGAAAACAGCATCAAGACAGCAAAGAAAATGGCTGTTGAACTAATCTGAAGAACAAAATAGTCGAAAATAAATTGCATTGTAACAGTCGGAAATTGAAATCAAAATCACCCCAGGAACATTCTCTTATCATATCGTATAAAAGATGAATGTTGAATGTTTTAAGTGTCACCATAACAAGGTGTGTTCACGATTTTAATTTGTTAACATATATATCATTCTTTTTGTTCAATTTTACTACGAAAATTCGTAGTAAAATTGAACAAAATGAATGATAGTATACGCATGGCACTATTGCTTACTTGTTAGAATGTACCGTAAACAACTTCACATAAGCTGTAATCATTACCAGTGCATAACAATGCAAAGGTCACGACGAGAGTGCATGTGCTGAAGATAGAAGAAACACGGATATATATGTAACGAATATTGAACGAGTATATCTGTGTTTTTGTACATCAGTATTGCTCCTATAAATATCATGAATATATCTTGGTATTTCACAATAATTGAGTCCGGAGGACGCAATTCTAATGAAATTACGAGACATATTTACAAATTTTACAGAGAGATTAAAGAAACATACTCGTAATTTGTTAGCATGCAAAGAGTTAAGCGAATCTCCATGTAATTGGGGAACGCATTCAGCGTTCATTGACTACCAAGTTATAAGCCTTTAGTGGTAGTTGACATAGCATTAATTTCCTTCGAAATCGCACACAATACAACGATATTTAAAGGTACATACCCACGCAGTAGGCACACAATGTTCTTTATGTCAGAGACACCACCTGATACATTTTCTGGCAAAATAAACATTCATGCACCATTACACCACGTATTGATTGGCACTATTATACCTTTTATATCAGAAGTAAATTTCCACACTGATATCAGGGGCGATAACCGTGTTTCCATATATTGTTAACGGACATTACTATTTATTCTCTGTATTTATTGTTCTATGTGCAATGATCATACCTTATAATCTGTCGTAAATATTAGTTGTTCAGGTGACGCATTTAATTAGTATAAATAATTAAAAAATGTCATGCCTCATTTGCATATGAAAATAGCCTGATACCACCGGCGTCAAAATAAATATTACGAAATGATTATATCTGTATAGCGGGCACTCGTACATTTTAGAACTTGTCGAATAGTGACACATTTATACACTTATTTAAATAATATAAAGAATATTTTGTGCCTACTAAGTGGGCATGTACCTTTAATACATATAAGGATTAAGCTTAGATTAGTGTATACTGTTATGTCGTTATTTTAGTTTTTGTGAAATTGTTTGCTACATTGTTTGAACCAAGTTTTTTTCATCTATTGACCACATACAACAACACTGGGGTTGGTTCCATTTTTTTATATAAGCCATATGGCCGCCATCTTGAAATTCAAAATGGCCACCATTAAAATTCATATTTCGAGGTCAAAGTCATTATGTGTGGTGATTTTTGCAGCGGAACACTCATTATTATGGACACTAAATATTGGCAGAATGAGTTCAATACATTTTGAGATACCAGCCATTTTCGTTTTCAAAATGGCTGCCATTTCAAAATTGGAAATCCAGTATTTATTTTGCATTTTTGAGTGTCGTGGTAAGATTTTGTATTTTCCTTCTGGTTATACCCGTATTTCTTTGAACACAGACGGCTGAGATTATTGCTAACTGGTATTGTCCTACGAGTAATCTTTAACTTCAAAATGGCTACCGAAACTAAGTGTGCTATGTACATCGCCACATCAAAAATTTTGAATTTCAAAATGGCTGCGATTGAAATTTATATTTCACGTCAACGTTATGTGGTGTTTTTTTATTATTATTATTTATTATGGATAAGAAATATTGGCATAATTATTTCAAAATATTTTAAAATGGCGGCTATATTATTTTTAAAATCTAATATTTAGTATACATGTTTAATGGAGTGGTGATATTTTGTATAAACAATGAAAAGAGTGGAAAACGTAGTGAAAACGATCGTTTTGTACAACAAGTTGCATATAAACGATTATCGTTTGTTTGTACGTCAAAACGATATTTTCGTTTAAATACCCGGCTTTCAACTATTTAAAGACATGTGGTTTCTTTCAGCGCTTCGCTTAGACATCGTTTTCGTTGTATTAATTAGAAAACGATGTTTTGTTGGTCTATACGTGACACGTTTAAACCAACGAAACATCGTTTTTGTCTCGCCCGCGAAAGCGGAAAGCGAGACATATGTTTTGCTTTTCCGGAGTCGTCGGCTGCGGCGTCGGCGGCGGCGTCATCATTCAATGTTAAGTTTTCGTGTTACAGTCATTACTTCAACACCTTATCAGCTACAGTCATCAAACTTTATACAATACATACCTTTACCATGATATGTATATGAATATAGGACTATTCTCGGGGCCCCAGTGTCAAGGTCAATGCACCAGGGTCAAGGTCAAGGCGGAACAAGGCGGAGACATTTAATTCCACGGAATTCTTGTCTAATTATAAAAGTGAAAACGATCTGAAAACGATGTGTAAACGATAGGCAATCGTTAGTTTGTTTGTGGAACCAGATAAATCCGGACTGTACCTGGTCACAATATTTGAGCGACGTGTGTGTTATGACGCAAGTTGATATAGAGAATAGTAGGTTAGTGCCGTGATTGGAAAAAAATATCTGGCAAGGCTCAGGAAACGGGATGGGCGAGGCTCTGCCGAGCACACCCCGTTTCCGTGCCGTGCCAGATATGTTTTCCCATTCACGGCACTAACCTACTACTCTATTTATCCTGTCAACACCTACAATGGCTGTAAAATGCAAAAAATAGTATTGACTGGATATCAAAAATTTTTCACGGCACCGTGTTTCACGGCACATACGCACTGTGTTGACGGGATAAATATATATAGGTGTCTGATATAAGCTCTTGTTACAGAGAGGTGGCCGTTCGCGGAGGTTCGACGGAATATACGCTTGATGGTACACTTCTGAAAGCACATGTGTTCTAACAGATGGTCATCATTTTGTTGGTTTTGGGTAATTTACATAATTGTGTGCAACTACTAATGCTCAATGATTATACTCGACAGAACTCGTCAATTATCTACACATTAACCGTTCCGAACTTTCGGACCCCTTTTATACTGTTAAAATACCCACGTGTAATTCCGCTGGAGGTGACGTAAATTGTATGTTGGTAACAACCCAACCCAAACCACCAGATATACCGAAATAACCCACAAATCACAGACATATGAACCGTTCAACAAATACCTGTGTCTGAAACCGGATGTACATGCAGCTGTTGGTTTAAGCAAACGTGATATATATTAAGTATGTGGTATATAAATATTAAGATACAACTTAACATAAACATGTTCGTGTAACGTATACTTTATCAAAGCGTAGCTCACTTGACTATTTCACCTTTCAATTTATGGATATGCATCGGTGATTTAATTGCAAGTCTTACATGGGTTTCTCATAAATTATTTTGAAAATTATGTAACCGTTGAAGAATACTGCACTGTTCGGAAATTCTGTAATGAAACACCCGTCACGCTTCAAGTAAGTACTATACATTATCGGGCGACAGAGTGCTATTTGATCAGGAGCTACACTGGTCACAACACCCATGAGCCCAATGTCTACAGTCACAGCCACAATAATGTACATCATGTATGTTACACACTTTGACCAATGAAAGATCATAGCTAGTTATGTCCCTTTGCAAATATATTGATAGAGATCCGCACTTTTGCTGTATTTCAGCGTTTATTTCTTACTTAACAGCACACAAATTGAGTTTTGCGATCGGATAGTACTCATATCAGACTGCACATCTGTGCAGTCTGATCTGAGTCTACACCGATTGCAATACAATTAATAAGGGTGAAAATATGAATCTGGCAAATAATGTAGTCCCAGATCAGATTCCGTAGATATACAGGACGATCTGGATCAACACAAGTCTAAATCACTATAATTCCAGCACACAAATATTTACACAATTCCCTAACATTTGATTGGCCCGTAGCAAGTTTGTCCAAAATGCATATCCCAGTAAACTCCCATGCCGAATTACTTTCGGGATATAAACTTGGAAAAGTCGCGGGAATACTGGACGAAGGCCGGAAGGCCTCGTCCAGTATTCCCGCTACTTTTCCAAGTTTATACCCCGATAAATTCCACAAAAAGGCCATTCATTCCTATAATAATTGCTCTTTGTTACAATAAATCGTGCTACATTCCCCCTTTTTACACGCAGTAAGGCACTAAACTACACAATTTGGACCGGCTTTCTATAAATACATTCAAAGGGAAATGACAAGCTACGATCCCTCATTACCTGCACATGTTACTGTGCTATGACCCTGATCAGGCAGATCTGACACCGTTTGAGTAAGACAATCTCATGTTTCCGTATGGTATGTTCCAGTGTATTATGAAAATAGTATTGGACTATCATCTTACATTATGCAACTTTGCCAATTTTCTATTGAAGACCGTGTATGTTCTTTTTCTTCTTATTGGTATATATTTGGGTGCGACTGATAAATTGGGCTTGTGGGATTTGCTACCAGTGTAGCTCCTGATCAAATGGCACACTTCGATAGCCTAATAACATATTGCTTGTTAGAAATCCGACGGGTTTTTCAACGACGGGATAGCGAATATTATTTTCTTCGATAATTATCATCAAAAACATGCTTTGTCAACATTTTAGAATCATTTCCAATGGAAATGATTCTAAAATGCTGTCAAAACATGTTTTTATTTAGAAAGAAGGCAATAGCAACAGCAGACGACAATGTTCCTGCTTAACAGTCTGAGGGTTAGCTACAGAGGATATCATCCATTTGGGATATAAAATACCGGATGTTATAGAGAGGGTGTTGTTGTAGAGAGGTGGCCGTTCGGGGAGGTTCGACCGTACTATTTTACGATTCACGTTATAAGTATCCGCCAACATAATTCACCGGGGATTCACCATCCCGGTAAAATGACTAAAACGCATGCTACACGTTTAATGCGTGATGCTTATTTCATCGTCCATTGATGCACAACCATTTCAATAGGAAGATTGTTATTGGGCGCACCAACTATGTATTATCAAACCGTCCCCTAAAAGTTAACTAGTCCGACCGCCAATAAGCTATTTCTTCACATATTGAAGGTCCATAACAACGATATTTCCATAAACGAGTGGCGAGTTTGTCTCTGCCATCCTCTTGACACAGTGTGATTCGAGACACTAGTACGTTGTACCATGCGGTGGGGATATTTTCTCATGCACCCGGCGGTTTTTGTCAGTCATGCATACGATAATACAAATATAACTTCCTTTTCCGAAATAGGAACTTCGCTTCGAAGCATAATATATTACGAATAATACACAGGTGCAGCGTCATGCCATAACTGGATAGACAAGGCGTGAGACGGACGTGGTGAGTATATTTGTTTTCAAAATATATTATTTTTAATACACTACATGGTGAGTAGGTGCTGGGTACATAATTATTGTAGTGATTCTCCAAACGTTGATCTCTATGTTTAAATGCACGATTAACCCTTACAGTGCTGAATTAAAAATTATCGTCTGCTGTTTAAATTTATTTTATATTTTTTCCATTGTTCTCAGCAAAAGCATGTATTGCAGCACTTTAGAATCATTTTCAATTGCAAACCATGTGTTTTTCCTGAGACAGAAGACAAAATGCATTTACGACAGCGGTTGATAATTTTCTTTTCCCACATTCTAAACGTTAGAACGTTCTATTACTTGGAGTATTGGGGCAAGTTTAACGGACATATTTATTATAGGAATGAATGGCCTTTTTGTGGAATTTCACGGGGTATAAACTTGGAAAAGTCGCGGGAATACTGGACGAAGGCCGTAAGGCCTCGTCCAGTATTCCCGCGACTTTTCCAAGTTTATATCCCCGATAAATTCAACAAAAAGGTCATTCATTCCTTATAATTCCAGCATTTGAAATAAATTCAATAAAGAAAATGTGTTTATTTTCCGTTTTCTTAAGAATTATTTTAACTACGCCTCACGGTTACGGAAAGTAGTTCGGCGTGGGAGTTTACTTTGGGATATAAATTTTGGACAGAGACTTGCTACGGGCCAATCAAATGTTAGGGAATTGTGTAAATATTCTTGTGCTGGAATTATTAAATAAATGTGCAAACATACTAGAAATTCCCAAATTGTTTTCCAACGTCATTGTCTTTGCGTATTTTCCTTTTGATATAGTTATCTGTCATATTGTTCACGACGACATTTTTTTCTTCAAAATTGTATATTCATTTCTATGGTGTAGCCCCGCAGTGGACGTATAATTATTTTCTTATTAATTCGTTCCCACGAAATACCAATTCGTTCCCTCAATTTAACAATTCGTTCCCACTAATTAACAATTCGTTCCCTCAATTTAACAATTCGTTCCCACGAAATAATAATTCGTTCCCTCGAATTAACAATTGATTTCCTCAATTTAACAAGTCGTGCCCTCGAATTAACAATTCGTTCCCACGATATAACAATTTGTTCCCACGAATTAACAATTCGTTCCCGTGGGAAACAAATTATAGCAGTATCTTCACTCCATCATTTCTGAAGCAATTGCATATCCAACTTTCGCGGCCATCGTACCTGGACAAAATGGTCAATTTAAGCTGACCATTACGTGATGGTCAGTCGGCAATTTCCGTGATATCGGCTTTTTCCGTAATCTCTCGGAAATCTACAGGTGTCACGTGATGTACGTAATGTTATCGATATGTAAATCGATAATCCATGTACATGTAGTGTGGCGATTCCACCATTGACCACTGTGATATTATTTCTAACCATATCAAATAAAGATGAAATTATATTAAGTATTGCAAGTTGCAATTATGTCAAAGATAATCAAATAAGACAAAAGTCTATGCTGAAATTACAAATTATGTTTAGTTTGCAGAAAATAATTCTACCCTGGTTGTACAAATAAAGTTCAAGGAAGTTTAGTTTGCAGTAATAATCGTTAAATCGCGTAAATAATTACAGATGACCGATGTACTCGTTATATATATTCTCAGACTGGCAAACTTTTTTTAACTTAATATTTCGGGCAATATACATGTAGCCTAATGCAAAACAGCGATTGAAACCAGTGTATACCTAGATCAAGCTGCGCATCCGCACATTCTGAACGGGAATGGGAGTGCGCATGCGCGGAGTGTGAATGTGTCTTCAACGTGGATTCGATATTTTGATGATTTTGATCCTAATTTTTCGTCACAATAGTCGAATATCTACTGGAGAACGTCTGGACGTCGACATGAAATCGCCAGCCACCGCAACTTACTCATTATTCCCATTTGAAATTGTTTCCGTTCCCCACCCACCATTTCTGCTTGGACTCGATTGCTCAGCCGCCCGGGCAGACCGGAAGTACCGGAAGCATGACGTCTTCAGCCAATGTTTACATTTTGTTCTTAGTGAATGCCATCATTATTCTGAATATTTGTTATCAACCTCAGCCATCGAACAACGAACTAAATTCCAAGTCTCCATATCACCTTGAAAACTGTAGTACGCCTTGTACATTGATGAATTTCCAGACTAGCTTAGCAGTGAGCAGCAGAACCAGCCAAAAAATGAAAATAAACTGTAAACACTCTTCTGTGTTGGTGATGTACATCCCGATTATGCAATGTGGAGGTCCAACCGGGACCCACTAGATTTCCGTGCGGCGTGTGTGACAAAAATGTAGCTTGGAACGCAAAAGCCCTACAATGTGATGGATGTGACATATGGTTTCACACCAAGTGCACCAACATTTCTGCCAGTTTATATAGCCTTTATGGTAAAACGAACCTTACATGGATCTGTCTGAAATGTGGAATCCCGAACGTCTCTACTACACACTGCCTTGAACTTTCATCGTTTGAAAGCATTAACCAGTTTAATACACTTGACCAATCGCCTTGTAATATCCCGAATATATCTACGCCTCTTAGGCCAAGCCCGCCACAACTAGTTGATAGCAGGATGGACATTTCAAAGGTATCTTCCCACTGTGACAGTATAGTAACTGATCCGGACATGTCTTCTTCATTATCGTTTGATGGACTGAACAATCAGTGAATAGCATTAGCGCACCCGCTGTGAATGCATTTAACTTTAACATCTTAATTGTTAATTTTCAAAGCATACGTAATAAGAAAATGGAACTTTACCATATCATATCAAGCCTGGAACCTGATGTCATACTTGGAAATGAAACGCACTTGGAACATTCTTTTAATAATGCGGAACTATTCCCAAACAACATACCTAATGAACATATCTATAAAGTTTTTCAGAAAAGATAAGATTTTTCCTGTTAAGAAAGGAGGTGGCGGTGTAATTATCTTGGTGAAACCCACATATGACTGTGATGTATGCCTAGATCTTAATGCTGATTGCGAACTGACATGGGTTAAGGTCACTACGGACAAGAAGAAAGAAGTACTAGTCGGAGCATATTATCGCGAACCGAGATCATCACTCGATGTACTTGACCAGCTGAACAACTCGCTTTCTAAAATCACGAACAATACTAAATACAACAACTGTATCATTACACTTGGTGGCGATTTTAATCTTGGTGATATTGACTGGGGAAGCGTATCAACACCAGTGGGTGCGAAAGATAAAGCGCATTGTGACAGTCTTTGCTCCATAGCTCGCAATCACCTCCTCGAGCAGATAAACTCTACTCCCACGCGCCAAGGCAGAATCCTCGATTTATTGTTTACTTCTCACCCGAACACCATTCAAAAACATTACACATGTCCTCCGATTGGTATGAGTGATCACGATATGTTGTTTGTAAGCACTTCTTTGTCATCTGCCCCCACGTAAACGTGTAAGACGGACTGTGTTTAACTATAAAAAAGCTAACTGGGACCATATCAAGTCGGACTTGTACTCCTTTCGTGATAAGTTACTATCTCCCAATCGCTCTCCAGATGTTGAATCAACCTGGGATAATTTTAAGTCCACCATTATCTCTGCTCTGAATAAACACATTCCGACGAAATGTCTTCGTACGAAAGCTGATCTTCCTTGGATGACGAATGAAATCAGAAAACTCATAAACAAACGTAATAAACTGTATACTAAGCTACGTAGAATAGTATGTACTGACTCTACAACCTTAAATAATGACCCTAATATAAATAGAAAGAAATCAAATACAAACTACGGAAATCATACCACATGTACTTGAATAATATGTTGGATCCTGATAAGGATCAGAACTCCAAGAACTTTTGGAAATATATTAAGAGCAGGAAACAAGACTCCGCAGGAATAAGCACACTGAAATCCAACGGCAATATAGCCGACACAGCCCAAACAAAAGCTGACATGTTGAATGAACAATTTACTTCTGTTTTTACAAAAGAAAACTTATCAAACATCCCCAACATGGGATCTTCTCCATTTAAGTCTATGTCGACTATTACCGTCACACTTAAAGGCATCATTAACAGTATCAACCGCTTGAACGAGAAGAAAGCAACTGGTCCAGATAAGATACCAATCATTATATTCAAGAGGAACTGCGATGTCGTTGCATCCATACTACAACATATATTTCAACTTTCATTGAACACTGGTGTCGTTCCAATGGACTGGAGAACAGCGAACGTTGTGCCTATTTTCAAAAAAGGTGACCGTTCAAAACCGGCTAATTATCGTCCTGTTTCCTTGACTGCCGTCGCATCTAAAATGCTTGAACATATCGTTGTCTCCCAAGTAATGTCACACTTGGACTCTCAGAATATACTGCATGATAACCAACATGGATTTCGCCAAAAACGTTCATGTAAATCGCAACTACTTCTCACTACGGACGATCTCTCTAAACACATTGATACTGGTAATCAGGTCGACATGGCTATTTTAGACTTCTCTAAGGCTTTTGACAAAGTCTCGCATCAACGTCTATCTTCCAAACTCGATTTTTACGGAATACGTAATAACACTAGACAGTGGATTGACTCGTTCTTATCAGGTCGGAGCCAGAAAGTCGTGGTTCAGGATGCGACTTCCGCTTCTTCACAAGTCACGTCTGGGGTGCCGCAGGGGACAGTCCTCGGACCCTGTTTGTTTCTACTGTACATCAATGACATAGCCAACCGTATTTCCTCAACAGTCCGTCTTTTCGCTGACGACTGTGTAATATATCGTCCAATTATCACTCCCGAAGATCAACGGTTACTGCAGGATGACCTGAATCGCTTAGTAGAGTGGAGTAACTCGTGGCAGATGGAATTTAATGTTAAAAAATGTGCCATTATGAAGTTTTCAAACTCTTCAAATAAAAAAATGTTTAATTATACTATGAACGGAGAATCTCTTGATGTCGTAAAACATCATCCATACCTTGGCGTTGAATTAAGCGATAATTTGAAATATAACACGCACATCGATACAATTACAAGCAAAGCTTCACAGACGTTGGGATTCATTAAGAGAAACTTGAAAGCTTGCCCACTAGCGGTGAAAGAAAGAGCTTATCAAACACTCGTACGCCCTAAACTAAAAAATTCATCACCAATTTGGAACCCCCAGCAACAAACACAGATAAAGCAAATTGAACAAGTTCAACGAAACGCTGCAAGATTTGTCGCCAGTAAACCTTTCAATCCTCATAAACCGGATAGTGTCTCATCTATTATTACATCTCTCCAATGGCCATCCTTACAACAACGTCGCCAACGTTATGACGTTTTCCTACTCTACCGCGTGGTTCATGGACCCGTTGCAGTACCTGCTACCTACCTACATAAACCAGCATTGGTTAGGTCTACACGCAACAGTAACAATCACAAGTTTCTGCAACCTCACTGCCGTGTGAACGTCTACCTACATTCCTTTCCCCCACGAACTGTACCATTCTGGAATGCTTTGCCCTCTACTGTCGTATCAGCGCCGAGCCTGGACGCATTCAAGTTATCCGTCCAGTCGCTCCCAGAGTTCCACGCCTAGAAATTATCAACATGTACAGTGTACATATAAGTTGGCACCAGCCTTTTAAACACGTTGAAGCACTTCACACTCCGCCGTGCACAGTTTTAATCCCTCTCCAGTAGATGTCCGACGAGCCGTTGGAGAGTATGTCATTGAAGTTGAAGTTGAAGGGTCTACCCTGGTTATACAAATATAATTCAATGATGTTTCGCTTAGTTTGCAGTAAATAATTCGCGATGATTCTGCTTAATTCCCTGGAAATAAAAACAACACATTTCCATTTATTGACAATTTTATAATTTGTGACACTTTCACCAATACTAGTTTCGCTAATCGGTGGAAATCTCGTTAATATTGCCGTGAAATCAAGAGAAAACATGCAACGATACAAATAGTTAAAACCAGCGTAAGTAATCATAGTTTGTAAACTAACGTAGTCTGAATTCCAAGCAAGATTTATAATTCCCGTGTATGTAAAAAGGGAATTACGTTAATTATTTCTAACCATATCAAATAAAGATGAAATTATATTAAGTATTGCAAGTTGCAATTGTGTCACAGATAATCAAATGAGACAAAGTCTATGCTGAAATTACAAATCAGTAGAATATGTTTGCCGTACTGCAAATTTAAGAGAAACACTTTGTATTAGGGTCTCATAATTTAAAGCACAAATCTGGTAATAAAACAGAGCAATATAGGCCAACTCAGCTTTATCAACCAGTGTTAGTACATTTGTAAACTAACGTAGTCTGACCAAGATTTATAATTCCCGTGGACGTAAAAAGGGAATTACGTTAATTATTTCTAACCATATGAAATAAAGATGAACTTATATTAAGTACAGTAGAAAATTGATCTCTCGAACAGGTCTCAAACCTCGACTGAGAATATATATTTGTATTTTAATTTTGTTCTCACAATTTTATAATTTTTATCAAAATAGCTTTCAACTGATAGACACTTTATACCAACAATAAAACTGTGCGTATTTTTTATAATACATGTATATACTGGAGAAACGGGACTTATAACAAGCGTTATTAGACTACAGGATCGTGATATTTGATCAGGATCTACAATGGTCACAAATACCATAAGCCCCATTTTCCCAGTAATATGACACATAAGTATACCAAGCAAGTCAATTTGACTTCCAAAAGGTGTAAGTTCCCTTTTGTTTGGGCACTAACGAACTTACAAGGGCATCTGGGGCATTGAAATTGCGGGGCGACACAAGGAAATTTTCTACGTCTCGATAGATGCCTTCGTAGATAGTCTTTACACACAAAAGTCTTACAACAAGTCGCACACTCCATTATGTATATATATGTATTTTTTTTATATTCAATTGGACGAGAAAAAAACATCATGTAAATTTTTCACATCCAATTGAACATATACATTTCATAGGTTATACAAAAGTATATTACAGAAAATATGATAACTCCAGAAATCGAAAGTTTGAGAAGAGAAGCCGAATCTCTAGGGATTACTTATAGTAAACGGTTGAGAGTTAGGGGGTTGACGAATCTGATAAACGCCACAAAGAATGAGGCGTTTATGAAGCGGTTTACCCGCGCCCACAAACGAGGAGCCTTTAAAGACCTCTCACTAGCGGAAGAAGTTGGTAACAGAATTCAAAAAGAAAGTATTGCGGGGTTAAGGGCCAGTGTAATCAAACCTTCAAGCACGTCCCAAATTAAACGCACAGATAATAAGAAAAAATCTATCGTTCGCGCGATAGTGGAAAAAGGTGAAGAAATATTGGGGGCTCACGATGAAACGTTGGAAAAGGTAGAAAAGGGAAGACGGGTAGTTACATTATCCTTTCGTAAAAAAACATTGACATCAACGAGTCATGAAACGGCATGTCCGATAAACTCGCTCAGTATCTAACAACAAATTTTTATTTGAGATATTCATATTCTTACAAGCTAGAACATATGGAGGAAACTAAAAATGGAAAACCTAAAACTATAATATTTCACAAAAATCTCGGTGGTAGCGAACCACTATCATCGATGAAAACCGTTAAAAAATGGTTGTCAGATAAGGAGCAAACACGAATAATGTCAGATAAAATAGACAAACCGAATACAAAGTGGAAGTTTGTAAGATGAGTAGAGGTTTTTGTAAAGTTAATACAGGGCAGTAGGGGAATAGATTTGGGACTACAATCCAAAGAAGCGGCAGGAGGAGAACTTCCAGAATGGTTGAGGAATAGAAAAGGTATGTATTCTTTAGATAAGTATAATGACGACCTTTGTCTGTTCAGGTGTTTAGCTATGCACCTTGATAAAAAGATCAGACCTGACAGATGTACGGAAAAAGCGAAAGAACTTAGTAAGCAATATACCGGTAGTAATGTGGTTTCACCAATTCCTTTTTCCGATCTGAAAAAGGTTGAAGAGTTTTTTAAAATTGTTATAGAAGTATATCAACCCACCAAATGTGACGTATGGTGGTTGAAAAAGGTACCAGCGCACTATGATGCAATAGGTAATAAACCAATGACAATAGGACTGTTTAATAATCACGCATTTCTGATAAAAAAAACCTTAAAAACCTATCTAAAATTTACGCCTGCGATAATTGCAAACAGAAATTCACGAAAGCGAGTAATATGAAGAGACACGGACCAACATGTATGAGAGGTGAGACAAAAGTAATATGCGATGGTAATTATTTAGAGCGCCCGCGTTCGTCGTTCGAGAAAGCGTTCTACCCAAAAGGTTCTAACAGTTATGGTGCGATCGATTGGATGCACTCTGTGGAAAAGCGGGAGGGAATTCACATTCACCACGAACAGTGCGGACACGGAGGTGAAAGATGGATTTTAGGAGCTCCGGTAGATGGATACTGTCCAGAAACCAATACCGTATATCAATATCACGGCTGTTACTGGCACGGGTGTGAGATTCATGCAAAGCATAAAAAGAAGAACGCGCATCCACAATGAGAAGAGATAAAGTTATTAGAAAAAGCAAAGAATTCAACCTAGTAGTTATGTGGGAATGCGAATTTCGAAGAACGGGTAAAGATATAAAGATCGGTTGCGACACTACTCTTTATCCATATCAGATAGTATACGATTTTGAGGCGTATCTCCAGCCAGAAGTTGAAACTACCGGTAATAGTTTATAGAGTACGAAGCTGAGCACGTTCCGGTAAGCGTTAGTATAGGAGATAATTTCTCAGGAACGGTAACTCATATTTGTGATAAAGATCCCGCAAAACTTATAGAAAAATTCGTAGAAGATTTGAAAGTCAGGGGAAAAGCTATAAGAGAAGAAGTATGGTCAAGATACGAATTTAATACGGAATATTTACGCGAAAAACAAATCGCCAAGATCGAACAGTGGATAGAGCAAGTACCGGTTATAGGTTTTAACAGCAGTAAGTACGATATACTTAATAAAGAAATATTTTAGTAGGCGAACTGTCATCAACAACGAAGAAAGTAATGGTTGGAAAAAGGGCGAGCGCGACAATATTTCTATTTACTCCGGAGTTTAGATTCCTTGATGTAATACTTTACCTAGGACCCGGTGTAAGTTACGATAGTTGGATAAAAGCCTACGACTGCAAAGGACAGAAATCTTTCTTTCCTTAAGAGTGGTTCGATTCTACAGACAAGCTGGATTACCCGGGTTCACCGGATTACCGGATAGAGAATTGGTATTCCAAACTATCTGGGAAAATGTTACTAGACGAAACAGAATTAAGCAAATGTCGTAGAATTTTCGAAGAAGAGAATATGAAAACTTTCAGAGATTGGTTGAAATATTATAACGATTTAGATGTAGCACCGTTCCTAGAAGCTGTGGGAAAAATGTGTGAATTTTATAAACACAGGGGTGTAGATATTTTCAAAGACGCGGTAACACTACCGGGTGTGGCTATACAATATGTATTGAGAGGAACCATTAAAGAACAAAAATCTTCAAAGACGATTATACCGGAGGATGTTCTATGCGCGCCGAAAGAAGAAACATACAAAATTATGAAAGACGCTCTAGTTGGCGGTCCATCAATAGTATTTACACGATATGCGGAAGCCGGTGTTTCAAATATTAGAGTGGGTTCCAAACCTTGCGAGGCTGTTTTGAGGAACGACGCAACCGCGTTATATTTATCTACGTTAAATAAAGAGATGCCGTGTGGAAAAGAAACTATACATCATATAAATAACCCACATAATCCTAAACTTATTAAAAAGTTTAGTAAAAGAGTTTTATCCGGAGACTGGTTTGGGTTTGCGGAGGTGGATATAGAAGTTCCACACAACTTAAAAGATAAGTTTTCCGAAATGTCTCCACTTTTTATAAACAGAGAAGTAGAGGTTGATGAAGTTCCCGCGCACATGTTAAAATATTTAACAGATACTGGCCGAACTAGAGGCGGAAACGGAAGAAAATTGGTGGGATCTATGTCGGCCACTAAAGTATTGCTGTACGCGCCACTGTTGAAATGGTATTTAAAACAAAAACACGGCCTAGAAATAACGGGAGTTCATCGTGTTATAGATTATATTAGTGGTAAACCCTTCGAATGGTTCGCTAAAGAAGTTACAGCCGCAAGACGAACGGGGGATGTAGAACCGAATAGGAAACCGGTGGCCGACATAATGAAATTATTAGGAAACTCGTGTTGTGGAAAAATGATAGAGGCAACGGAGAGACATTTAAATACGACATATACGCGAGACGAAACCTGTGTTGACAAAGCATTAAGATCCGCGTATTTTGACGATTTGGAAGAGATAGGAGATGCGTACGAAATATCTTCAAGAAAACCCCGGTGCTCAGTAAAGAGACCATTCCAATGTGGAATAGCGGTTTATCAACTAGCTAAATTGAGAATGTTGGAATTTTACTACGAATTTCTAGACAAATACGTAAAAAGAGAAGACTTCGAATTAATACAGATGGACACGGATAGTATGTATATAGGAGTTAGTGGAAAAACGATAGAGGAATTGATTAGACCTAACTTACTAGACGAGTTTGAAAAAGAAAAAAAGAAATGGTTGGCTTGGGATAAATGGAGTAATAGAGAACCAGGACTTTTCAAAATGGAATTTAGCGGAGATAGGGCGATAGCGTTATCTAGTAAGTGTTATTTCGTAGAAAAATTTAATTCAACTAATTTTGAAAAAATTAATAAAAACTCCGCGAAAGGAATGTCCAAGAGAACTAACGATTTAAATTGGGATAGATATAAACGAGTACTAAGCGAAACTACAGAAGATGGAAAACACATTATAGATGTAGCGCAAAATAGAGGATTTAAAATGAAAGACGGTGTTATGAAAACGTACTGTCAACGAAAATTAGGACTATCGGCGTACTACGATAAAAGACTCATGTTATCGGACGGAATACATACGCAACCTCTTTAAAGACTATGACGATCCGGGGGTAACTGGGTGTCAGAAGGCACCGCGAGAAGTTCTTCGCGAACAAACCCTCGAGATGGCCCATCATCCAAATAGTAGAGCACGGGCTCATCGGGTTTGGTAATAGATCGATCTAGATGATATACATTGAGACCACACGGGATCAGTCGCGCGGCGGCTGCCACCTTCGAGCTCTCCCGGTTGATATAGGTACCGGACGTCAATATCAGATGGAAGTGCAATCGGCGATTGCTGCTCCTCTAAACCAACGGGTCGCCCGCGCGAGACGGCAGAGGGTTTGTTGGTCACCCTTTTAAACTTGATAGCATTTACGGGCTTCTTACCTATCAATCTGGTCACCTTTCCGTTCAGTGCTGAGACCACGGCGGGCAGTCTGGCCACCCACTCGGTTGATCGCGAATGAGGGTCTACAAGTTCTTTGGCATATTGGTGTCCGAACAGTCTCTCAGCCAGGGTTCGATTGAAGCGTTCCACGATCCCCTGGTCCCGGTGGATGTTGACGCGGCCGCGTCTGATTGAAACTTTGTGTTTAGCCAATAGATGAGAGACAGCGCCCATGAACTCGCGGCCGGGATCGACCTGGAGAAGATTCGGCCATTTGAGAGGACTCCTCTTATATATTCGGGAAAGAGCCTCGGCCACCTCCTTAGACTCTTTAGTGACCAACGGCTCAGCCCCCTTATACGACTCGCTACGTCAACGATTGTCAGCGCGTACTTGTACGTCTTGCGACCGACGCGATCGTGAGGTAGAAACAGGAGATCCGCTTGGTGAACTTGGTTCGGCACCGGCACGTCGAATTTCGGGCGCGGAATATTGCGAGGCGCGGGTAAATAGATCTGCCAGATGGCCTGCTTCTTGAGCCATTCCTTGACAGCGTTTTCGGAAACCTTGGTCGCCGCCGCGAGGTTCTTGATGGCCGCGAGTCCCTTCCAGTAGTCGCGTGGGCTGTAGTACGTGTTTGATAGCTTGCGCGCTAGTTTGGTATCAAGTTTGCGCGTGTTCATCGTATGCGAAGTATTCTAATATATCGGACAATCTCCAACATGCCCTCGCCAGATCGTCCGGTAACTGCGTCGTTAATAATAAACCTTTGTTGGAAGTCCAATCGCGATTGGTTTTGGAGGTTAAGTTCCCACTCCTATTCCAATTCGTGAATTGGGGGATCTCGGAGGAATCTAATTCATCCCTCAACACTGTTGAAGGAGTTGAGGTGGATTCTAACATCCGCTTTGCGAAAAGGGTGGCCGCTTTTCCGTCCTCGCGCCACTTCTCGAGAGAATCTTGGGCCAGACGAATCATACTCTTTGCACCAGCTATACGATGTTTACGGGCAGTGTAGCCTACATCGATCATAGCGTAATAAAGTTCGTCAACTAACATCGTTCTATATATATATATATTATTATTATTAAAAATTAAAATTTCGATTGAATATAGTAGCCGACGATACGCACCACATCTATTCCCACGACGATGAATGCGATCTCGCGATCTTTTTGGGCCTCTGACGGTACATAGAAATCTGAAAGTTGGGGCTCGCGATTCATTGGATCGAGACTTCTCTGCGGATATGCCAGCGCGTACTCGCGGTTGGCTTCTTCAACGTTCTGGAAAGTTTGCGCGGTGTGATTCTCGCGGCGAAGCTCTTCGTTGACCCAGTCGAGATGGGCAGTTCGTTTTTGTGACCACGCTTCCTTCGCGCTATTGAGTTGTTCTACAGCTAAATCGTGACGCTCGCGCTCCTCATCCGCGTTCTAGTTTTGTAGTTTAGAGAATAGAAAGTTGCTGCCGCTGAACGCCAATGCGTTCACGAGCGCTCCTCCTACTATTATTCCGATCGTAGCCATTTTATTTCCATATATTAACGGGTAGAATTCCAGCTTTAATTAGATAATCTCGGGTCCAAACTGCGGCCGCTACATCTAAGGTCGCGAGCCCTGCGTCTCTCGCAGTAAAGTCCAATTTGGGAGCGGACCCTCCTAGGGTCATTTTTGATAGTCGAGCGTACCCGATACTGAGACCCGATATCACCACGGCGTGATAAAGCGCATTCACTATCATTTTACCATCTTGTTCAGCCATTATTGATAATTATAATTATTGCATATAAAATGGATCGCGTTTAATGTTTAAATGGGGCGCATCCCTCAACGATTGGATTGGAACCGCGTCCAACAGTGTTGGGGGTTGTTTTTTCAACCTCGTTGATGACCTGTTATTGAAACGGTAAAGCACATACAGGGTGCCCACAACCGACAGACCACCAACAACAACCCACGGGATCCAATCAGTTGGAGCAATCGGTTCCAATCCAACTCCAACGGCAGTTGGTATTGGGGAGAAACAGCTGCCACCGGGTGTTTTGCCGTCTCTGTCTCCATCAATTCACGAATTGGCTGCAACCCCAATTTCAATTGTAGTTTGACCTCTCGAAGATCGGCGAGTATTTTATCTTGTTTAACTTTTCTAGCGGCAGCCGATGCCCGTCCAGCTGCCTGTTGTTTGGGATTTTTTATATGCTGAATGTCATCCAGTGGCGGAGTAACACTCGGGTTCGATTGTGTTGGAGCAATCGGGTTCAACACCGTCACATCTCGCAGGCTTCTTCTGTCACATTATTAGGCTTATAGTTCGTGGACATATATGTCCAAATTGACAGTGTTTACCCGTGATCAACGCGGTTGTCAGCGGAGCTAAGTACATTCCAAACTTGTGATAAAATGAGCAGCAGGCTGTTCTAAGAGTGTGTCCTATAAAAGGGTCGGTCTCTAGATCGCCAATCAATCCCGCGGTGTCTGGTATAGGGAGAAGTATACTAACGGTGGTAGCGTAAAAATAAATAGCCGCCGATCCGAGAGTTTTCGTCATCTCCGCACCTAATTTGGATTCGTATCGCGCATACATTTTATCGACCTCCGCATCGACATCTTATCCTCCTGACAAAACTGAGAGACTCCTACCGAGATAATGCTCCGATTGTCCCAGCAACCAGCGCAGCCAACCGCTCGCGTCGCGCCGCGTTTTCATTTTCTTTCGGGACCGTATCCGCAGCCGTGCTGACAGGTGTTCCATCTTTCAGGTTCAACTTCAATCCCGATTGTGTTGAGGTTTCAGTCGGAGCGACTGTTTCTTCCATTAGCTGATCGAGAAGTTCGTCGCAGTTCATTTTTTTCAAAATTATTGACTTAATTATTCTTACGAGTCTCATAAGTCTAACATATTGCCAAGCGCACCACCAGATACTTATGATCACCGTTATGCTCGCAACAAAGCTCGCAGCGGAGCAACAAATTCTTAGCAATTGCTCAGCATTGTTAAGCATTTTCTCAGCATTGTTAAGAATGTGTTAAGCATTGTTCAACATTGTTAAGCATTTGCTCAGCATTTGCTCAGCATTGTTAAGCATTTGTTCAGCATTTACTCAGCATTGTTAAGCATTTGTTCAGCATTTACTCAGCATTGTTAAGCATTTGTTCAGCATTGTTAAGCAATTGCTTATTACTTTACAATTAATTTTAAGAAAATTATAAAATTAATTAATAACTTTATAAGCAGTTGGTTGATCAGTCTTTAGCAGAAGCTTGGCGTGTTTAGTTTCCGAAAGTATCCGTCGAACCTCCAGGCGCTCCTCGCGCGTTGGGATAACGTCGTTCTCTCTAAGACATTCATCGAATGAGTCTTGGTCCTTGCAGTGGAAGAGGGCGACCCATTTCGTTTAGCTCGCGCAGATCCTTTAGGACGGCGGTTGGTACTTCTGAGTGGCGAATCCATACCACTTTGCCTCTCATTGGCGGCCAGAAAATGCGAGCTCGGAGAGCATGTCCTTCTTTTTGGTCATCGCCGCCTTGGTCGAGCAATCGTCAATCACGTATAGGGTGGGCTCTCCCTGGAATATTTGATAGAAGACACGCAGCCAACCGTGAAGCCTGTCGCCGGGGTCAATAACGTATACCTCAGGGTTGGTCCATATCCAAGGGCGCCGCTGATAAGTCTCCTTGTGTCGCACAGTGGGACACAGGATCACAATGTGACGAAAGGCATCGCGGTAGGAGCCCTCTAGCAAGTCGAGGATGAAAACAGTTTTCCGCATCCTGTCTGCCCACATATTATGGCAGAGTGGGCATCTCCAATCGTGAATTGGTATTGATTAATTAAATCAGCATAAAGCTGAGACGCATCGGCCATTTTCGATGTTGAGTTGCTCGTCCGTTATTATATATAAGTATACGTTCAATGTCCCGGCTCCATCCGTCTCTTTGGTTATCTGGATCGTCACACCCTCGCTAGCGTTCTCAACTTGACGTCCGCTACCGTGCATTTGGTCGTCGTCGCTGGCTCGCATGTCTAGCCATAGAGCGTATTTGGTAGTCAGAAAATCCGAGAGGGAGACGTCCGAGAGCTGCAGGTCTTTGGCAACCGCGCAACCTCCGGGGAACGCTTAGAGCTGGAAGCAAAATGTTTTCTTACTTCGTCCCACTGCTGGTGCGCGCGAAGACCCGCGCTGTAGAGTTGATTGGGTACTCGCTCGATCGTCACCTCTACCTTCGTGATTTTGGGGTTATAGAATTTGTCGGATTTTCTAGCACCGAGCGCTAACCGACCATCCTCGAACAACATCAGTATACCTTTCATCGAGCGGGCGGGTACGTTGACATTAATATTCCACAATGTGTCGCCTTTGTCTTTCGTCATCTTTTTGCGGGTGGCGAAGAACTCGGTCGTAAAGTATGGCAACGCGCCCGGCGTACTGGGATCTGATCAATCGCACGAGTTCGGGCATCGTGACCATGTCGTACTCCAGCGAAACATTGTCGATCGTATACTTCGATGTTATGTCGGTGGCCATGATAACTCGGCTGTAGTCGTTGAACGTTAGTTCGTACTCGAGGCGGTCCGTCAAAGCGCTCTGATAGTAGGGCATGTGACTCTCCAACAACTCAAAGTCGAGCGGGATGTAGAATCGGTTGCCGTAAGCGGCCGCGACCGCGTTGTCGCTCGCGACGTTATCTGCCTTGTCACCAGCCCCGATTCTAAGTCTGTTTACGTTCCTATTTCGGCTGGTGTCAATACCCTGATAGACAGCGTTTTCGCGCTCTTGCGCCGTCTTCCACAGGTTCTGGTAGCAATGGTAGACGTCGCTGTCATCGATCGACATCACCTCATTACCAGAAATCGTTATCATAGTCTTCTTGACGATGGCGCGACCCAGGTTCTGAACGATGGTTCGGTCCGCGTCCGTCGACGTCAGCGAAATAGTGAAAGCGAGGCGAACAGTCCCCGGCATAATGACGTCGCTAGCTCCGAGGTTGGGGAAGCGGACTAAGAGCTGCTGATTCTGGTCGATCGTCGATGGGTTGTTCGTAATAACGACACTCTGTCTCACGCCTTTTGCCCCGAGGGGCTCACGCAGACTGCGATATGGATTGAGTTTGCGACCGTATTGACTCGAAGACATAATCTATTAAACCTGTATGGCTTTGTCTTTAATATAATAATAATAAATTTTAATAAAAATTATAAAGATGGCTGATTACGATATTGACATGGATGAAATCGGCAGAGACGATTACCTCGATGGTGATGATGATGATGATGACTTCGAGGATTCCCTCGCGATACCCACCATAGAGACTCCAGTTACAATCCAATCACAATTGAGTGACGCTACCAACACCACTAGTCAAAGTCGTGAATTACTCGAGGGAGCTGTAAACTCATACTATAAACATTGGATGGAAAAAGATTTAATTCCAACTGTCGGTCGCTACTACGACAAGTTCGAATAGGATTCGAACGGTAGATTGCGACTAAAAGCGGCACCAAATATCCCGATCATCAACATGAAGACCGGAAAACCCCTAGCGCTGAGCACCATTGCCGGAAACCGGGGCGGTGGCGAACTCATAAGGAACGAACTCGGATTCGTAGATTGGAAGCGCGGTAAAACAATTATGCCAACCCGCGCTGTAGAGGCCCTCAAGTCTACCGACGAAACGACGGCCTCCGCGATAGAAACTGTCGAGCTCAGCGAACTCCCTCAAATAGCCACCGACGCTATTAACACGATGGAGACCACGTTCAGCGAAAACGAAATACTCAACGATGACCCACCGTTACCTCTTCGAGAACTCCGGGGACTCGATAAGGCTCTGCAAACGGTCCGGGGTGAACTGGTCCTTAACCTCTCCAAACTCACGGCGCTGGATGAACATATCGCGCTAGAAGAAAGAAAACTGGAGGAAGCCCGTGGCGACAGAGAAACTACCGAGCGGATCACCGAACGTCTGCGGTCGTTGCGGGACGAAAGAGAAGCTCGATTGAGGCTGCCTCGACTAACGTGAGACACTCCGCACCCAAATAAGTCGGATCCGCGAAACAATCTCGAGGGTTCTGCGCGAGGACACGACACTCGGTGAGCATCTTTCGCACTCTATTCAGAGAACAGGGGCGTCACGATAGCAAGCATCCTCATTGCTATTGGTATGACTATCAACTATAGTAGCATATATTACAGGAGGTGGTTCGGCACCAGCACCCGCGCCAGCACCCACACCACCACCCGCGCCATCCGGTGGAACCAAGGAGTGGGTAAAAAAACAACTAAAAAGCCCTCACAGTCTCTGCTAAATTAGCCGGAAAGGCGGCTGCCGCTCTACCTGGATTGATAGGAGGTATTATTTCTTACTTACTACTATATTATCGAAAACGATTGGGTGGTTTGCTAATAATGTTTGGGCCGTAATAGCGGCGATCGGCGGGCTCCTGCTATTTTACATAATTAAGCCATTAATTAAACTTAATTCTAAGGAATTAAAAAATCCAATCGGAAGCCCATAAAACTAAAACTACCAAAGTACAAATAATCCAACCCCCACGAGAGCAATGATGAGACCTAATTTCTCCTCCTCGTGGGTTGTGACAATATTTTTCCCCTGTTCCAATCAATCGCCGATTGAGGGAACTTAATTCGTGAATTGGGGGTCCTATTGCAGAGGGTGAAACAGGAGAGGAACTCGGTGGAACACTGGGTTCAAATGAACTTGATGGGGTGTCCAATTCGTGAATTGGGGTGGTGATGTGGGTGCTTGTGGTTTTATGAAATATTTTTCAAATTTATTTATTTGAATTTCCACTGTTGAACCCGACCGTCTTGGGGGTGCGCTTGATGATATCCACGTTCACGTTTCCCGTTGGGGTGGCCGATTTTTTGATTGGCGGGTGGCGATTACGATTCTGATTATTGTAACCGTCCGCAACCGGGTCGTCTCGTAGTATCATATCGTTCGGTGCCATATAATGACCTATTCCGAATACGTAGTCTACCGGGGTGCTGGCATTCTGCAAAACGTCTTGATACTGCTCGATCGCCTTCTCCAGGTCCACCTTAGCTGAGATGGCGTCCTCTACGAGTGCCAATAATTGTTTTTGCGCGTCAAACGCCGTTCCCGTGCCTAGTATAGAACTGCGAGTTTGCTTCTGTGCGCCGAGGATGGCCCAGACGCATGTCCGAATGGAGTCGTTGAGACGAGTAACCCCGGCCTGCGTGAACCCCAAACCCTTATCTAACATTTAAATGTACACCGCGTCCCGGACCTCAGCAGCCTGCTGTATGTAATCTATGTGAGCTCGTTTTGGAGGTAACCATTCGCAGGATGAGACGCCGCAGTGCCGACCTCCAGATACTTCCGGCCCGAAGGTCATCGTCGCGGGATCAAAATCCCGGCGCGTTCCGACTGACGATGTGGTCACCCGATCGATCGTGTCTAAAATCAGTCTGCGTCCAATTCCCGGACTGACCCCGAATGAGAACGTCCCCGAGGCCAGGAAATACTTTCTGTCTCCAGTCCGCATCTTTTGAAACGTTAAATTCGTTACACAGTCTTTCGAACGCCCCACGATCGTACGTGTTGGAAATGGGATTCCATGCGTCATCTTGAGGTAGTGGAATACCTTGTTCTTTGATAATCCTCCTAATGGTGTAATACGCGTGAATGTTGTAGACACTTCGGAGCATGACATTCTCGGATGTCAGATGGTCTTGATGCGAAACTCCGCATCCGGCCGTTGCGCACCATACGGCGAAGTTGAGCTGATTCTGCCAAAACTGCATCGGTGTTGCTTTCCACCCGTTCACGGCCTCCATCGTAGTAATCTTGGGCAGCCTATATTGTTCAAAGATGTCGGGAAAATTGGTGGTAAAGCCACTTTTCGGTCTAACCGTTACGGTTGGGTGTACAAGGTGGTCAACAACGTCTTTTTGTGTGTATTTACCTCCGACCGCGTACTTTGCATTAGAGTTAAAGTTAAATGCTTGGGTATCCATTGAAAGATATTTATTATGTTTGCTTCTATCACTAATGTTCAAAATGGGAGTTGTGAACTTCACAAGTCGATCGACAACTGCTGCGGAAAACACCGGGTAGGCCTCAGATCAATCACCTTCACGGTTGGGTGGAAAAACGTGGGGGATAAGGAAGGGTTCACCTATGTGAAGGATAGACAACGAGTACATGTAAAGCTGCCCCCCGGCCTTTGGAGTTCGAGATCCCTCCAAGCTTTTGTTGCGTCGGAGCTTGCTGGTAGAGCCAGCCTCACAATATCGAAGGTTACCTTTACCGTCGAACCCACAAACCGGGTAATGATCACCCCGGATTTGGCTGTGCGGCTCGGTTATTCAAAAACATACGCCGATGACATCGATGGTGTTTTGTTTGACCCGGGTGAGCTCATCGGTTATTACCCGGTGGACTTAACCTTCACAAAAACTCTCAGAGTGCACCTGGATCAATTGAACACATCGTACAACACATTAGACGGAGCTCCCAGTACATTACTAAAAGCTGTGCCCGCCAGTGACTGTTTCTATGGGGAGACTGTGACCTTAGACTTCCCACACCCCGAGATGAAAGTTTTGAAATCGGGACACATTCATGAGTTGAAGATTTCTATTCTTGATGATCAAGCGAGAAAGTTGAATAACGATTACCCGATTTCGGTCGTTCTCGAAATAACCGATTAAACATTAATATATATATACATATTAATCATGAGCATATACGGTCCAGGTAGTTCCAACTTAGAACGGGACGTTCCCGTCGCGGCCGCAGCATACGATGAAGCCGCAATGAGAAGGCTGGAGAGGGGCGTATCACAGTCCCACACAATTTTAACTAGGGCGGTTGCGCAAATGGAAAAAATACAAGCTAGCAAACACGTCATAACAGTTTGTGCCGAGGTGCGGGGTTCACTAAGCGAGGAGGCCTACGAATATTCATTCGGTGCCAACGCGAGCAACAGATACGGGGGATACACCATGGCAGTGTCCGGGACGATTTTTCGAATGGCGGTCTGCTCGGTCAACTTTCGCGGACACGCCACTGCCGAAGTCCGAGTGAATGTCGTCCTGAATGGTGTAGAACAGAATATTGGCATCACCAAGCACGCGGGGCAGAGGTCAGGGTTTACTATATTCGATGATGACACTACAATTAAAGTAGTGTTATTAACTTTGTTACAAAAATTGCCGACCAATCGGCTTCCTCCACTATTGTTACGCTGTTAATACAACTTGATCTATGATGAATGACGAGAAACTATATCCACACTTACCTTCGGGGACGGCCGACCCGGTATCCTTTAGGATGACCAGGATCGTCGAGATACAACATATTCTACAACACGAGGGAGAGATGCGGACGGGTTATGCGAAGAAATATAGACGGTCAGTCAATATATTAGAGGGGGTGAGCACCGCGTTAGCCTCAGCATCCGTTATAAGTGGGGTGGGGAGTGTGTCTTTATTGTCAATAGTTGTCGCTGCACCGGTCGCGGCGGCCTTGAGTGCGACAGCGGCGGGGGCGGACTGTTTTGCATGACGACCAACTTCATGGGCCGAAAACTAGAGGCCCACGAGTCGAAAGCACGATCGAATAGCGGTTCTCTGCGCGAGATCTAAGAAAAACAGTATCGACGTTATCGTGTCGAAAGCGATAGCCGACAACGATATATCAGATAGCGAGTTCAAAATGGTCGTCGAAGAGATGGTCAGATACCAGGAGTTAAAGGGTATTATCCGGTCCAAGGCTCGACCACAAATTCTCGCGGACGAAGATATAAAAAAAATAAAAAACTCGTTATGGAAGGGAGGGCCGACGAGAGAAAAAATCTCCTCTCCCGTCTCGGGACGTGATATGCTTATTCGCGTGTCTGAGGCAACAGCAGGATATTCCTCCACCTTACAGCCCAGCTGTTCCGACGGCCCCCCTCCATACGGAACATAAAAATATTTTTTTTTTTTTTTTTGTTTTTTTTTTTTTTTTTTTTTTTTTTTTTTTTTTTTTTTTTTTTTTTTTTTTTTTTTTTTTTATTTTTTTTTTTTTTTTTTTTGTTTTTTTTTTTTTTTTTTTTTTTTTGGGACGTTACGACACCCACTGACCACCATACATTTCTATAAATCGTGTAACCATTTCTACGATATCGCTTATAAAAAAAAAAAAAAATTATTACTGAACAGAACGAATTTATGTTGTAATCACACCAAGTAGACGACAATGTTACAATTACACGGGTTATGAATATTTCTATGTAAACTGGCTATCTGAATTTATTTTTTGTATCAACCTCAAGCGGTCGGATAGGAACGCCGTTGTCATGCAGTTGTTTACCATAGCGACCACATTTATAGGGAAATAGAATAGCTATATTGGAGAGGAAAATTGCATCATTAATGATTTCAATAATAATTGGTTTTTAATATCTCTAAAAGTGATATCGTAGAAACTTAGATTCGTAAACAAATCGTGGGGGTTTTAATTTTAAAACAATTTTATATAATACATATTAGTTTTATATCCGATACGCGTTATACTTCTTAATGATTGTATTTGCCTCTTGTATAGTTGGTATAATCGCCGGTATAATATTGTAAACGCAACGTTTTTATCGTAGCGTAATAAATTACGCTGATATTTCGTGTATTCGATACCGGCTAGTGTGTTCATTGTACAGAATTTATCGTAATCTTCGTTATATTCTATTTTATCATCCATTTTGTTATAATATTTTTGTTATAACCTATTAAATTTATCTGTTCAATTGAAAATAACATGATGTATTTATGACACCAATTGTCACGTTTTTTGTGTTGGTGACCAGTTTGTGTTATTGGACGAAACGGTGTTTTTCGGGGGGCGGTGGAGTAGTATATAGGGTGGAGAAATGATACCACCGTAGGTGATATCATTTTGACTCCCTATATACTACTTCCTCACCCATCAGTTAACTAATACTGGTTGGTGTTTGAAATGTTTCAATTTCATCAACATATATATGGATAAATGACTAACAACATCGATGGTATCCCAAGGATTTTAATTTTAAAGTTGAAATAGAACATATTTTATGTGGGATTTGCAAACAGGGCACGTTTTCTCGTGCAACTGTCCCCATTTGGAGAAGCGTAATATTGATTTTTTGATTTTTTAGCTGACAATGTACAAGGCTGTACACAGGCCAAAAATTGGACGCTGATGTGTAAGTGTGATTTACCTCAAGATAAACTGGATTAGTTTTTACTGATATTCAGTAAAAACTAATCCAGTTTATCTTGAGGTTTATCTTGAGGTTTATCTTGAGGTATAACATTTAAAATATACAAATATTAATTTAAAGGAGTACCGATATGATATATTTAAATCCCGTTCATATTGCCTTGAATTTAACGTAATAAAACAATATAGGATAGTTTATCAAGTCTTGAGAGAAACGAGTGATATACAGATTTTCAACCAGCATAGATAATTGCATACTGCATAGTTGACCAACATTTATAACGTAGACTAAAAAAGTAAATAATAATTACTATGTTACCGATAATTATTTATAGATGTATACTGAACACAGAATAACAAGTGCAAATTATATAAATTACTTCTAGCTGCAATATTGACAATTACATAATTGCGAAAAATATTTTATTATGCTCCATAAAGATACACAATGAGCTGTAATAAATCAACAAAAAATGTAATGCTGTTTTGTAATCACTGTAATTGTACATGAAATCACGAGTCCTGATCAGGGTTTGCACTGTTAAAGCTAGTGAAGTCCTTTGACTATTTTAAACCAAAGCCAGCCGAGTAGGGGCGGTAGCAAAGCCTGCCTGGGAACAAAAATTAATACAATAATGTGTCCCAGTATAATCTGATCAGGGCTTGTACTGTACGTTATTTAGTCTGTACTGGGACTCAATATTCTATAATTTGTCACAGTCTGTACTACTAGTGTACACATTAAAGTATGATCAGTAGCCGATTTCACGAACATTGCAAAGTATACTTTTCTAGCAAAGTATACTTTGAGGGAGTAATCATTTATTTTTCCTGAAATTCATTATTTAATATAGAACTTACAACTGCATATATTTGATAATTAAAAGTATGATGAATTATTATACTGAATTTATTACATTAGCACAGCCAAAATGGCTGTGATAATGTAAATAAATTTAGTATGATAAAAATTAATAAATTTATCATAAAATTGAAAATTTCTCCCTCAAAATATACTTTGCTAGAAAATCATACTTTGCAATGTTGATGAAATGGGCTACAGACCGGATGAATGTCAACCACAGCATAATCTCCTTCATGTAGAATGTTGTAGCTAACATTAGAACGTGGTCTGAGAGATGAAGCCATGCCTGCTACCATAGATCCTAGTCTTGTCGGCATCTAACAAAACACAAATCGCAGTTTTCACGGCAGTTACCATGACGTTAGTTACCATGACGTTAGTTTCGGATTAACGGTGTAATTTGTTAGATAATGTTTATGGCTCGTGTTGCAGTTGCTAATGTAACGTCATGTTTTGGATTGCGGCCCAAGTAACGTAATTTCGTATGAATAATTTTCAAATAAGGCAGAGTGAGGCGTTTCACTGTTGTTTGCTTCTGTCTGAAATAATTTTGGGGAATAATAGCGACATCATTTAACATTTCGTATGCGACGACATATTTTAAAGTAGGCAGTAGGCCGCTTATAACATTAACTTTGTGACAAAACACGATACCGGGCAGATTTGGTAGCGTCATACCTTATAATTGTCGCCGTGTGTCTTTCTTGATTTGATACTACACAAGCACTTTCGACTACAAAAGCAAGTTTATGACCATCACATTTCCAATTAATATGTTGAATCTTTTATTTTAAATTCAATACAAACTCCGGATATGTATGTCATTATATAACTGCGTGTCTATCTCCATAAAATGATTTATGATAAAATGAGGGGCATTAAATGGCATATCAGTCGCTAAGTACTGGATAGAATTGTTCAACAGTCTCAATTTACCAAGATAAATAAAGACATTATAAATATGAATCTAGTAGAAGAATATAATATACACAGAGTAATACAGGTTCATGCACTGGATAGAATTGTTCAACAGTCTCAATTTACCAAGATAAATAAAGACATTATAAATATGAATCTGGTAGAAGAATATAATATACACAGAGTAATACAGGTTCAAGCACTGGATAGAATTGTTCAACAGTCTCAATTTACCAAGATAAATAAAGACATTATAAATATGAATCTAGTAGAAGAATATAATATACACAGAGTAATACAGGTTCAAGCAAAGACCATGATCTGATGGAGCCAGCCGAGTTTTGTTTTATAACCAGTGTGGGGATCGGAACATATTGTACATTTGCTTGTCAATACATAATGTTACCAACAACTTTAACATTTAACCCTTTCAGCCCTAAATAACTGGAATATATATGGGCCGCGCCATACGAAAACCGGGCTTAATGACAACGTCATGAAAAGCGGTAAACGACGTCGGAAAAACGACGTTTCAAATTGTCTAGTGTCGCCGTAAAAGTTCACAGTTTGCCCTCCCATTTACGTTTACTGGTGTTAGTTAACATTAAGTGTGAACAGAAAACTGAACATGATAACTTACTGAAACTTTCACTAATATGAGACGCGATACCTGGTATCTCGGTACACATATTATGACGTCATGACTTGACGTCACGTACTTGTGACGTCATTGGACGTGAATACATGTTTGACGTTATGGCCATGGTATCGTGACAAAATATTATAGCAAGGATACTTGCACGAGTTCCTCGCAGCATCAATGACTTAGAAATACTTCAGGCGCTGTACATTGTCGCCTAACTGTCGTTCTTTGACATTTTTACTCTTTTTCGTCGGTTGTCCTTATGAATTCAAAATGGTGAACTCATAATTTAACTGGCTACATATCAGCGAAGTCTTCGCTTACACTGCACTTTGATTCCTAAATAATCTTAAATATGAACAACCTAGTGTATGCCAACGATATTACCATCTATTATCTTGGTAAATTGAGACTTTTTGAACAATTATATCCAGTACTTAGCGAATGATATGCCATTTAATGCCACTCATTTTATCATAAATGGAGGTAGACACGCAGCTATATAATGACATAAATATCTGGGGTTTGTATTGAATTTAAAATAAATGCATCAACATATTAATTGGAAATGTGATGGTCATAAACTTGATTCTGTAGTCGAAAGTGCTTGTGTAGTATCAAATCATCAGTTTATCACTTGACTGCATACTAATGTAGACCAGGCGGTGCCTCAAGAAAGACACACGGCGACAATTATAAGGTATCCCGCTACCAAATCTGCCCGGTATCGTGTTTTATCACAAAGTTAATGTTATAAGCGGCCTACTGTCTACTTTAAAATATGTCGTCGCATACGAAATGTTAAATGATGTCGCTATTATTCCACAAAATTATTTCAAACAGCAGCAAACAGCAGGGAAACGCCTCACTCTGCCTTATTTGAAACTTATTCATACGAAATTACGTTACTTGGGCCGCAATCCAAAACATAACGTTACATTAGCAACTGCAACACGAGCCATAAACATTATTTTCATACTTTGTCTTGGCCTAATGGGAGACACTTGGCCAGGCTACGAGATATCCAAATTTGGTTGACATGCGATCAAAGATGACAAATATATAGGACTTGTCCGGACCAACACCACATGTATACGCCGTTGATAAAAACGTCGTAATTTCGACGTCATTGATCTAAAACGTCATATAAGTTTTTACCACGCGTCATAAAACTACTTCTAAAATGAAACATAATTGGGATACATTGATAATTTTGGCGGAATATGGCTTTTAAAAGATGTACAATTCAGAATACGCGAAAAAGTAAAAACTGAAAATGTTTGTCATTAAGCGCGGGTTTCGCACGGCGCGGCTCATATGTTTTTGGCGTTCGTAGTTGTGCAAAAAGTACACACAAGATAATGTTGACTTTGCCCAAGGTTACGTGTCGTTTGTCAATTATTCACTAATAGTATAAAATTATACATACACTACTTAAAATCAACCTACATGGCAGGCCTATTCGTTTACTACTCCATTACGCTTAAACGTTCTTATTGACGTTGAAGTCGCCCGTTAGTGTTAACGTCGTAATTGCGACGTCATTGAGCTAAAACGTCGTTTGCGATTCTACCACGTGTTACAAAAATACATGTAACATGAAAAATAATTGAGATACGGTTTTCGCATAACGCGGCCCATATATGTTAATTTTCGGTCAATTCCATTCAACACAAAATACTTTTCAAATAATCGATTTATAATTTTTTTTAAACAAATATGAACATTACTTGCAAAGAGTGCAGATCCTGATGAGCCGGCTCGTCTGGATCTGCACTGTTTAAAAACACCTATATAAACGGCTATAGTGTTGAAAGGGTTAATACACGATTTAAACATGTAGATGCACAGTAAGATTGAACTTCACTTTTTACAGAGTGGGGCTGGTTCAGTTGGATCATGGGTAATATGAATGCATATAATCAATTACATGTATTACATATGCTAAATCAAACTTTGGCTCTTGCAGCGCTGGAGAGTGACATTGTCATCTGCGGGTTTATTATAAGTATTACTGTCTTTTTGTAATAACACGTGCAAGTTTTGTATTGAAAATTCAGGTCTCTCATTAATGACGATTATAATGTACCACTCAACCATGAAGTCTTAATAGAACAGTGATTTCTACCCAGTACTGCAAGAGCAAAAGAGGGTGAATATCTGTAATTGTATATTTTGTATTTATATCTGACTACTACATGTATATTATGTACGGTTTGTGGGGGATGGCCCCGACCCACCACAAACCTATTACCTGAAAAAAGAAAAAAAAAAGATAATAGATGGTAATATCGTTGGCATACACTAGGTTGTTCATATTTAAGATTATTTAGGAATCAAAGGGTAGTGTAAGCGAAGACTTCGCTCATATGTAGCCAGTTAAATTATACGTTCACCATTTTGAATTCATAAGGACAACCAACGAAAAAGAGTAAAAATGTCAAAGAACGACACGGTTAGGCGACAATGTACAGCGCCTGAAGTATTTCTAAGTCATTGATGCTGCGAGGAACTCGTGCAAGTATCCTTGCTATAATAATTTGTTACGACACCATGGCCATAACGTCAAACAGGTATTCACGTTCAATGAAGTCACAAGTACGTGACGTCAAGTCATGACATCATAATTTGTCATACCGCAGATAAGTTTCTCGGCTTTTGATTGGCTAGCTTGCCAGGTCATATATATTATATGACCTGCCAAGGCCGTCGAACATAGAGAAATTGCGATTCCCCTCCGGCGCCTCGCGTCCAATGAAGACGCATTTTGAAAGCGTCTAGCGATTGCGAATTGTATTCCTCACTAAACACAATAAAACCCAGAATTGATCAATACAAATAACAAATTGTACACTCAAAAACAGTCTTTACTGTTTATTTTTCCATAAATATTCTTCGCTCATCAAAATATGAGCGAAAAATTAGCCAAAATAACGAAAATTGCTTTTCAAATCTCAACACACTTTGCTTCGTGACACGGCTATATTTAGGTCACAAACTATGGGTTCCACGCATGAAACCGCGGCGTAGCAATGACAGCGAATGTTTGGGAACCAGTCGCATTATTCTAGAGGCGCCAAAGGGAGAGCCGATCGATAGAGCAGTGGAATATAAATTAAATTACACGATATAAAAAAACTGTCATAAAGTCGTTTTCGATGGATTTCTTACTCCATATTTAGTTTGTTTTCGTTTAATAAAAAAACAAAATGTTCATTTACGCCTTTATATTAAGACTGACGGTAGAAAATCGAATCTCTGATTATTTTTCTTCCTGAACAAACGCAAAGATCAAAAGAAGAGATATGTTTATACGGCCAAATACAGGATCTGCGGTATGACAAATACGTTATTGTGATTCTACACAGGCTATATGGTGTAATATTGCCCGTCTGAGGGTATGTTCACCCTCGGCTATCGCCTCGGGTGAACATACCTCCAGACGGGCAATATTGTTACGCGCCGGCTATGGAGCGTGTACCCTATACTGTTATGATCCTCTTTTGTTTGAGCAGAGCCGCTGTATGATTTTGTATCAGCTGTTAAAAGTGCCTCCTTGGCTCTTGGACTGTGGACTACTCAGTCACCAAGGCACGCTCTGAGGGCTGAGTTTGTCTGATTGCTTTACTTTGGTCTGACTGCCTGGTAGTATCATGTACTGAGAAGTACAGCAATCAAACTACAAGCCGGCAGCCTGTGCGTTATGACTAGGACTGCTGTCCTTGTGGTTCTCTATGGACTGGATGTGGGATGAGACACCACTCAGTAGGAACGCTGGGAATTCACAAGTAGTCGGTTGAATTATAACAATTGAATAAGCTGGTAACTGACGGTGAATGGCAGATACATGGACAACACAATTGTTTCACATACGTGTTCACTAAGAGTAACCAATACTATCTTGTTTTAGTGGAACAGATGATGATGGTTCAAATGCATTATATATTTATAGTCATGTTTTAGTTACACAATAAAATGGCATGAAGAATGGAAACTGATTCTGCCAAACTTATCTCGAAATTGTCGGACGCTCGATCTTAATGCTAATGTGTGGTGCTAACATAATATCACGGTCACACTTCAGTAGCATACGAACACATTATAATTTGTTAGTACCGCGCGAAGTCACAAACCAGTAATTAATGTAAAGATAGTTCTATGCCGGGCTGGTTTAAACGAAATATTTAACATAAAATTTAGCCACCTAGCACTGCGGTGAATACACGTATGTATGTGTATTAATAATGCTATAACAGGATAAGACGGTGTAATATATGTTGCCGTAAATAATGTCCAAAGTGATTCTGAAGACTTATTTATGCCTAAATGTAAATTTACTTGCTACGAGGATGATGTTATAATGATCTTACTGTGGAATTGATGTGATACATTTTTCTCACGAAATTTGCGTGGAGGTGTTGTTTGTGAAAAGCCAAATGTCAGAATGAATCAACAGAAAAAATCGGGGTTCTTTTATACCCATGTGTTGGCCGGCGGCCAACGGCCACTAATTTGTGGTCACAACGGCCACTTTTGGGTCGGAGCGGCCACTAAAAGTTGGCCGCCCACGTGAAGATCTCGAGACCGGCCAGAAAATACTGGCCGGGCTCGTGAATGACCCAAAACAATTGGCCGCTGACGTATAAGTTGCCAGGGCGATCTCGTGAGCGGCCGGCCAGACAATGTTGGCCGCTCGCGTGCGGTCTACAATATTACAAACCGCCAAACTCGCCTGTTACGAAACGCACCAAGACGCATATTTCATCGATAAAGACAGATAATTAATAAGTAATACTTTTCTGAAAATACAAATAAACCTATGATTATATACCAGAAAGGCATTGTTGAAAGAACGCTTCATTGTTGGGCTTTGAAAGTCACTTCGTTTCGTCAAATTAACAATCCCAGAACGCAACGAACAAGATGGCTGACGAAATGTGGATTATTTCTATTGCTGAGAATGAAGGCACGTTTTCTCAATTTAAATTGCTCTCTGGGATGGTTAGGCGTGGGCCATTTGACGAAATGATGTGGTTGAAAGCAAATTATCTGACAGCAAGCGTGGTTTTGCATCTAAGGCTAAAATGATGGACTTTGGAATGACTGAATGTTGAACACGGATACAACAGGTGCGCAAATTGGAAGCATGTGATAGTGACAATGAATTCAGACAAGACCGTGATGTTTTAAGGTGTGTGCTGGGTCTGAGTATGAATTCCAGACGCACACACATGCCTACACTTCACTGCTTGTCATATCGACATAACAAGAAATATAATTTACAATAGTCAAGAGTGTTAGTAGTTCCTGAGGTTCACATCAACACTGATGGACAACTTAATAATGGGAGGTAAGTCACATATGCCGGTGCATATCAATATTACACCACATAGCCTGTGTAGAATCACAATAACTTATAATGTGTACCGAGGTACAAGGTATCGCCTCATATTAGTGAAAGTTTCAGTAAATTATCATTTTCCGTTTTCTGTTCACACTTAATGTTAACTGACACCAGTAAACGTAAATGGGAGGGTGAACTTTTACGTTTTTCTGACGTCGCTTACCGCTTTTCATGACGTTGTCATTAAGCCCGGTTTTCGTATGGCGCAACCCATATATTTTTAATCAAATCAATTTTGAAATGGCGGATATTGCCTGTGAGACGCAGCTATATAACGACAGAAAGTTGCGTTAATGTTTTTGGCTAAGTCATTTGACCATGAACACAGTGGGCTGCATGGATGGACTAAATAATAAATATGGATGATGACAAATAAGTATATGAAGTTTCAATCAAATTTGACATGCAGAGATATACCAACAAGAGCGCCGGAGGTCACAATAAACGCCCACCGAGGCATTGTCAATGAAGCACAAACAAACGTAGGTCAATGTCACATTAAGGTCAAATGGTATACATGTACGTGTATGTCACTTGCTGATCTACACCATTAACTGATTGTTATGTGCACGAGTATGAAGTAAATTGGTTTAACACGAGAAATAGTAGAAGACAAGCATAAAGTTGCATTTTCTGAGTCACAAATGGGGCATAACTCCATATGCTTTTAGGTGGAAATGTTTGTGTTACTAGCTCACCGTAAATGTCAAAAATAGGAATTTTGGATCTTAAAAAAGGGAATAATTATGTAAGGATTTGGGATGCAGTGAACATTTTTGTGTTATGCACTGTGGTGCTCGGTGGTGGTCAGGTATGCAAGGTATGAATTGGATCAGTGGAAAGCAATTTCGCTGTACGAGTCGAAAAGGGGAATAATTCCATAATGATTTGAGGTGGAGTGAACATTTTTGTGTTGATTGATTGATTTCCTCTATATTGTGGTCAGGTATGCATGAATTGGGTCGATGAACAAATTTAGGACTATTTCATATAAGTCAAAAATGGGGATTTCAGAGTTGAAAAAGGGGGATAATTCCATAAGGATTTGAGGTAGTGATTTTGTTTGTGTTACACACTCCAGCATTTGATGGTGGTAAGGTATTTAAAGTATGAATTGGATCGGTGTAAAATGTAGGACTAGTTCGCTGTACGAGCCAAAAATGGGAATTTCGGTGTCGAAAAATGGGGATATTTCCGTAATGATTTAAGTTGGAGTAAACAAATTGTGTTACGCACCAAGCAACTTTAAATTTATAGTTAGTAGTCATGTAAGGTAAGTATGTACCTCATCAGTGGAAAACTGTATGATTAGTTTGCGGTATGAGCCAAAAAAATAGGAATATTTTAGTAAAAAAGGGGAGATAATTCCATAAGGGTTCGAGGGGTGAGATAATGTTTGCGCTACGCACAGCGGGACTTTATAGTAGTCGTGTATGGGAAGTATAAACTTGATCAGTGGAAAACTGTAGTACTAGTCCCGTACGAGCCAAAAATCCCAAAATCAGAACGGGATACATGTATTTACAGAAAAAAAATAATATTCAGCCCTGAAATTAGGATAACCTGACAGGTCCTTACAACACCAGAGTCATTTAGCCCCACTCCCCAAAAGCAATAGTATTAGTACTAATCGTATTACTTTTATAATGGGTATAACCGGATTCAGCTCTCACGTACTAGAAAGCCAAAAATATACCTGAGTCAAACCAAGGATATCGGGATTCCGGTAATAATGCATCCCCCTGTTAAATGTACCCTTCACATGCTGCCAACCAACCGCCCAAACAAGTACATGAAGTTTCAAGTCAATCGGACATAGTGTTGCAGAAATAATGGGTAGTCCAAAACTTCCGCAAATGCTGCCAAAACGTTAACACAATCTAAGTAATTTAACCTTGAGGATGTGGGCCTCATGGGTGGGCTGTGGAATGGTTTGATTTAATCGTGTTTACGGCCTGTCAACAGCTAAGGTCATTTTTGGCCGGATTAATGGGGTTGAATCCCATAATGGCATACATGTACGTTACCTGCTGTGATGGGGGGGGGGGGGGGGGGGGGGGGGGGGGGGGGGGGGGGGGGGGGGGGGTGGGGGGGGGGGGGGCGGGGGGATCCAAAGACAGAACCGAATATTTACAGAAAAATATATATATTCAGCCCTGAAATTAGAATAAGCTGACCTGGTGTCAGGTCCTCACCACACTAGAGTCACTTAGCCCCACTCCCGAAAAGTAATAGGATTGGTACTACTATTATTACCGGTACATTTATAATGGGTCATAAAAAGTAAGTTTTGTTTGTTTGTTTATTGGTGTTTAACGGCCTATCAACAGCTAAGGTCATGTAAGGCCGGGCAAACGGGTTCAATCCCATTTTAACCTGCTGCATTGGGGGGAAAATCCCAAAATCAGACCGGAATATTTACATCGAGATAAAATATATTCAGCCCTGAAATTAGAATAACCTGACCTGGTGCCAGGTCCATGCCACACCAAAGTCACTTGGCCCCTCATAAAAAGTAAGAATGTTACCGAGTGAAATAATTTAGGATCAAATACAATCTAACTTTTCATATACATGTTATACACACATACTAAATGTTCAAAGCCAGTCTGGTATTTGGGTATTTCAAAATTTAATTGGGTAAAATAAACACTACTAAATCACTACTAAATCACACTACTGTTAACACATCAACAGACAGCAATTATTGAATAGTTTGCTTCGAAATGAAAACATGTATTATCATTTCATTAGAATTGTCTCCTTGAAATGACAACATGTCTTGGCATTTCATTAGAATTGTCTCCTTGGAGACAATTCTAATGAAATACCAAGATGTGTTTCACGTAAAATAAGAAAAATATGCTATATGTGTGGTCTGTTTGTTGTTTTCTGCAGCACGATAAAGGTACGACAACAATCTTATTGCTTTTCGATACTCGCTACTTCTGATTTCAATTTTTTTTTTTGCCAATTTCAATTTGGTATTTAAGCAAATACGCAGCTCTTCTGGAGCTCTGACAATATACCATCTTTTTATTGCTAAATAAATACTATACATATACCATAATAGACATGTAGTTTCTTTATACTTCCAGAAACGAAATACAACTACTTACACAGAGCAACTTGAGAATAGCAGGATGTTTCTTCGTCCATTGCATGTATGCATTGTCATACTTCTGTTCGTGGTAGTCATCGGACTTGCAAGCTCAAAGGTACGATATAGAATACCAGGCTAACATTTGCTTTATATTAACCTATCAGGTACGGCTAGGAAACGCGTAGGAATTCTCTTGGAATTCCTATCGTTACCGAGCCTAGCCTGGTAAATTTGATATAAAAAACAGACAAGCGTTAATTAGTGAAACGGGCCCAGATGTCGGTTTCGAACTGAGCCCAAAACACTTCACATCAAAGGACAATAATATATTTATTAGGCAAATCTAAATGTTTAAGCTATAACATTTATGAGTTTTACATTGGTTTCCTGTGAGTGTTATAATAAAATGCATACACAATTTGTGCACACTTGTTTTTATTTAGTAACTCAGTTTTTGGTAGCGATATATGTTCATCTGTATACTAGTCAAAAGTAAGAAAACAATTGTTTGGCATCATATAAATGGCTGTCACGGGTTTTGTGACCAATGTAGATCCAGATCAGCCCGTGCATTCGCACGGTCTGATCAGGATCTGCAGTGTTCGCCATTCCATCACTGAAACAAGGTTATACAGCGGAACCTCGCTAAACCGGACACCCTGGGAGGTCCACATGGTGTCCGGTTTAGCGAGGTTTCATTGTAAATCAGGAATTTGATTATTCCGAGCCATATTTGTGTGCTATGCGATCACGAACAGACATTATCACCTGAGATAAATGACCAGGAAACTCATCAAAATTATGATCACATATGTTTATTGTTGTCCGGTTTAGCGAGATTGCACTGTAACAGACATATACGTCGCTATTAGGTTACAGCAGTGTGCTATTTGATCAGGAGCTACACAAATCCCATAAGCCCCATTTCTGCAGTCACAGCCGCATATATGGTAAATGGGGTTTCGTGAGAACACCATAAATGAATGGCACGGTTGGCTGTGCCCTGGCCCAAACAACATTACCATTGTGTAATAGAAGACATTGTTAATACATCGCCGCACACCGAGCTATTCACTGTGTTCATTGACGTATTAGGTTACAGTCTCATTGGCAAATGTTAATATATTGCCAATTACGTGTCAACCTCGACGATTGGTAACATATGTAACGATTCTAACAGTTCATGTTTATTTAACAGGTATCTCGATATGCATTGACCGAATACAGACTGACTGATAACAAATTGTTCTATCATTCGATAATATTAAAATTGATTAAAATTTAAGAATGGGCCTTCTTTGTATTACGTGAAATTTGGTCAAATATTGAGTTTATTACGAAAAATGGTTTGTCTATGGGAAGTTAACATGGGGGAAAAAGAGGTGGAGGAGCTGGGGAGAATTTTGGAAATTGAACCCTGTCTTGGACATGATGTAACCACGAAAACAAAAGTTAAATTTTGAAAATCGGTCAACTATTTCTGAAATTAGAAAAATGTCCCCGTGTTAAATCCTTATAGACATCTTCACTCTGTGAAGATGTCTATGCGGATTTAACATGGGGAAATTGTTTTTTCGCAATAGAATCAATATTTGACCAAATTTCACGAAATAAAAAGAAGACTCATTCTTAAGTTTTCCTTTAATTTAATATTATCGAAAACAATATTGTTTTTGAATTGTTTATATGGCCGCAAAATTAGAAAAATGTCCCCATGTTAAATTCCCATGGACATTTTTCTTATGGGGATTTAACATGGGAAATTGTTTTTTCGTTATAAAATCAATATTTGACAAAGGTTCATGATTAAATGTTTTGATAAAATTTAAAATTATCGAAAAAAGATTATTATGTTAACTCTTTGCATGCTGGGAATGAAAATAATAGCTTTACTCTTTAACTTAATAGCAAATGACAATTCATCAATGTCTTTCTTATTTCTCTGTGAAAATATGTAATTAGCCATCGCATGCCTCGCAACCAACTACCACGTATTGACAATAAAAAACTTTCTTCTTCTTTTTTTTTGCCAATAAAAAAAATCGGGACGGGCCTTAATTCTCAGGGCGGACGGGGATGAGAATCCAGCATTTATTCTATAATGATCTTAGTCTAGTGTTAATTTGATATATGTTGATCAGGATTGTTTAGCAAACAGTAGAAATTCCTCGGCGAGCCTCGGAATTCCTACATGTTTTATATACGCTTGCCTGATTGGCTGTATAATTATCAAAATGGCAGTAGCCGAAGTTAAACCATTTCATGCTGAGGATACGCCATTATGTTTGCGGGAAATCCTAAATATTGTCATTCTATGTGCTCAGAAGTATATGTCGCGACCACCATTTGAACTGTAAAATGATTGGTCACAACATACACTTTCATTGAGAAATAACAAAAATAAAATATTTAAAACAAATTATACCCGTAAAGGTGTATTCCGCATGTAATGGGTTAATTAGTACGCTTCTGCCAGCAGAGACCTGGGGCCCGTTTCACTAAACTTCTTACGACTAAAATGTTCATAAGTTAAAATTTAAGATCGTCTATAAATTTCAATTTATGGATTTACATTTATTGAGCATTGGCTGCATATGCAGCCTATGCTCAATAAATGTAAATCCAATAATTATTTACAAGAAAAGATTGTTAATGTGAAATTTACAGACTATCATAATTTTGCACTTACGAACATTTTAGTCGTACAAAGTTTAGTGAAATGGCCCCCATATCGGTATATAGATTTCCTTTGTATGTTCATGAATCTGATTCGCGTGTGCATGTGAACAATATAGGTCACGATTACATACACAGTACAATGTACAATAAACAGTACACCACCGTTTGCGGTAATCTTGCTTATAGTTGTATTTTTTTTCTAAATCCATGAATATTGTGCTTGAAATCTAGCAGATTGATTGGCTGAGCCTGAGTTGTGCTACAGCTCAGACTCAGCCAATCAAACTGTTTGATTGCGAGTTTAGATTGCCAATAGATTTTCAGAAATATTGGCATTTTAACAAGATTAATATAGGCGGTTGTGTATATGGTTAAATGTTATTTGTATACGTTATGTGTTAACATATTGGATATTTAAGGAATTAAATGCGAGGGAGCGCTAGCGACCGCCGAATTTAGTTCCTTAAAAATCCAATATGTGAACAATAAATCACTTTCCATTTTCTGTCAAACATGTAGTCCTTAAAGTTGGTAAATTAAATATGTAACTTAATGGAGTTAATCTTTCAATATGTGAACTAAGTGGAGGTCAAAATGGCCAGCGAATGGCTGAGAAAGTATGCGAATTATAATCAATAACGCGATACGTACTACAATCATCATTAAAGCTAGTATGTCACTGGGCTGCGACTGTTGGCGACAAATTGCGAACGGCATTCGCGAGGGAGTTTCCTCACGTGAGTCGCAGGGCCTCGCTCTCTTGTCGCTGGAATTTTGAACCTGTTCAAAAACTTCGCGCGACAAATGTTCTCTCAAAATAGTCACAGAGTCGTCGCGGGTGTCTCGAACCCATCTCGAACTCTTCTCAATTTAGCTTGTGTGAGCCAGAAAGTGCGAGAAATGTGAGACAACTTTGTGAGGGGTTGGCGACCTATGAAACTAAATTGTGATTGATTGGAGACAAAAATGAAAATCTGACGACATTCGCACGACATGTATGCGAACTTTTGATCCAAATTCCGCGAACGTGTCGTAAGTAACAATTCAGTGTGATTCCAAGTTAAAATTGTCACTAATTCACGTATTGTATCGCAATTGTGTGTCTCCAACTAGTCGCGATCTGTCGAGTGAGATACTACCTTAACAGTGACGTATAGGCCAATAGGGGTGGGTATTTTCATCACTAGAGTTGTTTCGTTTGTTATATTGTATGTACACGTCACTATAATACATACTTTACTTATTATTAGCCGATCTATTTATAGATCGGCTAATATATTGGTCATCCATCGAATTCTGAAAAAGTTTGTAGCAACCCTTCCAACTTCCAAATTGCATCAACCGATAAAGTTTGTATTTTTGGCAATTATCTCCGTTTAAAACTTTAAATATAGCCAAATAACACAATTTTGAATACGTAATGAGCTAAACGCCGGAAGAGATTGAACCCGGAAGTTGTTGTTGTTGAAGTCCATAGTTGGCTCTAATGGCCATATACGTCAACATACGCCGATTATTGTGCTGATTTAAAGCTTTTATTTATTAAACAGAACAAGTTTCAGCCACGTATAATTGCGTAAAATGTGTTTATTCGGCTAATTTATAATCGACCTCTGCTCAAAATCTCCTCCGACTAGCAACCCCAGCATCTCGGGTTTATCCCATTGGATCGCGTATGCTCGTCATTTGACGCTAGTTAATATTCACAAAATTTTCCACCAATCAAAACGAAGAATTGCCCTTCATAGCGAACTTTGATTTGTTTACGTATCATGCAGGGATGGCAGGGATGCATCCAGCACGCGCGATTGCGGCAATCCCCCTTAATTATTGTCAATGCCGCAAATTATTGATTGTCTTGCGCCCGACATCGCACAAAAAATCACGGATGGGCCCCTTTTTAAATGACCAGTGCGCACATTAAAAAAACATAATTGACTATTTAAACGCGCTGCGTATTTAAATCATTGGAAGGCGTGCAGTTCAATCGAGTTTGTGCGGCCGTTGAACGTAAGCTTAGAGTCGATTTAAACCATTTAAATCGATAAACAAGGGATAAACAAGTGACAACGTTATCAAGGCCAATCTGGGCATGTGCCTGAATACGCATGATGCGGGATAGTACAACCCGTTGGCCCGGCCTTAAATGACCTTAGCTGTTGATAGGCCGTTAAACACCAATACTTACTCGCTCATTCACCCCCCCCCCCCCCGAGACTCAGTAACTACTAAAATGCGGACATATATTGAACCCTGATTTGATCGGCTAATAACATCATGCTCTGCATGACTTTTCATTTACTTACTTCAACACCACGTGTCCTAGATGCATGTTGTATGAATGTGCATCGATCGGTATACAACCATAGCATATAAGTTAATGTACATCCGGGGCGGATCACAGTTTACCACCAGTTGGAGTCTGAATTTAAAAGACAGGAAAGTGCATTTCGAAGAGCTCGAAAATAGGACAACGATAACTCTTGCAATTACTCCCGTATCGTCCACGGGAGTAGATTGCAAGTTACCTTCGAGCTCTTCGAAATGCACTTTCCTGTGTTTTACGGCATTTAAATTCAGACTCCAACTGGTGGTAAACTGTGATCTATGTAAACTCCGTGGCTGAACGGGGGTGGGGTGCAACCCCGGACCCCCCCCCCCCCCGCCTCCAGATCCGCCCCTAAATGAATTCCATAATGTTTACATTATACACGTAATGATCTATAGCTAGTTTGTTGTTATGGTTCCATACATAGTCATGCGAAATAGATAGTCATTAGCATGCGCAAGTCAGTTTCAGTGTTATGTAATATCATCAATTGAACAAATACCACGATGATGTGTTATATATCGAGTTATGCGAAACAAACTAAAATCTGTATATTCAGCAACAAACACACATACCAGTACCATAAACAGGCACTTGAACTGCGGACCTTTGATGTACAGTTGGACATCTCCAAACCGGACACACAGGCAGTTTGTGTATCCTTAATTGATTGGGTTTCATTATTGTATATTTATGATGCTAATGCCTGTTCAAGTTCGCAAAGCACAGCCGCATACCTTGGCATAGTCACATGTCTGATTTACAGTGGAACATCTCTAAACCGGACACCCTGGGGACCCCCCAGGGTGTCCGGTTTAGAGAGATTCCACTGCAGTTGCTTTAAGCAATTAAATTTTAGATAATACATGAGTCATTACCAAGACTTCATGTAATCATGAGATAGGGTTTTCAACTTCCTTATTCTGTCATTACAGGACGACCACGCGGACAATAAGGACGTCCAAGAGGAAGCTGAAACAATACGTGAGTAACTGCTCTCTGTCGCAATAGCATAGACAAATAAGAAACGCCATGCGATTCTGTACCTATATTCCTTGTCAGATACATGGCGGGTGCTTCTTCGACTGAATGGCGAACAGTGCAGACCCTGGTCAGACTGTGCGGACCCATAAGCCCCATTTATCCAGTCACAGCTGCATATGAGACACGCCATGTGATTTTGTACCTTCGGACTTCTGCCTAATTTCATTTAATACGTTTACAAAATTTACAACATTTTTCATAAATAAAGTCAAAAGTTTACAAAATTGTCAGAGTACTTACCGATTTCATAAGAAACGAAGCTATGCCGAGTTTCTTATGAAATCAGTCAGGACTTTTATAAATGTCATATTAAATCAATACAAATGTTCGATTATATTTATTGTATATGACAAACATAGTTTCATTTTCATTGTATTCGACTTGGATCTTTATTAGAGTATGCATTGTTATGCTACTAGGTTCTCATGAATAACGTGTTCGAATGTATGTTATATGCAGAATATATAAATGTATTTAAAGTCCTTATCCGAAACTGTATCGGTCGTATATGCTGCATCGATATACAGGGTGGCCAAAACAAATTGGACACTTGCACCCATATACCTTTTGACATACTACTTGGATCTTAATACATGTTGGCATACATATTGCTGAATGGTTGTGTTATTTGACCGATACATATTTCTTACTGCTTGTGCACACATTTTGACATCATTATGACTATGACGTCACTAGGTCATACTTCGATTGCTGAGAACTTTGTGAATCAGTTGAAAAGTCGTACTATATCAATTATTTTCACAACATGAAGCAAACGATATACTGAACAGATCAAATGCATAATTAAACTGTTAGTTACATGTACGATGCCATTAACAGCAAACATTACGCAGATAATTACTAAAATCAACAGAAAATAGCTGACACGCAAAAGACTGGCTAATTGAATGTTCAAAGTGAAACTGATGTCAGCAAGTCGTATTTTCAAAATTGAAGCAAACTCGCTGCATATAACGCCTGCTGTAAACTTATAATTCCAGCACAAAAATATTGACACAATTCCCTAACGTTTGATTGGCCCGTAGCAAGTCTCTGTCCAAAATTTATATCCCAGTAAACTCCCACGCCGAACTACTTTCCGTAACCGTGAGGCGCAGTTAAAATAATTATTAAGAAAACGAAAAATAAACACATTTGTTGAATTTATCGGGGATATAAACTTGGAAATGTCGCGGGAATACTGGACGAGGCCTTCCAGCCTTCCAGATCGCGAGAACGTGAAGCGATAATATGAGAACGCGAGGCTAGAATGCGAGATTGATATCGCATGCTCGCCTAGAGTTCTCGCTTTTTCGCGCGATCTTGCGGTATCGCATTCTCGCGATCTCACTTCGCCTTCTCGCAATCTCGCAATCTCGCGACTTTGCGTAGTAATGCGAAAAAGTGAAGTGGCCCTAACAGGACACCCACCGTATGTCATAGCACCGTACTTTGACCTTACTATTCCAATTGTCAGTATCAAGGACTGTACGAGGCGCACGACGTAATGGCAGACGTAATGGCGCACGACGTAATGGCGCACGACGTAATGGCGCAAGGAACGGAGTCAATCGCGGTGGCCCCGGTAGAGGTGGAGGTGACAGCGGTTCCGACAGTAGTAAAAACGACGTTGGTGGCAGAGGTGGTGCAGGTCGTCCAGTGGCCGGTGGACGAAGACGGATGCCACCATTATGGCGGCCTTGGGGGAACCGCCGTAACGGGCGACCGAGTCATAAGAAGAGTGACGGAAAAAGCAATTGTATATAAATATTACACTACGTGCACTCCATCCATTTAGCATTTTGCGAACTCAAAGTGCATGTGTGTTGCTATGATAGCAACACACATGTTCTTTGACTTCGCAAAACTTTGTTAAACTGTGTAGAAAAACAATGGCACCGTAGATATACGTAAGTTGTTATTCAGCTAATAGTTGCGAACAATATCCAATGGGTATCTTGATTTGAATATGATAACTGGACGTGGGTACAACGTCATGATTACTGCACTAAGACAGCATTTCGCATGTACATAGTCTGGCGATCACAGAGAACACCGTTTAGTTCAAAATGTACCGCAACACGCCACACCCCTGTCACACGCCACACCCTTGTCTTGCGCTAAGAAAGGATCGATACGCTTTTCATAGCAGCATAAACGTGTACGACAAGCAGTATATGGATGGGACAAGCCATGTCATTTCGTACATAAGATGTGCGATTGTTCTTGAACTGTATTTACATAAACTGCGATATATTCTGTAAATAACGTCGAAAATATGCGTAATTTCCATAGCAAAACATTTTGTCAACTTTCGAAGTCATTTACGGAATATATTGTAAATATTTACATGACATATTGCACATCTTCTGGGGTAACCACATGGCTAGTCTCAAATGTTCTTCATTGCAGACACAGAAACACCAGTACCAACAACACCGTCAACAACAACGTCGTCAACAACACCGTCAACAACAACGTCAACAACAACGTCGTCAACAACACCGTCAACAACAGCGTCAACAACAACGTCGTCAACAACACCGTCAACAACGTCAACAACAACGTCGTCAACAACACCGTCAACAACAACGTCAACAACAACGTCGTCAACAACAACAACGTCAACAACATTGTCGTCTACAACAACGACAGCGCCAACAACGAAGGTACCATCAACGGAAGCACCACCTTATGGTGTGGTGTCCGATTGTATACTGCCATCAACGGAAGCAGGTTAGTGCCGAGCCATGTAAAGTAGAACCTCTCTAAACCGGACACACGGGCAGTCTGTGTATCATTAAGTGATTGGTTTTCATTGGTGTACATTTATTATGATAAATGACTTTTCAAGTTCGCCAAGCACAGCCGCATATCTTGGCATAGTCATATGTCTGATTTACAGTGGAACATCTCTAAACCGGACACCCTGGGAACCCCAGGGTCTTCGGTTTCACTGAAACATTTATAGCAGAATACGCGCATGGTCACACAAATGGGTTGGCATTTTTATATCTGGCAACTGCGTGGCACTATAATATAGAGTACATATTTAGAACGAAATGTCTTTTAGAAAGCATTATGCCAAACGATCGTTATATTCTGAAGTAGCGTTTTAATCATGTCAATCACAATTAGGTAACGAGCGCGCCACCGGGCGTCTCCATTGTGCTGCGAAACACCTTTCAAAGATTAGCCATTTTATAACGGATTACCGACTGATAATTGATTTTGTTTTTCCATTTCGGAATTGGTTCGAGGTCTCATCTTCACCACTAAGTTTATCCTAATTGCGGGGACGTAATTCTGCGACGATGTCACATAACTCTGCAAATCATTGCAGAGAGTTACGTGCCCGCAACTAGGATACATTTAGCGTTGAAGTTACATGCCCGCAACTAACTGTATCCGGCCCTGACCCCGATTTCCAGAATGGAATGGAACGGTGCTTAACGGCCCATCAACACAAAAGAGTATCATTTAGGGACAAGCAATGTAGATGAAGAATAAAAATAATTGTAAAATAGTATGTTAGATGTGGTAGGCAATCAGATGATTAGTGTAATAATAGTAATATGATTAACAATATAAATGAACAACATGTATAGAATTATAAAATTATAGTATGCGAAACATATATAGAATGATGAAAATCGGATCTTCCGATACAAGCTGGTTTCATGGAGAAAGCTAAACAAACCTTCAATGTTCTCCACCTGGAATAAATCCGCAAGTGAAGTAACATTGAAGTGTTTGCGTCGAATATCGGCGAAGTCGATACAGTCCAGTAGGATGTGTTGCACGGTAAATGCGCTGTGGCATGGAATACACCATTAATGCGTTAGTCGCGTATGTCCAATGCGCAATCGACTAAGCACAACTTCATCCCGGCGTATTCCAGAATGGAACTGCCCAGTATTCATCACCAGCGGGATGAACCCCTATCACCAGCACAGTAACTGCCTCTACTACTGTCAATGCGGAGCCAGCCAGCTGCCCGCGATTCAAACTTGTCCTGACGGCACTGTCTGGTCGCAGGATATGAACATATGTGATACCGGCGCGTATACTGCGTGTCAAACAGGTTCGTAGTCGTTGTTTTGTTCAAGGTACATGATCACGTGGTTATAACAACAACAACGTCGCACACTCCAAAGTAAGTATTATTTGATATTGCCCTTAATATGCAACGGATTTTGATGAAATATGGCGCAGCAAACGCGTCTTTATGAGCTGCATTTGGTGTTCCATGGAGTTCGGCACAGACTTATGTCGTTTTTGCGAAGAATCTATTTCCGTGTCGGTAAACACGGAAATCGATTCTTCACAAAAACGACAGAAGTTTGGGTGAAAATACACCAAATACCAGCTTAACAAGACGCGTTTGATGCGCCATATTTCATGAAAATCCGTTACGTAATAAGGACAATACAAAAGAATACGTACTTTGAAGCAGATGAATTCTGGAAGTTCAGTACTTGTTGTTGTTGTTAGTACCACGTGACGATACACTTGAATTACAAGAAAGCACAAACATCAGCCAAGCGGTCGTATTATCTGTGTAGTATGTGGCTGTGAATGGAGAAATGGGGCTTATGGGATTTGTGATCCGTGTAGCTGCTGATCAAATATAATATGTATGTATCCTGATACGGATCTATATTGCGTGTTAGCAGCATGACGGGTGTTTCATTGATAGATCAGCGAACAGTGCATATCCTGATCAGACTGTGCGTATACACAGGCTGATCTGGATATACAGTGTTATCAAAATCCATAAGCCCCATTTCTCCAGTCACAGCCACATAACTTGATATTAAAAGACAGTAGCCTTATGCTATATGTATCAGGTAACGTTTTACGCTAGCCGATGGTCAACAATAATATGTTTTTCGTTGAAAACACCACAGACTTGATCACGTTGCGTCATTGCACTGATATCATTCGGTAACATGTGACGCCGCTCGACCAATAACACGTCAGTTTTCAATTCGTACTAACCCGGATATTTGTATATACTCAATGCAGGATATGACAATTGTTAGGGTGTGTGATTACGTGGTCTATTGTTTTGTCTGGAGTAATGGCGGCGCCCATGAGGACTCAGGTAAATCTTAAAATTTCATCAACACACATGCGGTTTCTTCTTTTCATCACTACGAGTCCGCCAACACCAACTTTAGCAGTATTACTTATTTAGTAAGTATTGGATTTACATTTATTGAGCATAGGCTATGTTCAATAAATGTAAATCCATCAATTGAAATTTCCAGACGATCGTAAATTTGCATTTAGTCCGAACATTCTGGAGAGACCTTTGAAACTTGGTCCGATTCCAATTTCTCTGCAGTATGTTCAGACTAACCACATAAGCAATGTTGCTAATTTTGGTATTAGCGGACTCATATTGTTAACGGCTGGAACAAGGTCATCATTAAACTGAAGAAACCGCAGTAGTATTGATGAATACTAAGATGTACCTGAGACTACATGTCGCCGCCATTACTCCAGACAAAACAATATACCAGTGATCCCATACCCTGAATTGTATCAGTCAGCGTGTCACTAAAAATAGAAACCAATGCAAATTGGAATTGACTGGCACATTTTATATTTACAGAACGCATCTCCGACTGTCCACTTCCAACCGGCCAAACTGGTATGTATTCTACACTCATAGAAACATGTCAACTTGATGTAAACTGCTGATGTACTATCAAGGTGAGTGATCACGTGGTTACAGCAACAATAACAACTACTGAAACTTCCAGCAGCTCCTCCGTATTCTGAAATATAGCGCATCAAACTCGTATTGTTAAGCTGCATTTGTTGGTCTCGGTACTTTGGCCCAAACATATGACGTTTTTGCGAAGAATCGATTTCCGTGTTTACTGTCACGGAAATAGATTAAACGCAATAATGACATAAGTATGTGCCGAAGTCCCGAGACCACCAAATGCAGCTTAACAAGATGCGTTTCATGCGCCATATTTCATTAAAATCCGTTACAAAATAAGGACAATATAACAGAAACGTACCTTGAATCGGAAGTGCTGCTGGAAGTTTCAGTAATTGTTGTTATTGTTGTAACCACGTGATCATGCACATTGACTATGGCGTACGCCCTAGTGTATTTTGTTATTAATTGCAATCACTGCTTTATGTAGCCATTTTGACTTTCTGCGGGCCGTTTCACTAAACTTCGTGCGACTAAAATGTTCGTATGTGCAAAGTTTCACATCAACAATGTTTTCTTGAAAACAATTGTTGGATTTACATTTATTGAGCATAGGCTGCATATGCAGCCTATGTTCAATAAATGTAAATCCGTCAATTGAAATTTCCAGACGATCGTAAATTTGCACTTACGAACATTTTAGTTGTACGAAGTTTAGTGAAACGGTCCCATGTATATCCATCACTGAGATAATATTTTGTCTCGTAAAATAGATTTTCCCAATATTCCATGCAAGTTTGAAGCATTTTTTTTTTTTTTTGTCTTTGAAAATATTTATTTTCCCCGTAATAGGTTTGTGGTGGGTCGGGGCCATCCCCAACAAACCGTACATAATATACATGTAATAGTCAGATTGAAGCATTTTAGTATCTATCAAGTATCTAGTACATTGGTGGCAATTCTAAAGAAGTTTCAACTTGCATCAGGGCTCCAGATAAGGAATTAGTAATTGAGTATTGTCACTCCATCATTTCTGAAGCAATTGGGTATTTCAAAATGTTAATTGTGTAAAATAGAATCACACTACTGTTTACACATCAGCAGACCGCACTTATTGAATAGTTTGCTTCTAAATGAAAACACATCTTGGTATTTCATTAGAATTGTCTCCTTGGAGACAATTCTAATGAAATACCAAGATGTGTTTTCATGGATAAATAAGAAAATATGCTATATTTGTGGTCTGTTTATTGTTTTCTGTAGCATGATACTCACTACTTCTTATTTCAATTGGGTTTTTGGCAATTTTAGTTCGGTATTTACGCAAATACGCACCTTATCTGGAGCTCTGATTGCATAGACACATACAAATACATACGCTGTGTTCATATAGAGAATACCAGGCTAGTGTATTTTGATATCAAGTTTATCAGGAAACGCATAGGAATGTCGAGGCTTGTCGAGGAATTCCTACCATTTCCGAACCGAGCATGGTAAACTTGATATCAAAATATAGTAGCATGGCATTCTATTTATCAGGTAACGTTTTATGCTCGAACATGACCACAGATGACGTCGTTATCTATGGACAAAGCGCGGACTTGTTTACTTTGCGTCATTACATTGACGTCATCGATAACGTCACGTGACGTCATCCGACCAATGGAACGTTAGTTTTCACTTCGTTGTAACCCGGATGTTTGCATCAGGTCAATGTCTGATACAACAATATGTTATCAATTAGTACGTATTCGGTCAATACAGGGCAGTTACCTGATAATACATATTTTCCCGTTAGTTACCATAATTATTGTCATCCCTGTGCCGTTACAGACTGGAACTGTCCGGCGTTTCTAACGGACGACGTGTACTATGCCGCGGCCCTGCCGGACAGCCGGTTCTACTGTCAGTGCGGGATGGACAGGCCCGCCCCACACATTATCCAGTGCTCCGCGGGCACCGTCTGGAAACAAACGGCGGGACAGACCTTTGGCGGATGTGTACACGATCAAGAATGTAAGTACAGAGGTACCTGCGCGTGTATTATTATATTAACCATGTCACCCCTAAGTAACAAAATGATTTTCAGACTAGTCTAAATAGGGGGAGGGGTGTTATCAAAAATGTGAAAATTGCTTGCAAAAAGTGCAGATCCTGATGAGACGACGGATCATTTTGGATCTACAATATTTGCCAATACCACTATACAGGCCTGTGGGACCTACTTGTCCCTAACACTACTTGTACATGACCTACAGTCAATATATACTGGTTTTGTGCTAATTAAACAATATAGTCACTTGCTCCTAAGAAAGACAAACCCAACCTCGTCATGTCCCCCAATATTGTTCGCAGCTTTTGGTCACATAAACTCTGTTTACATCACGTGACCAACAGGTTCAGTGTTTTCTTTCAAATGCTACAAATATGCTGAAAACTGGTGTTAAAAGCACCCCAAACTGTTCCTCAAGTGAAACAGGGTAGTAATGGATCAAGATTTGCAAGCAAACTGTGTCTGTGACCTCAAAACGACCGCACTATTTTTTGTATACCGGACTACTTCCCCCGGGCGATTTCGTGCCATTTGGTATCCTCTAACCTAAACAATAAAAACATTCTATTCCAGATTAGCACCAAAGACAACACCACGGCGTTATAGGAGTTATCTGCCTTTGAGAGATAAATACATAGAAGAGGCTGGGAACCGGTCGAGCATCGATAATTCCATCCATTCAGTATCTTATTCCAGTTTTTCTGGACTTTGTATAAATGAAATTACTACAAGATTAACAACAGTGAGTTTATCTTTTAATAGCAACAAACAGCATTGTCATTTGAGTGTTTAGTAATGACACTAAATGTCAACGTACAATGAAGACATGGAACAAATGCTTAACTATCTGGGCGTTCTACATGTAATACATACAACACGGTTGACAATGTCCGTCTGCACCTTGATACATGTACGGCAAGTGAATGGGTCAGTGGAAGAAGGGGGCTAACTCCCTCATGGGGAGTTAGCCCCCTTCCTCCAATAGCCCATTCAATTGCATTACTATCACATCATCGCAGCACTATGCATGTAGCGTATCAAATAATAGAGTTTCTAGCCGCTATATAGATGTCTAGTTGCCTAGTTCTTTTCCCCCATTAGAATGAAGAGTATGGAGTACACCGTTTCACCAGTTGCGAATCATGTTAGCAACCCCAGAAGATATACTCATTGTATCAATTGGGACACGTCATGCGATTTTGTACCTACGGACATCTGCGATATGTAAATGACTTCAGACGTTTAGATTTTAACCCATTTTTGACGTGGAAAGATCTGAATATTTCCTTATTTCTCACCCAAACTGTTCAAATCTCAATATTTTGTTTAGTTATCCATAAATGTATATGTTGTTACCACTCATTTGAACCGTCTCGTCGAGTCGAGACGGTTCAACTGAGTGGTAAAAACATATACTTTGAATGAGAAAAAGAAAAAAAATGCAGAAAATATTCTGAATTTTATGAAAGGTGACATTCAAAAAATGTCTCATATGTGTCTCATTTGAAATCCTCGCCCCCTCTAGACATAAATCCTGGATTCGCCCATGGCCGTGTTTAAATATAACAGACTCCGATGACAACAGTATGTTGAAGTGTAATGCTACTGCAGAACACGTGTACTACAGAATGCATCAACAGTACCGTAACGATTTGCAATGCAATGTTCGCACGCTTCTGTCCAATCATTTGTAACTGTCGGCTAATAAAAAAAAACACGGCGTTGTTAACACAGTTTCGACAAATTATTTTTCATATCACTGATAGAGCGCGATCAGCGAGAAATAGAAATGTGGTACCTTGACATTCTTTACATTGTGTTGTAGTTGCGGGCAGTAATTCTGTAAAACTCTCTATACGGGAGCCTTGCAGAGTTACGTCCCGCACCTAGCGTTTTTGTGTGGTCTCGGAACTGCTCGATTGACTCTCCATCGCTGAAGATTCTAATCAGCGACAGTCTTCAGGTGCGGATCAAGGCCCCCTGTAAAATTGGTCGAATTTAGATTTTAACACATTTTTGACGTGGAAAGATCTGATTATATCTTAATTCTCACCCAAACGGTTCAAATATCAATAGTTTTTTTATTTATCCATAAATGGATATGTTGTTACCACTCATTTGAACCGTCTCGTCGAGACGGTTCAACTGAGTGGTAACAACATATACTTTTGATGAGAAATTAGAAATAAATGCAGAAAATAGTATGAATTTTATGAAAGTTGACGATCATATGTGTCTCATTTGAAATCCACGCCCCCCGCTTTACATAAATCCTGGATTCGCCCCTGGCCTTGTTATAACAGACTCCGATGACAACAGTATGATCATGTTAAAGTGTATTGCATTGTACAGTAAGGATATGCACTGCAATGTTCGCGTCTCTGTCGAATCACATTACACAAATTGTAACTGTCAGCTAATAAAAAACACAGCGTTGTTAACACAGTTTTGACGAGTTATTTTTCATACCATTGAGCCCGATCAGCAGGCAAATGTGTGCATTTACAATTATGTAAATACATCATTTGCATTGGTTAAACCCTAATAGTTGTTCAGATATTTGGGGAAAATGCAGCTCGAAGCGTAGCTAAATCACAAGTTGACACAAATAGGCCACGATCTGACAAAACGGGGCTTATGTGCAGTTTAGACCAGTGTACAGTATATAAATATATCGGTACGTATAATACACGGATAATACTCCGCTTTGTTTGCTGGAGCTACTAGTACTATGGCTGGTTTCGGCAGATAACTGAATGTAACGGAGATCAGTGATTACACAGACCACAGGTGCGCAGTCTGGAAGGCTATACACTGGTCGCATTTGTAATAAGCCCGGTGATGTCGGATATTGGCCATTATATAATAGTAGAGCATTATTCAATTGATACGTGCATATGGCCACAGTGGGTTGGAGACAAAGTTATGCTGGGCCGAAACTTTTGGTGTTGGACGAAGTCACACTCTTACTAAATGGACTAGGTATTCCTCTAAGCTAGTTAGATCACGGTTCGTCCGCATGTACGAGGAGATAATCCGCGAGCTTTAGGGAGTGGATTATCGATCGTACAAGCGAACGAACGTGATCTAACCGTGTTATCACAACCTCATGTCCATACATTGCCAATGTGCTGTGTAAATGTGGAAATGTTTTCTCCATTTTTCTCCGCAAAACATGCTTTTCCAATGTGTTTTTTTAGAAAGAAAGCAAATAATAAAAACAATTGCAGACGAAACGTTTCGTTCCCAGCATTCCGAGTTTTAAATGTCGTTAGAAGAATCGCACCTGCATAACTTCGCCACCCTGTGAATATGGCGAAAAGTGTTGAGCATAATTACATGCAGTGAACAGTAATAACAACATGAATCGGCGGATTTCATCACATTTGTTCAGTCACTCGGATTAATTGTAACGGCAAACACGATTGACAACACTTACAACTAGAGAACATAAATATACAGACGGGTGTCCTGGTGGGTGCGTGTGATGGTAGTCTGTTCAATATGACATTTCCGTGTGATAATATACCTGGATATTCACAAGGACGTTTTGAATGTAAGTACTATATTATGTAGCTCAGAGGCTCGTTTCAGTAAACTTCGTGCGACTAACATATTCGTAAGTGCGAAATTATGGTAGTCTGTATATTCCACATTAACAATGTTTTCATGTAAATCATTATTGGATTTACATTTATTGAGCATAGGCTGCATATGCAGCCTATGCTCAATAAATGTAAATTCATCAATTGGAAATAATTATTGGATTTACATTTATTGAGCATAGGCTGCATAAGCATAGGCTGCATGTTCAATAAATGTAAATCCATCAATTGAAATTTCCATACGACCCTAAATTTGCACTTACGAACATTTTAGTTGTACGACGTTTAGTGAAACGGCCCCCAGGTTTACTGCAGTGTTGCACGTAGAAGAGTGGTAGTCGACAGTGATAGTTATTCCACGAGTTTATTTAATAACTATCATATCTCATTACCACGAATGTTCGAGTGTATTATTACAGCGCTCCAGATAAGGAATTAGTAATTGGTTATTGTCACTCCATCATTTCTGAAGCAATTTGGTATTTTACAATTTTAATTGGG